>OX243809.1:10927500-11472500 GCA_945859595.2 Megachile willughbiella | reverse complement strand
AGAGACAGAGACAGAGACAGAGACAGAGACAGAGACAGAGACACAGACAGAGGCAGAGACGGAGACAGAGGCAGAGACAGAGACAGAGACAGAGACAGAGACAGAGACAGAGACAGTGACAGAGACGGAGACAGATGGACAGGAGGCAAAGACGGAGACAAAGACGCTGACAAAGACGGATACAAAGACAGAGACAGAGACAGAGACAGAGACAGAGACACAGACAGAGACAGCGACAGAGACAGAGACAGAGACAGAGACAGAGACAGAGGGGCAGGAGACATGGACGGAGACAAAGACGGAGACAAAGACGTAGACAAAGACGGAGGCAAAGACGGAGACAAAGACGGAGACAAATATGGAGACACAGACGGAGACAAGTACAGAGACAAAGACGGTGACAAATATGGAGACAAAGACAGGCACAAAGACGGAGGCAAAGACAGAGACAAAGACGGAGACAAAGACGAAGACAAAGACGGCGGCAAAGACGGAGACAAAGACGGAGACAAAGACAGGCACAATGACGGAGACAAAGACGAAGACAAACACGGAGACAGAGTGTAATACAGAGACAGAGACAGAGACACAGACAGAGGCACAGACAGAGACAGAGACACTGGTGCATGAGACAAAGACCGAGACAAAGGGGCAGGAGGCATGGACGGAGACAAAGACGGTGACAAAGACGTAGACAAAGACGTAGACAAAGACGGAGACAATGACGCAGACGAAGAGGAAGACGACGACGGAGAAAAACACGGTGACAAAGACGGAGACAAAGACGGATACAAAGACAGAGACAGAGACAGAGACAGAGACAGAGACAGAGACAGAGACAGGGACAGATACAGAGACAGAGACAGAGACAGAGATAGAGACAGAGACAGAGACAGAGACTGAGACAGAGACAGAGATGGAGCCAGAGACAGAGACAGAGACAGAGACAGAGACAGAGACAGAGACAGAGACACAGACAGAGGCACAGACAGAGACAGAGACACTGGTGCATGAGACAAAGACCGAGACAAAGGGGCAGGAGGCATGGACGGAGACAAAGACGGTGACAAAGACGTAGACAAAGACGTAGACAAGGACGGAGACAATGACGCAGACGAAGAGGAAGACGACGACGGAGACAAAGACGTAGACAAAGACGGAGACAAAGACGGAGACAAAGATGAAGACAAAGACAGAGACAAAGACGGAGACAGAGACACAGACAGAGACAGAGACAGAGACAGAGACAGAGACAGAGACAGAGACAGAGACAGAGACAGAGACAGAGACACAGACAGGGACAGCGACAGAGACAGAGACAGAGACAGAGACAGAGACAGAGACAGAGACAGAGACAGAGACAGGGACAGATACAGAGACAGAGACAGAGACAGAGATAGAGACAGAGACAGAGACAGAGACTGAGACAGAGACAGAGATGGAGCCAGAGACAGAGACAGAGACAGAGACAGAGACAGAGACAGAGACAGAGACAGAGACAGAGACAGAGACACAGACAGAGGCAGAGACGGAGACAGAGGCAGAGACAGAGACAGAGACAGAGACAGAGACAGAGACAGAGACAGTGACAGAGACGGAGACAGATGGACAGGAGGCAAAGACGGAGACAAAGACGCTGACAAAGACGGATACAAAGACAGAGACAGAGACAGAGACAGAGACAGAGACACAGACAGAGACAGCGACAGAGACAGAGACAGAGACAGAGACAGAGACAGAGGGGCAGGAGACATGGACGGAGACAAAGACGGAGACAAAGACGTAGACAAAGACGGAGGCAAAGACGGAGACAAAGACGGAGACAAATATGGAGACACAGACGGAGACAAGTACAGAGACAAAGACGGTGACAAATATGGAGACAAAGACAGGCACAAAGACGGAGGCAAAGACAGAGACAAAGACGGAGACAAAGACGAAGACAAAGACGGCGGCAAAGACGGAGACAAAGACGGAGACAAAGACAGGCACAATGACGGAGACAAAGACGAAGACAAACACGGAGACAGAGTGTAATACAGAGACAGAGACAGAGACACAGACAGAGGCACAGACAGAGACAGAGACACTGGTGCATGAGACAAAGACCGAGACAAAGGGGCAGGAGGCATGGACGGAGACAAAGACGGTGACAAAGACGTAGACAAAGACGTAGACAAAGACGGAGACAATGACGCAGACGAAGAGGAAGACGACGACGGAGAAAAACACGGTGACAAAGACGGAGACAAAGACGGATACAAAGACAGAGACAGAGACAGAGACAGAGACAGAGACAGAGACACAGACAGAGACAGAAACAGAGACAGAGACAGAGACACAGACAGAGACAGAGAGAGACGCGCATGAGACAAAGACCGAGACAGAGGGGCAGGAGATATGGACGGAGACAAAGACGGAGACAAAGACGTAGACAAAGACGGAGGCAAAGACGGAGACAAAGACGGAGACAAATATGGAGACACAGACGGAGACAAATACAGAGACAAGGACGGAGACAATGACGCAGACGAAGAGGAAGACGACGACGGAGACAAAGACGTAGACAAAGACGGAGACAAAGACGGAGACAAAGATGAAGACAAAGACAGAGACAAAGACGGAGACAGAGACACAGACAGAGACAGAGACAGAGACAGAGACAGAGACAGAGACAGAGACAGAGACAGAGACAGAGACAGAGACAGAGACAGAGACACAGACAGGGACAGCGACAGAGACAGAGACAGAGACAGAGACAGAGACAGAGACAGAGACAGAGACAGAGACAGGGACAGATACAGAGACAGAGACAGAGACAGAGATAGAGACAGAGACAGAGACAGAGACTGAGACAGAGACAGAGATGGAGCCAGAGACAGAGACAGAGACAGAGACAGAGACAGAGACAGAGACAGAGACAGAGACAGAGACAGAGACAGAGACACAGACAGAGGCAGAGACGGAGACAGAGGCAGAGACAGAGACAGAGACAGAGACAGAGACAGAGACAGAGACAGTGACAGAGACGGAGACAGATGGACAGGAGGCAAAGACGGAGACAAAGACGCTGACAAAGACGGATACAAAGACAGAGACAGAGACAGAGACAGAGACAGAGACACAGACAGAGACAGCGACAGAGACAGAGACAGAGACAGAGACAGAGACAGAGGGGCAGGAGACATGGACGGAGACAAAGACGGAGACAAAGACGTAGACAAAGACGGAGGCAAAGACGGAGACAAAGACGGAGACAAATATGGAGACACAGACGGAGACAAGTACAGAGACAAAGACGGTGACAAATATGGAGACAAAGACAGGCACAAAGACGGAGGCAAAGACAGAGACAAAGACGGAGACAAAGACGAAGACAAAGACGGCGGCAAAGACGGAGACAAAGACGGAGACAAAGACAGGCACAATGACGGAGACAAAGACGAAGACAAACACGGAGACAGAGTGTAATACAGAGACAGAGACAGAGACACAGACAGAGGCACAGACAGAGACAGAGACACTGGTGCATGAGACAAAGACCGAGACAAAGGGGCAGGAGGCATGGACGGAGACAAAGACGGTGACAAAGACGTAGACAAAGACGTAGACAAAGACGGAGACAATGACGCAGACGAAGAGGAAGACGACGACGGAGAAAAACACGGTGACAAAGACGGAGACAAAGACGGATACAAAGACAGAGACAGAGACAGAGACAGAGACAGAGACAGAGACACAGACAGAGACAGAAACAGAGACAGAGACAGAGACACAGACAGAGACAGAGAGAGACGCGCATGAGACAAAGACCGAGACAGAGGGGCAGGAGATATGGACGGAGACAAAGACGGAGACAAAGACGTAGACAAAGACGGAGGCAAAGACGGAGACAAAGACGGAGACAAATATGGAGACACAGACGGAGACAAATACAGAGACAAAGACGGTGACAAATATGGAAACAAAGACAGGCACAAAGACGGAGGCAAAGACAGAGACAAAGACGGAGACAAAGACGGAGACAAAGACGGAGACAATGATGGTTACACAGACGGACACAAATACGGAGACAAAGACAGGCACAATGACAGAGACAAAGACGAAGACAAACACGGAGACAGAGTGTAATACAGAGACAGAGACAGAGACACAGACAGAGGCACAGACAGAGACAGAGACACTGGTGCATGAGACAAAGACCGAGACAAAGGGGCAGGAGGCATGGACGGAGACAAAGACGGTGACAAAGACGTAGACAAAGACGTAGACAAGGACGGAGACAATGACGCAGACGAAGAGGAAGACGACGACGGAGACAAAGACGTAGACAAAGACGGAGACAAAGACGGAGACAAAGATGAAGACAAAGACAGAGACAAAGACGGAGACAGAGACACAGACAGAGACAGAGACAGAGACAGAGACAGAGACAGAGACAGAGACAGAGACAGAGACAGAGACAGAGACACAGACAGGGACAGCGACAGAGACAGAGACAGAGACAGAGACAGAGACAGAGACAGAGACAGAGACAGAGACAGGGACAGATACAGAGACAGAGACAGAGACAGAGATAGAGACAGAGACAGAGACAGAGACTGAGACAGTGACAGAGATGGAGCCAGAGACAGAGACAGAGACAGAGACAGAGACAGAGACAGAGACAGAGACAGAGACAGAGACAGAGACACAGACAGAGGCAGAGACGGAGACAGAGGCAGAGACAGAGACAGAGACAGAGACAGAGACAGAGACAGAGACAGAGACAGTGACAGAGACGGAGACAGATGGACAGGAGGCAAAGACGGAGACAAAGACGCTGACAAAGACGGAGACAAAGACGGAGACGAAGAGGAAGAGGACGACGGAGACAAACACGGTGACAAAGACGGAGACAAAGACACAGACAGAGACAGAGACAGAGACAGAGACAGTGACAGAGACGGAGACAGATGGGCAGGAGACAAAGACGGAGACAAAGACGCTGACAAAGACGGAGACAAAGACGGAGACGAAGAGGAAGAGGACGACGGAGACAAACACGGTGACAAAGACGGAGACAAAGACAGAGACAGAGACAGAGACAGAGACAGAGACAGAGACAGAGACAGAGACAGAGACAGAGACAGAGACAGAGACAGAGACAGAGACAGAGACAGAGACAGAGACAGAGACAGAGACAGAGACAGAGACAGAGACAGAGACAGTGACAGAGACGGAGACAGATGGGCAGGCGACAAAGACGGAGACAAAGACGGAGACAAAGACGAAGACAGAGACGGAGACAAAGACGGAGACAAAGATGGTGACAACGACGGAGACAAAGACGGAGGCGAAGAGGAAGACGACGACGGAGACAAACACGGTGACAAAGACGGAGACAAAGACGGATACAAAGACAGAGACAGAGACGGAGACAGAGACAGAGACAGAGACAGAGACAGAGACAGAGACAGAGACAGAGACAGAGACAGAGACAGAGACAGAGACAGAGACAGAGACATAGACAGAGACAGAGACAGAGACAGAGACAGAGACAGAGACAGAGTCAGAGACAGAGACAGAGACAGAGATAGAACAGAGACAGAGACAGAGACAGAGACAGAGACAGAGACAGAGACAGAGACAGAGACAGAAACAGAGACAGAGGCAGAGACGGAGACAGAGACAGAGACAGAGACAGAGACAGAGACAGAGACAGAGACAGAGACAGAGACAGAGACAGAGACAGAGACAGAGACAGAGACAGAGACGGAGACGGAGACAGAGGCAGAGACAGGGACAGAGACAGAGACAGAGACAGTACAAGAGACAGAGACAGAGACAGAGACAGAGACAGAGACAGAGACGGAGACGGAGACAGAGGCAGAGACAGGGACAGAGACAGAGACAGAGACAGTACAAGAGACAGAGACAGAGACAGAGACAGAGACAGAGACAGAGACAGTGACAGAGACAGAGACGGAGACAGAGGCAGAGACAGAGGGGCCGGAGACATGGACGGAGACAAAGACGGAGACAAAGACGTAGACAAAGACGGAGACAAAGACGGAGACAGAGACGGAGACAAAGGCGAAGACAAAGATGGAGACACAGACGGAGACAAATACGGAGGCAAAGGCAGAGACAAAGGCGGAGACAGAGACGGAGACAGAGACAGAGACACAGACACAGACAGAGACAGAGACAGAGACAGAGACAGAGACCGAGACAGAGACAGAGGTGCATGAGACAAAGACCGAGACAGAGGGGCAGGAGACATGGACGGAGACAAAGACGGAGACAAAGACGTACACAAAGACAGAGACAAAGACGGAGACAAAGACGGTGACAAAGACAGAGACGAAGAGGAGGACGACGACGGACACAGAGACGGAGAGAAAGGCAGAGACAAAGACGGTGACAAAGACAGAGGCGCATGAGACAAAAACAGAGACAGAGACAGAGACACAGACAGATGCAGAGACGGAGACAGAGGCAGAGACAGAGACAGAGACAGAGACAGAGACAGTGACAGAGACGGAGACAGATGGGCAGGACACAAAGACGGAGACAAAGACGCTGACAAAGACGGAGACAAAGACGGAGACGAAGAAGAAGACGACGACGGAGAAAAACACGGTGACAAAGACGGAGACAAAGACGGATACAAAGACAGAGACAGAGACAGAGACAGAGACAGAGACACAGACAGAGACAGCGACAGAGACAGAGACAGAGACAGAGACAGAGACAGAGGGGCAGGAGACATGGACGGAGACAAAGACGGAGACAAAGACGTAGACAAAGACGGAGGCAAAGACGGAGACAAAGACGGAGACAAATATGGAGACACAGACGGAGACAAATACAGAGACAAAGACGGTGACAAATATGGAGACAAAGACAGGCACAAAGACGGAGACAAAGACGGAGACAAAGACAGGCACAATGACGGAGACAAAGACGAAGACAAACACGGAGACAGAGTGTAATACAGAGACAGAGACAGAGACACAGACAGAGGCACAGACAGAGACAGAGACACTGGTGCATGAGACAAAGACCGAGACAAAGGGGCAGGAGGCATGGACGGAGACAAAGACGGTGACAAAGACGTAGACAAAGACGTAGACAAAGACGGAGACAATGACGCAGACGAAGAGGAAGACGACGACGGAGACAAACACGGTGACAAAGACGGAGACAAAGACGGATACAAAGACAGAGACAGAGACAGAGACAGAGACAGAGACACAGACAGAGACAGAAACAGAGACAGAGACAGAGACACAGACAGAGACAGAGAGAGACGCGCATGAGACAAAGACCGAGACAGAGGGGCAGGAGACATGGACGGAGACAAAGACGGAGACAAAGACGTAGACAAAGACGGAGGCAAAGACGGAGACAAAGACGGAGACAAATATGGAGACACAGACGGAGACAAATACAGAGACAAAGACGGTGACAAATATGGAGACAAAGACAGGCACAAAGACGGAGGCAAAGACAGAGACAAAGACGGAGACAAAGACGGAGACAAAGACGGAGACAAAGATGAAGACAAAGACAGAGACAAAGACGGAGACAGAGACACAGACAGAGACAGAGACAGAGACAGAGACAGAGACAGAGACAGAGACAGAGACAGAGACAGAGACAGAGACACAGACAGGGACAGCGACAGAGACAGAGACAGAGACACAGACAGAGACAGAGACAGAGACAGAGACAGAGACAGAGACAGAGACAGAGACAGAGACAGAGACACAGACAGGGACAGCGACAGAGACAGAGACAGAGACAGAGACAGAGACAGAGACAGAGACAGAGACAGAGACAGAGACAGGGACAGATACAGAGACAGAGACAGAGACAGAGATAGAGACAGTGACAGAGACGGAGACAGATGGACAGGAGGCAAAGACGGAGACAAAGACGCTGACAAAGACGGAGACAAAGACGGAGACGAAGAGGAAGAGGACGACGGAGACAAACACGGTGACAAAGACGGTGACAAAGACAGAGACAGAGACAGAGACAGAGACAGAGACAGAGACAGAGACAGAGACAGAGACAGAGACAGAGACAGAGACAGAGACAGAGACAGAGACAGAGACAGAGACAGAGACAGAGACAGAGACAGAGACAGAGACAGAGACAGAGACAGAGACAGAGACAGTGACAGAGACGGAGACAGATGGGCAGGCGACAAAGACGGAGACAAAGACGGAGACAAAGACGAAGACAGAGACGGAGACAAAGACGGAGACAAAGATGGTGACAACGACGGAGACAAAGACGGAGACGAAGAGGAAGACGACGACGGAGACAAACACGGTGACAAAGACGGAGACAAAGACGGAGACAAAGACGTAGACAAAGACGGAGACAAAGACGGAGACAGAGACGGAGACAAAGGCGAAGACAAAGATGGAGACACAGACGGAGACAAATACGGAGGCAAAGGCAGAGACAAAGGCGGAGACAGAGACGGAGACAGAGACAGAGACACAGACACAGACAGAGACAGAGACAGAGACAGAGACCGAGACAGAGACAGAGGTGCATGAGACAAAGACCGAGACAGAGGGGCAGGAGACATGGACGGAGACAAAGACGGAGACAAAGACGTACACAAAGACAGAGACAAAGACGGAGACAAAGACGGTGACAAAGACAGAGACGAAGAGGAGGACGACGACGGACACAGAGACGGAGAGAAAGACAGAGACAAAGACGGTGACAAAGACGGAGACAAGGACTGAGACGAAGAGGAAGACGACGACGGAGACAAAGACGGAGACAAAGACAGAGACAGAGACAGAGACAGAGACAGAGACAGAGACAGAGACAGAGACAGAGACAGAGACACAGACAGAGACACAGACAGAGACAGAGACAGAGGCGCATGCAACAAAGACCGAGACAGAGGGGCAGGAGACATGGACGGAGACAAAGACGGAGACAAAGACGTAGACAAAGACGGAGACAAAGACGGAGACAAAGACGGAGACGAAGAGGAAGACGACGACGGAGACAAAGACGGAGACAAAGACAGAGACAGAGACAGAGACAGAGACAGAGACTGAGACCGAGACAGAGGCAGAGAAAGAGACTGAGACAGAGACAGAGACTCCGACAGAGGCAGAGACGGAGACAGAGGCAGAGACAGAGACAGGGACACAGACAGAGACAGAAACAGAGATAGTGACAGAGACGGAGACAGATGGGCAGGAGACAAAGACGGAGACAAAAACGCTGACAAAGACGGAGACAAAGACGGAGACGAAGAGGAAGAGGACGACGGAGGCAAACACGGTGACAAAGACGGAAACAAAGACAGAGACAGAGACAGAGACAGAGACAGAGACAGAGACAGAGACAGAGACAGAGACAGAGACAGAGACAGAGACAGAGACAGAGACAGAGACAGAGACAGAGACAGAGACAGAGACAGAGACAGAGACAGAGACAGAGACAGAGACAGAGACAGAGACAGAGACAGAGACAGAGACAGAGACAGAGACAGAGACAGTGACAGAGACGGAGACAGATGGGCAGGAGACAAAGACGGAGACAAAGACGCTGACAAAGACGGAGACAAAGACGGAGACGAAGAGGAAGCGGACGACGGTGACAAACACGGTGACAAGGACGGAGACAAAGACGGATACAAAGACAGAGACAGAGACAGAGACAGAGACAGAGACTGAGACCGAGACAGAGACAGAGAAAGAGACAGAGACAGAGACAGAGACTCAGACAGAGGCAGAGACGGAGACAGAGACTGAGACCGAGACAGAGACAGAGAAAGAGACAGAGACAGAGACAGAGACAGAGACAGAGACAGAGACAGAGACAGAGACAGAGACAGAGACAGAGACAGAGACAGAGACAGAGACAGAGACAGAGACAGAGACAGAGACAGTGACAGAGACGGAGACAGATGGGCAGGAGACAAAGACGGAGACAAAGACGCTGACAAAGACGGAGACAAAGACGGAGACGAAGAGGAAGCGGACGACGGAGACAAACACGGTGACAAAGACGGAGACAAAGACAGAGACAGAGACAGAGACAGAGACAGAGACAGAGACAGAGACAGAGACAGAGACAGAGACAGAGACAGAGACAGAGACAGAGACAGAGACAGAGACAGAGACAGAGACAGAGACAGAGACAGAGACAGAGACAGAGACAGAGACAGAGAAAGAGACAGAGACAGAGACAGAGACAGAGACAGAGACAGAGACAGAGACAGAGACAGAGACAGAGACAGAGACAGAGACAGAGACAGAGACAGAGACATAGACAGAGGCAGAGACGGAGACAGAGGCAGAGACAGAGACAGAGACAGAGACAGAGACAGAGACAGAGACACAGTCAGAGACAGAGGCAGAGACACAGACAGAGACACAGACAGAGACAGAGACGCATGCGACAAAGACGGAGACAGAGGGGCAGGAGACATGGACGGAGACAAAGACGGAGACAAAGACGTAGACAAAGACGGAGACAAAGACGGAGACAAAGACGGAGACGAAGAGGAAGACGACGACGGAGACAAAGACGGAGACAAAGGCGGAGACAAAAATGGAGACACAGACGGAGACAAATACGGAGACAAAGACGGAGGCAAAGACGGAGACAAAGGCGGAGACAAAAATGGAGACACAGACGGAGACAAATACGGAGACAAAGACGGAGGCAAGGACGGAGACAAAGACGGAGACAAAGACAGAGACAGAGACAGAGGCACAGACAGAGACACAGACAGTGACAGAGACAGCGACAGAGACAGAGACAGAGATGGAGACAGAGACAGAGACAGAGACAGAGGCAGAGACAGAGACAGAGACAGAGACAGAGACAGAGATGGAGACAGAGACAGAGACAGTGACAGAGACAGAGACGGAGACAGAGGCAGAGACAGAGGGGCCGGAGACATGGACGGAGACAAAGACGGAGACAAAGACGTAGACAAAGACGGAGACAAAGACGGAGACAGAGACGGAGACAAAGGCGAAGACAAAGATGGAGACACAGACGGAGACAAATACGGAGGCAAAGGCAGAGACAAAGGCGGAGACAGAGACGGAGACAGAGACAGAGACACAGACACAGACAGAGACAGAGACAGAGACAGAGACAGAGACCGAGACAGAGACAGAGGTGCATGAGACAAAGACCGAGACAGAGGGGCAGGAGACATGGACAGAGACAAAGACGGAGACAAAGACGTACACAAAGACAGAGACAAAGACGGAGACAAAGACGGTGACAAATATGGAGACAAAGACAGGCACAAAGACGGAGGCAAAGACAGAGACAAAGACGGAGACAAAGACGGAGACAAAGACGGAGACAAAGATGAAGACAAAGACAGAGACAAAGACGGAGACAGAGACACAGACAGAGACAGAGACAGAGACAGAGACAGAGACAGAGACAGAGACAGAGACAGAGACAGAGACAGAGACAGAGACACAGACAGGGACAGCGACAGAGACAGAGACAGAGACAGAGACAGAGACAGAGACAGAGACAGAGACAGAGACAGGGACAGATACAGAGACAGAGACAGAGACAGAGATAGAGACAGTGACAGAGACGGAGACAGATGGACAGGAGGCAAAGACGGAGACAAAGACGCTGACAAAGACGGAGACAAAGACGGAGACGAAGAGGAAGAGGACGACGGAGACAAACACGGTGACAAAGACGGTGACAAAGACAGAGACAGAGACAGAGACAGAGACAGAGACAGAGACAGAGACAGAGACAGAGACAGAGACAGAGACAGAGACAGAGACAGAGACAGAGACAGAGACAGAGACAGAGACAGAGACAGAGACAGAGACAGAGACAGAGACAGATACAGTGACAGAGACGGAGACAGATGGGCAGGCGACAAAGACGGAGACAAAGACGGAGACAAAGACGAAGACAGAGGCGCAGAGAAAGACGGAGACAAAGATGGTGACAACGACGGAGACAAAGACGGAGACGAAGAGGAAGACGACGACGGAGACAAACACGGTGACAAAGACGGAGACAAAGACGGAGACAAAGACGTAGACAAAGACGGAGACAAAGACGGAGACAGAGACGGAGACAAAGGCGAAGACAAAGATGGAGACACAGACGGAGACAAATACGGAGGCAAAGGCAGAGACAAAGGCGGAGACAGAGACGGAGACAGAGACAGAGACACAGACACAGACAGAGACAGAGACAGAGGCAGAGACCGAGACAGAGACAGAGGTGCATGAGACAAAGACCGAGACAGAGGGGCAGGAGACATGGACGGAGACAAAGACGGAGACAAAGACGTACACAAAGACAGAGACAAAGACGGAGACAAAGACGGTGACAAAGACAGAGACGAAGAGGAGGACGACGACGCACACAGAGACGGAGAGAAAGACAGAGACAAAGACGGTGACAAAGACGGAGACAAGGACTGAGACGAAGAGGAAGACGACGACGGAGACAAAGACGGAGACAAAGACAGAGACAGAGACAGAGACAGAGACAGAGACAGAGACAGAGACAGAGACAGAGACACAGACAGAGACACAGACAGAGACAGAGACAGAGGCGCATGCGACAAAGACCGAGACAGAGGGGCAGGAGACATGGACGGAGACAAAGACGGAGACAAAGACGTAGACAAAGACGGAGACAAAGACGGAGACAAAGACGGAGACGAAGAGGAAGACGACGACGGAGACAAAGACGGAGACAAAGACAGAGACAGAGACAGAGACAGAGACAGAGACTGAGACCGAGACAGAGACAGAGAAAGAGACTGAGACAGAGACAGAGACTCAGACAGAGGCAGAGACGGAGACAGAGGCAGAGACAGAGACAGGGACACAGACAGAGACAGAAACAGAGATAGTGACAGAGACGGAGACAGATGGGCAGGAGACAAAGACGGAGACAAAAACGCTGACAAAGACGGAGACAAAGACGGAGACGAAGAGGAAGAGGACGACGGAGGCAAACACGGTGACAAAGACGGAAACAAAGACAGAGACAGAGACAGAGACAGAGACAGAGACAGAGACAGAGACAGAGACAGAGACAGAGACAGAGACAGAGACAGAGACAGAGACAGAGACAGAGACAGAGACAGAGACAGAGACAGAGACAGAGACAGAGACAGAGACAGAGACAGAGACAGAGACAGAGACAGAGACAGAGACAGAGACAGTGACAGAGACGGAGACAGATGGGCAGGAGACAAAGACGGAGACAAAGACGCTGACAAAGACGGAGACAAAGACGGAGACGAAGAGGAAGCGGACGACGGTGACAAACACGGTGACAAGGACGGAGACAAAGACGGATACAAAGACAGAGACAGAGACAGAGACAGAGACAGAGACTGAGACCGAGACAGAGACAGAGAAAGAGACAGAGACAGAGACAGAGACTCAGACAGAGGCAGAGACGGAGACAGAGACTGAGACCGAGACAGAGACAGAGAAAGAGACAGAGACAGAGACAGAGACAGAGACAGAGACAGAGACAGAGACAGAGACAGAGACAGAGACAGAGACAGAGACAGAGACAGAGACAGAGACAGAGACAGAGACAGAGACAGAGACAGTGACAGAGACGGAGACAGATGGGCAGGAGACAAAGACGGAGACAAAGACGCTGACAAAGACGGAGACAAAGACGGAGACGAAGAGGAAGCGGACGACGGAGACAAACACGGTGACAAAGACGGAGACAAAGACAGAGACAGAGACAGAGACAGAGACAGAGACAGAGACAGAGACAGAGACAGAGACAGAGACAGAGACAGAGACAGAGACAGAGACAGAGACAGAGACAGAGACAGAGACAGAGACAGAGACAGAGACAGAGACAGAGACAGAGACAGAGACAGAGACAGAGACAGAGACAGAGACAGAGACAGAGACATAGACAGAGGCAGAGACGGAGACAGAGGCAGAGACAGAGACAGAGACAGAGACAGAGACAGAGACAGAGACACAGTCAGAGACAGAGACAGAGACACAGACAGAGACACAGACAGAGACAGAGACGCATGCGACAAAGACGGAGACAGAGGGGCAGGAGACATGGACGGAGACAAAGACGGAGACAAAGACGTAGACAAAGACGGAGACAAAGACGGAGACAAAGACGGAGACGAAGAGGAAGACGACGACGGAGACAAAGACGGAGACAAAGGCGGAGACAAAAATGGAGACACAGACGGAGACAAATACGGAGACAAAGACGGAGGCAAAGACGGAGACAAAGGCGGAGACAAAAATGGAGACACAGACGGAGACAAATACGGAGACAAAGACGGAGGCAAGGACGGAGACAAAGACGGAGACAAAGACAGAGACAGAGACAGAGGCACAGACAGAGACACAGACAGTGACAGAGACAGCGACAGAGACAGAGACAGAGATGGAGACAGAGACAGAGACAGAGACAGAGGCAGAGACAGAGACAGAGACAGAGACAGAGACAGAGACAGAGATGGAGACAGAGACAGAGACAGAGACAGAGACAGAGACAGAGACGGAGACGGAGACAGAGACGGAGACAGAGACAGAGACAGGGACAGAGACAGGGACAGGGTCAGAGCCCGATACAGAGGCAGAGACAGAGACAGAGACACAGACAGAGACAGAGGCGCATGAGACAAAGACCGAGACTGAGGGGCAGGAGACATGGACGGAGACAGAGACAGAGATGGAGACAGAGACAGAGACAGAGACAGAGACAGAGACAGAGACAGAGACGGAGACGGATACAGAGACGGGGACAGTGACAGAGGCAGAGACAGAGACAGGGACAGAGACAGAGACAGAGACAGAGACAGAGACAGAGACAGAGACAGAGACACAGACAGAGACAGAGACAGAGAGAGACGCGCATGAGGCAAAGACCGAGACAGAGGGGCAGGAGACATGGACGGAGACAAAGACGTAGACAAAGACGGAGGCAAAGACGGAGACAAAGACGGAGACAAATATGGAGACACAGACGGAGACAAATACAGAGACAAAGACGGTGACAAATATGGAGACAAAGACAGGCACAAAGACGGAGGCAAAGACAAAGACAAAGACGGAGACAAAGACGAAGACAAAGACGGAGGCAAAGACGGAGACAGAGACGGAGACAAAGATGGTTACACAGACGGATACGAATACGGAGACAAAGACAGGCACAAAGACGGAGACAAAGACGAAGACAAAGCCGGAGACAGAGTGTAATACAGAGACAGAGACAGAGACACAGGCAGAGACACAGACAGAGACAGAGACACAGGTGCATGAGACAAAGACCGAGACAAAGGGGCAGGAGACATGGACGGAGAAATAGACGGTGACAAAGACGTAGACAAAGACGTAGACAAAGACGGAGACAATGACGCAGACGAAGAGGAAGACGACGGCGGAGACAAAGACGTAGACAAAGACGTAGACGAAGACGGAGACAATGACGCAGACGAAGAGGAAGACGACGACGGAGACAAAGACGGAGACAAAGATGAAGACAAAGACAGAGACAAAGACGGAGACAGAGACAGAGACAGAGACAGAGACAGAGACAGAGACAGAGACAGAGACAGAGACAGAGACAGAGACAGAGACAGAGACAGAGACAGAGACAGGGTCAGGGACAGAGACAGAGACAGAGACAGAGACAGAGACAGAGACAGAGACAGGGACAAGTACAGAGACAGAGACAGAGACAGAGATAGAGACAGAGACAGAGACAGAGACTGAGACAGAGACAGAGATGGAGCCAGAGACAGAGACAGAGAGAGAGACAGAGACAGAGACAGAGACAGAGACAGAGACAGAGACAGAGATGGAGACAGAGACAGAGACAGAGACAGAGACAGAGACAGAGACAGAGACAGAGACAGAGACAGAGACAGAGACAGAGACAGAGACAGAGACAGAGACAGAGACAGAGACAGAGACAGAGACAGAGACGGAGACAGAGACAGAGACAGAGACAGAGACAGAGACAGAGACAGAGACAGAGACAGAGACAGAGACAGAGACAGAGACAGAGACAGAGAAAGAGACAGAGACAGAGACAGAGACAGAGACAGAGACAGAGACAGAGACAGAGACACAGACAGAGGCAGAGACGGAGACAGAGACAGAGACAGAGACAGAGACAGAGACAGAGACAGAGACAGAGACAGAGACAGAGACAGAGACAGAGACAGAGACAGAGACAGAGACAGAGACAGAGACAGAGACAGAGACAGAGACAGTGACAGA
This sequence comes from Megachile willughbiella, assembly GCA_945859595.2. Taxonomy (NCBI): domain Eukaryota; kingdom Metazoa; phylum Arthropoda; class Insecta; order Hymenoptera; family Megachilidae; genus Megachile; species Megachile willughbiella. Next base: position 11,456,232 of record OX243809.1, on the reverse strand, counting down.
GACAGAGAAAGAGACAGAGACAGAGACAGAGACAGAGACAGAGACAGAGACAGAGACAGAGACAGAGACAGAGGCAGAGACAGAGAGAGAGAGAGAGACAGAGACAGAGACAGAGACAGAGACAGAGACAGAGACAGGGACAGAGACAGAGACAGAGACCGAGACAGAGGGGCAGGAGACACGAACGGAGACAAAGACGGAGACATAGGCGGAGACAAAGATGGAGACACAGACGGAGACAAATACGGAGACAAAGACGGAGGCAAAGACGGAGACAAAGACGGTGACGAAGAGGAAGACGACGACGGAGACAAAGACGGCGACAAAGACGGAGACAAAGACGGAGACAAAGACGGAGACGAAGAGGAAGACATCGATGGAGACAAAGACGGGGACACAGACGTAGACAAAGACGGAGACAGAGACAGAGACAGAGACAGAGACAGAGACAGAGACAGAGACAGAGACAGAGACAGAGACAGAGACAGAGACAGAGACAGAGACAGAGACAGAGACAGAGACAGAGACAGAGACAGAGACAGAGACAGAGACAGAGACAGAGACAGAGACAGAGACAGAGACAGAGACAGAGACAGAGACAGAGACAGAGACAGAGACAGAGACAGAGACAGAGACAGAGACAGAGACAGAGACAGAGACAGAGACAGAGACAGAGACAGAGACAGAGACAGAGACAGAGACAGAGACAGAGACAGAGACAGAGACAGAGACAGAGACAGAGACAGAGACAGAGACAGAGACAGAGACAGAGACAGAGACAGAGACAGAGACAGAGACAGAGACAGAGACAGAGACAGAGACAGAGACAGAGACAGAGACAGAGACAGAGACAGAGACAGAGACAGAGACAGAGACAGAGACAGAGACAGAGACAGAGACAGAGACGGGGACAGATGGGCAGGAGACAAAGACGGAGACAAAGACGCTGACAAAGACGGAGACAAAGACGGAGACGAAGAGGAAGAGGACGACGGAGACAAACACGGTGACAAAGACGGAGACAAAGACAGAGACAGAGACAGAGACAGAGACAGAGACAGAGACAGAGACAGAGACCGAGACAGAGACAGAGGTGCATGAGACAAAGACCGAGACAGAGGGGCAGGAGACATGGACGGAGACAAAGACGGAGACAAAGACGTACACAAAGACAGAGACAAAGACGGAGACAAAGACAGTGACAAAGACAGAGACGAAGAGGAGGACGACGACGGACACAGAGACGGAGAGAAAGACAGAGACAAAGACGGTGACAAAGACGGAGACAAGGACTGAGACGAAGAGGAAGACGACGACGGAGACAAAGACGGAGACAAAGACGTACACAAAGACAGAGACAAAGACGGAGACAAAGATGGAGACAAAGACAGAGACAGAAACAGAGGCACAGACAGAGACACAGACAGTCACAAAGACAGAGGCGCATGAGACAAAGACAGCGACAGAGACAGAGACAGAGGCAGAGACAGAGAGAGAGAGAGAGACAGAGACAGAGACAGAGACAGAGACAGAGACAGAGACAGAGACAGGGACAGAGACAGAGACAGAGACCGAGACAGAGGGGCAGGAGACACGAACGGAGACAAAGACGGAGACATAGGCGGAGACAAAGATGGAGACACAGACGGAGACAAATACGGAGACAAAGACGGAGGCAAAGACGGAGACAAAGACGGAGACAAAGACGGTGACGAAGAGGAAGACGACGACGGAGACAAAGACGGCGACAAAGACGGAGACAAAGACGGAGACAAAGACGCTGACAAAGACGGAGACAAAGACGGAGACGAAGAGGAAGAGGACGACGGAGACAAACACGGTGACAAAGACGGAGACAAAGACAGAGACAGAGACAGAGACAGAGACAGAGACAGAGACAGAGACAGAGACAGAGACAGAGACAGAGACAGAGACAGAGACAGAGACAGAGACAGAGACACAGACAGAGACACAGACAGAGACAGAGACAGAGGCGCATGCGACAAAGACCGAGACAGAGGGGCAGGAGACATGGACGGAGACAAAGACGGAGACAAAGACAAAGACGTAGACAAAGACGGAGACAAAGACGGAGACAAAGACGGAGACGAAGAGGAAGACGACGACGGAGACAAAGACGGAGACAAAGATAGAGACAGAGACAGAGACAGAGACAGAGACAGAGACTGAGACCGAGACAGAGACAGAGAAAGAGACAGAGACAGAGACAGAGACTCAGACAGAGGCAGAGACGGAGACAGAGGCAGAGACAGAGACAGGGACACAGACAGAGACCGAAACAGAGACAGTGACAGAGACGGAGACAGATGGGCAGGAGACAAAGACGGAGACAAAAACGCTGACAAAGACGGAGACAAAGACGGAGACGAAGAGGAAGAGGACGACGGAGGCAAACACGGTGACAAAGACAGAGACAGAGACAGAGACAGAGACAGAGACAGAGACAGAGACAGAGACAGAGACAGAGACAGAGACAGAGACAGAGACAGAGACAGAGACAGAGACAGAGACAGAGACAGAGACAGAGACAGAGACAGAGACAGAGACAGAGACAGAGACAGAGACAGAGACAGAGACAGAGACAGAGGCAGAGACAGAGAGAGAGAGAGAGACAGAGACAGAGACAGAGACAGAGACAGAGACAGAGACAGGGACAGAGACAGAGACAGAGACCGAGACAGAGGGGCAGGAGACACGAACGGAGACAAAGACGGAGACATAGGCGGAGACAAAGATGGAGACACAGACGGAGACCAATACGGAGACAAAGACGGAGGCAAAGACGGAGACAAAGACGGTGACGAAGAGGAAGACGACGACGGAGACAAAGACGGCGACAAAGACGGAGACAAAGACGGAGACAAAGACGGAGACGAAGAGGAAGACATCGATGGAGACAAAGACGGGGACACAGACGTAGACAAAGACGGAGACAGAGACAGAGACAGAGACAGAGACAGAGACAGAGACAGAGACAGAGACAGAGACAGAGACAGAGACAGAGACAGAGACAGAGACAGAGACAGAGACAGAGACAGAGACAGAGACAGAGACAGAGACAGAGACAGAGACAGAGACAGAGACAGAGACAGAGACAGAGACAGAGACAGAGACAGAGACAGAGACAGAGACAGAGACAGAGACAGAGACAGAGACAGAGACAGAGACAGAGACAGAGACAGAGACAGAGACAGAGACAGAGACAGAGACAGAGACAGAGACAGAGACAGAGACAGAGACAGAGACAGAGACAGAGACAGAGACAGAGACAGAGACAGAGACAGAGACAGAGACAGAGACAGAGACAGAGACAGAGACAGAGACAGAGACAGAGACAGAGACAGAGACAGAGACAGAGACAGAGACAGAGACAGAGACAGAGACAGAGACAGAGACAGAGACGGGGACAGATGGGCAGGAGACAAAGACGGAGACAAAGACGCTGACAAAGACGGAGACAAAGACGGAGACGAAGAGGAAGAGGACGACGGAGACAAACACGGTGACAAAGACGGAGACAAAGACAGAGACAGAGACAGAGACAGAGACAGAGACAGAGACAGAGACAGAGACCGAGACAGAGACAGAGGTGCATGAGACAAAGACCGAGACAGAGGGGCAGGAGACATGGACGGAGACAAAGACGGAGACAAAGACGTACACAAAGACAGAGACAAAGACGGAGACAAAGACAGTGACAAAGACAGAGACGAAGAGGAGGACGACGACGGACACAGAGACGGAGAGAAAGACAGAGACAAAGACGGTGACAAAGACGGAGACAAGGACTGAGACGAAGAGGAAGACGACGACGGAGACAAAGACGGAGACAAAGACGTACACAAAGACAGAGACAAAGACGGAGACAAAGATGGAGACAAAGACAGAGACAGAAACAGAGGCACAGACAGAGACACAGACAGTCACAAAGACAGAGGCGCATGAGACAAAGACAGCGACAGAGACAGAGACAGAGGCAGAGACAGAGAGAGAGAGAGAGACAGAGACAGAGACAGAGACAGAGACAGAGACAGAGACAGGGACAGAGACAGAGACAGAGACCGAGACAGAGGGGCAGGAGACACGAACGGAGACAAAGACGGAGACATAGGCGGAGACAAAGATGGAGACACAGACGGAGACAAATACGGAGACAAAGACGGAGGCAAAGACGGAGACAAAGACGGAGACAAAGACGGTGACGAAGAGGAAGACGACGACGGAGACAAAGACGGCGACAAAGACGGAGACAAAGACGGAGACAAAGACGCTGACAAAGACGGAGACAAAGACGGAGACGAAGAGGAAGAGGACGACGGAGACAAACACGGTGACAAAGACGGAGACAAAGACAGAGACAGAGACAGAGACAGAGACAGAGACAGAGACAGAGACAGAGACAGAGACAGAGACAGAGACAGAGACAGAGACAGAGACAGAGACACAGACAGAGACACAGACAGAGACAGAGACAGAGGCGCATGCGACAAAGACCGAGACAGAGGGGCAGGAGACATGGACGGAGACAAAGACGGAGACAAAGACGTAGACAAAGACGGAGACAAAGACGGAGACAAAGACGGAGACGAAGAGGAAGACGACGACGGAGACAAAGACGGAGACAAAGACAGAGACAGAGACAGAGACAGAGACAGAGACAGAGACTGAGACCGAGACAGAGACAGAGAAAGAGACAGAGACAGAGACAGAGACTCAGACAGAGGCAGAGACGGAGACAGAGGCAGAGACAGAGACAGGGACACAGACAGAGACCGAAACAGAGACAGTGACAGAGACGGAGACAGATGGGCAGGAGACAAAGACGGAGACAAAAACGCTGACAAAGACGGAGACAAAGACGGAGACGAAGAGGAAGAGGACGACGGAGGCAAACACGGTGACAAAGACGGACACAAAGACAGAGACAGAGACAGAGACAGAGACAGAGACAGAGACAGAGACAGAGACAGAGACAGAGACAGAGACAGAGACAGAGACAGAGACAGAGACAGAGACAGAGACAGAGACAGAGACAGAGACAGAGACAGAGACAGAGACAGAGACAGAGACAGAGACAGAGACATAGACAGAGACAGAGACACAGAAAGAGACAGAGACAGAGAAAGAGACAGAGACAGAGACAGAGACAGAGACAGAGACAGAGACAGAGACAGAGACAGAGACAGAGACAGAGACAGAGACAGAGACAGAGACAGAGACAGAGACAGAGACAGAGACAGAGACAGAGACAGAGACAGAGACAGAGACAGAGACAGAGACAGAGACAGAGACAGAGACAGAGACAGAGACAGAGACAGAGACAGAGACAGAGACAGAGACAGAGACAGAGACAGAGACAGAGACAGAGACAGAGACAGAGACAGAGACAGAGACAGAGACGGGGACAGATGGGCAGGAGACAAAGACGGAGACAAAGACGCTGACAAAGACGGAGACAAAGACGGAGACGAAGAGGAAGAGGACGACGGAGACAAACACGGTGACAAAGACGGAGACAAAGACAGAGACAGAGACAGAGACAGAGACAGAGACAGAGACAGAGACAGAGACAGAGACAGAGACAGAGACAGAGACAGAGACAGAGACAGAGACAGAGACAGAGACAGAGACAGAGACAGAGACAGAGACAGAGACAGAGACAGAGACAGAGACAGAGACAGAGACAGAGACAGAGACAGAGACAGAGACAGAGACAGAGACAGAGACGGGGACAGATGGGCAGGAGACAAAGACGGAGACAAAGACGCTGACAAAGACGGAGACAAAGACGGAGACGAAGAGGAAGAGGACGACGGAGACAAACACGGTGACAAAGACGGAGACAAAGACAGAGACAGAGACAGAGACAGAGACAGAGACAGAGACAGAGACAGAGACCGAGACAGAGACAGAGGTGCATGAGACAAAGACCGAGACAGAGGGGCAGGAGACATGGACGGAGACAAAGACGGAGACAAAGACGTACACAAAGACAGAGACAAAGACGGAGACAAAGACAGTGACAAAGACAGAGACGAAGAGGAGGACGACGACGGACACAGAGACGGAGAGAAAGACAGAGACAAAGACGGTGACAAAGACGGAGACAAGGACTGAGACGAAGAGGAAGACGACGACGGAGACAAAGACGGAGACAAAGACGTACACAAAGACAGAGACAAAGACGGAGACAAAGATGGAGACAAAGACAGAGACAGAAACAGAGGCACAGACAGAGACACAGACAGTCACAAAGACAGAGGCGCATGAGACAAAGACAGCGACAGAGACAGAGACAGAGGCAGAGACAGAGAGAGAGAGAGAGACAGAGACAGAGACAGAGACAGAGACAGAGACAGAGACAGAGACAGGGACAGAGACAGAGACAGAGACCGAGACAGAGGGGCAGGAGACACGAACGGAGACAAAGACGGAGACATAGGCGGAGACAAAGATGGAGACACAGACGGAGACAAATACGGAGACAAAGACGGAGGCAAAGACGGAGACAAAGACGGAGACAAAGACGGTGACGAAGAGGAAGACGACGACGGAGACAAAGACGGCGACAAAGACGGAGACAAAGACGGAGACAAAGACGCTGACAAAGACGGAGACAAAGACGGAGACGAAGAGGAAGAGGACGACGGAGACAAACACGGTGACAAAGACGGAGACAAAGACAGAGACAGAGACAGAGACAGAGACAGAGACAGAGACAGAGACAGAGACAGAGACAGAGACAGAGACAGAGACAGAGACAGAGACAGAGACAGAGACACAGACAGAGACACAGACAGAGACAGAGACAGAGGCGCATGCGACAAAGACCGAGACAGAGGGGCAGGAGACATGGACGGAGACAAAGACGGAGACAAAGACGTAGACAAAGACGGAGACAAAGACGGAGACAAAGACGGAGACGAAGAGGAAGACGACGACGGAGACAAAGACGGAGACAAAGACAGAGACAGAGACAGAGACAGAGACAGAGACAGAGACTGAGACCGAGACAGAGACAGAGAAAGAGACAGAGACAGAGACAGAGACTCAGACAGAGGCAGAGACGGAGACAGAGGCAGAGACAGAGACAGGGACACAGACAGAGACCGAAACAGAGACAGTGACAGAGACGGAGACAGATGGGCAGGAGACAAAGACGGAGACAAAAACGCTGACAAAGACGGAGACAAAGACGGAGACGAAGAGGAAGAGGACGACGGAGGCAAACACGGTGACAAAGACGGACACAAAGACAGAGACAGAGACAGAGACAGAGACAGAGACAGAGACAGAGACAGAGACAGAGACAGAGACAGAGACAGAGACAGAGACAGAGACAGAGACAGAGACAGAGACAGAGACAGAGACAGAGACAGAGACAGAGACAGAGACAGAGACAGAGACAGAGACATAGACAGAGACAGAGACACAGAAAGAGACAGAGACAGAGAAAGAGACAGAGACAGAGACAGAGACAGAGACAGAGACAGAGACAGAGACAGAGACAGAGACAGAGACAGAGACAGAGACAGAGACAGAGACAGAGACAGAGACAGAGACAGAGACAGAGACAGAGACAGAGACAGAGACAGAGACAGAGACAGAGACAGAGACAGAGACAGAGACAGAGACAGAGACAGAGACAGAGACAGAGACAGAGACAGAGACAGAGACAGAGACAGAGACAGAGACAGAGACAGAGACAGAGACAGAGACAGAGACAGAGACAGAGACGGGGACAGATGGGCAGGAGACAAAGACGGAGACAAAGACGCTGACAAAGACGGAGACAAAGACGGAGACGAAGAGGAAGAGGACGACGGAGACAAACACGGTGACAAAGACGGAGACAAAGACAGAGACAGAGACAGAGACAGAGACAGAGACAGAGACAGAGACAGAGACAGAGACAGAGACAGAGACAGAGACAGAGACAGAGACAGAGACAGAGACAGAGACAGAGACAGAGACAGAGACAGAGACAGAGACAGAGACAGAGACAGAGAAAGAGACAGAGACTGAGACAGAGACAGAGACAGAGACAGAGACAGAGACAGAGACAGAGACAGAGACAGAGACAGAGACAGAGACAGAGACAGAGACAGAGACATAGACAGAGGCAGAGACGGAGACAGAGGCAGAGACAGAGACAGAGACAGAGACAGAGGCAGAGACAGAGACACAGTCAGAGACAGAGACAGAGACACAGACAGAGACACAGACAGAGACAGAGACGCATGCGACAAAGACGGAGACAGAGGGGCAGGAGACATGGACGGAGACAAAGACGGAGACAAAGACGTAGACAAAGACGGAGACAAAGACGGAGACAAAGACGGAGACGAAGAGGAAGACGACGACGGAGACAAAGACGGAGACAAAGGCGGAGACAAAAATGGAGACACAGACGGAGACAAATACGGAGACAAAGACGGAGGCAAAGACGGAGACAAAGGCGGAGACAAAAATGGAGACACAGACGGAGACAAATACGGAGACAAAGACGGAGGCAAGGACGGAGACAAAGACGGAGACAAAGACAGAGACAGAGACAGAGGCACAGACAGAGACACAGACAGTGACAGAGACAGCGACAGAGACAGAGACAGAGATGGAGACAGAGACAGAGACAGAGACAGAGGCAGAGACAGAGACAGAGACAGAGACAGAGACAGAGACAGAGATGGAGACAGAGACAGAGACAGAGACAGAGACAGAGACAGAGACGGAGACGGAGACAGAGACGGAGACAGAGACAGAGACAGGGACAGAGACAGGGACAGGGTCAGAGCCCGATACAGAGGCAGAGACAGAGACAGAGACACAGACAGAGACAGAGGCGCATGAGACAAAGACCGAGACTGAGGGGCAGGAGACATGGACGGAGACAGAGACAGAGATGGAGACAGAGACAGAGACAGAGACAGAGACAGAGACAGAGACGGAGACGGATACAGAGACGGGGACAGTGACAGAGGCAGAGACAGAGACAGGGACAGAGACAGAGACAGAGACAGAGACAGAGACAGAGACAGAGACAGAGACACAGACAGAGACAGAGACAGAGAGAGACGCGCATGAGGCAAAGACCGAGACAGAGGGGCAGGAGACATGGACGGAGACAAAGACGTAGACAAAGACGGAGGCAAAGACGGAGACAAAGACGGAGACAAATATGGAGACACAGACGGAGACAAATACAGAGACAAAGACGGTGACAAATATGGAGACAAAGACAGGCACAAAGACGGAGGCAAAGACAAAGACAAAGACGGAGACAAAGACGAAGACAAAGACGGAGGCCAAGACGGAGACAGAGACGGAGACAAAGATGGTTACACAGACGGATACGAATACGGAGACAAAGACAGGCACAAAGACGGAGACAAAGACGAAGACAAAGACGGAGACAGAGTGTAATACAGAGACAGAGACAGAGACACAGGCAGAGACACAGACAGAGACAGAGACACAGGTGCATGAGACAAAGACCGAGACAAAGGGGCAGGAGACATGGACGGAGAAATAGACGGTGACAAAGACGTAGACAAAGACGTAGACAAAGACGGAGACAATGACGCAGACGAAGAGGAAGACGACGACGGAGACAAAGACGTAGACAAAGACGTAGACGAAGACGGAGACAATGACGCAGACGAAGAGGAAGACGACGACGGAGACAAAGACGGAGACAAAGATGAAGACAAAGACAGAGACAAAGACGGAGACAGAGACAGAGACAGAGACAGAGACAGAGACAGAGACAGAGACAGAGACAGAGACAGAGACAGAGACAGAGACAGAGACAGAGACAGAGACAGAGACAGGGTCAGGGACAGAGACAGAGACAGAGACAGAGACAGAGACAGAGACAGAGACAGAGATAGAGACAGAGACAGAGACAGAGACTGAGACAGAGACAGAGATGGAGCCAGAGACAGAGACAGAGAGAGAGACAGAGACAGAGACAGAGACAGAGACAGAGACAGAGACAGAGATGGAGACAGAGACAGAGACAGAGACAGAGACAGAGACAGAGACAGAGACAGAGACAGAGACAGAGACAGAGACAGAGACAGAGACAGAGACAGAGACAGAGACAGAGACAGAGACACAGACAGAGGCAGAGACGGAGACAGAGACAGAGACAGAGACAGAGACAGAGACAGAGACAGAGACAGAGACGGAGACAGAGACAGAGACAGAGACAGAGACAGAGACAGAGACAGAGACAGAGACAGAGACAGAGACAGAGACAGAGACAGAGACAGAGACAGAGACAGAGACAGAGAGAGACGCGCATGAGGCAAAGACCGAGACAGAGGGGCAGGAGACATGGACGGAGGCAAAGACGTAGACAAAGACGGAGGCAAAGACGGAGACAAAGACGGAGACAAATATGGAGACACAGACGGAGACAAATACAGAGACAAAGACGGTGACAAATATGGAGACAAAGACAGGCACAAAGACGGAGGCAAAGACAAAGACAAAGACGGAGACAAAGACGTACACAAAGACAGAGACAAAGACGGAGACAAAGACAGTGACAAAGACAGAGACGAAGAGGAGGACGACGACGGACACAGAGACGGAGAGAAAGACAGAGACAAAGACGGTGACAAAGACGGAGACAAGGACTGAGACGAAGAGGAAGACGACGACGGAGACAAAGACGGAGACAAAGACGTACACAAAGACAGAGACAAAGACGGAGACAAAGATGGAGACAAAGACAGAGACAGAAACAGAGGCACAGACAGAGACACAGACAGTCACAAAGACAGAGGCGCATGAGACAAAGACAGCGACAGAGACAGAGACAGAGGCAGAGACAGAGAGAGAGAGAGAGACAGAGACAGAGACAGAGACAGAGACAGAGACAGAGACAGAGACAGGGACAGAGACAGAGACAGAGACCGAGACAGAGGGGCAGGAGACACGAACGGAGACAAAGACGGAGACATAGGCGGAGACAAAGATGGAGACACAGACGGAGACAAATACGGAGACAAAGACGGAGACAAAGACGCTGACAAAGACGGAGACAAAGACGGAGACGAAGAGGAAGAGGACGACGGAGACAAACACGGTGACAAAGACGGAGACAAAGACAGAGACAGAGACAGAGACAGAGACAGAGACAGAGACAGAGACAGAGACAGAGACAGAGACAGAGACAGAGACAGAGACAGAGACAGAGACAGAGACAGAGACAGAGACAGAGACAGAGACAGAGACAGAGACAGAGACAGAGACAGAGACAGAGACAGAGACAGAGAAAGAGACAGAGACTGAGACAGAGACAGAGACAGAGACAGAGACAGAGACAGAGACAGAGACAGAGACAGAGACAGAGACAGAGACAGAGACAGAGACAGAGACATAGACAGAGGCAGAGACGGAGACAGAGGCAGAGACAGAGACAGAGACAGAGACAGAGGCAGAGACAGAGACACAGTCAGAGACAGAGACAGAGACACAGACAGAGACACAGACAGAGACAGAGACGCATGCGACAAAGACGGAGACAGAGGGGCAGGAGACATGGACGGAGACAAAGACGGAGACAAAGACGTAGACAAAGACGGAGACAAAGACGGAGACAAAGACGGAGACGAAGAGGAAGACGACGACGGAGACAAAGACGGAGACAAAGGCGGAGACAAAAATGGAGACACAGACGGAGACAAATACGGAGACAAAGACGGAGGCAAAGACGGAGACAAAGGCGGAGACAAAAATGGAGACACAGACGGAGACAAATACGGAGACAAAGACGGAGGCAAGGACGGAGACAAAGACGGAGACAAAGACAGAGACAGAGACAGAGGCACAGACAGAGACACAGACAGTGACAGAGACAGCGACAGAGACAGAGACAGAGATGGAGACAGAGACAGAGACAGAGACAGAGGCAGAGACAGAGACAGAGACAGAGACAGAGACAGAGACAGAGATGGAGACAGAGACAGAGACAGAGACAGAGACAGAGACAGAGACGGAGACGGAGACAGAGACGGAGACAGAGACAGAGACAGGGACAGAGACAGGGACAGGGTCAGAGCCCGATACAGAGGCAGAGACAGAGACAGAGACACAGACAGAGACAGAGGCGCATGAGACAAAGACCGAGACTGAGGGGCAGGAGACATGGACGGAGACAGAGACAGAGATGGAGACAGAGACAGAGACAGAGACAGAGACAGAGACAGAGACGGAGACGGATACAGAGACGGGGACAGTGACAGAGGCAGAGACAGAGACAGGGACAGAGACAGAGACAGAGACAGAGACAGAGACAGAGACAGAGACAGAGACACAGACAGAGACAGAGACAGAGAGAGACGCGCATGAGGCAAAGACCGAGACAGAGGGGCAGGAGACATGGACGGAGACAAAGACGTAGACAAAGACGGAGGCAAAGACGGAGACAAAGACGGAGACAAATATGGAGACACAGACGGAGACAAATACAGAGACAAAGACGGTGACAAATATGGAGACAAAGACAGGCACAAAGACGGAGGCAAAGACAAAGACAAAGACGGAGACAAAGACGAAGACAAAGACGGAGGCCAAGACGGAGACAGAGACGGAGACAAAGATGGTTACACAGACGGATACGAATACGGAGACAAAGACAGGCACAAAGACGGAGACAAAGACGAAGACAAAGACGGAGACAGAGTGTAATACAGAGACAGAGACAGAGACACAGGCAGAGACACAGACAGAGACAGAGACACAGGTGCATGAGACAAAGACCGAGACAAAGGGGCAGGAGACATGGACGGAGAAATAGACGGTGACAAAGACGTAGACAAAGACGTAGACAAAGACGGAGACAATGACGCAGACGAAGAGGAAGACGACGACGGAGACAAAGACGTAGACAAAGACGTAGACGAAGACGGAGACAATGACGCAGACGAAGAGGAAGACGACGACGGAGACAAAGACGGAGACAAAGATGAAGACAAAGACAGAGACAAAGACGGAGACAGAGACAGAGACAGAGACAGAGACAGAGACAGAGACAGAGACAGAGACAGAGACAGAGACAGAGACAGAGACAGAGACAGAGACAGAGACAGAGACAGAGACAGAGACAGAGACAGAGACAGAGACAGAGACAGAGACAGAGACAGAGACAGAGACAGGGTCAGGGACAGAGACAGAGATAGAGACAGAGACAGAGACAGAGACTGAGACAGAGACAGAGATGGAGCCAGAGACAGAGACAGAGAGAGAGACAGAGACAGAGACAGAGACAGAGACAGAGACAGAGACAGAGATGGAGACAGAGACAGAGACAGAGACAGAGACAGAGACAGAGACAGAGACAGAGACAGAGACAGAGACAGAGACAGAGACAGAGACAGAGACAGAGACAGAGACAGAGACAGAGACACAGACAGAGGCAGAGACGGAGACAGAGACAGAGACAGAGACAGAGACAGAGACAGAGACAGAGACAGAGACGGAGACAGAGACAGAGACAGAGACAGAGACAGAGACAGAGACAGAGACAGAGACAGAGACAGAGACAGAGACAGAGACAGAGACAGAGACAGAGACAGAGACAGAGAGAGACGCGCATGAGGCAAAGACCGAGACAGAGGGGCAGGAGACATGGACGGAGACAAAGACGTAGACAAAGACGGAGGCAAAGACGGAGACAAAGACGGAGACAAATATGGAGACACAGACGGAGACAAATACAGAGACAAAGACGGTGACAAATATGGAGACAAAGACAGGCACAAAGACGGAGGCAAAGACAAAGACAAAGACGGAGACAAAGACGTACACAAAGACAGAGACAAAGACGGAGACAAAGACAGTGACAAAGACAGAGACGAAGAGGAGGACGACGACGGACACAGAGACGGAGAGAAAGACAGAGACAAAGACGGTGACAAAGACGGAGACAAGGACTGAGACGAAGAGGAAGACGACGACGGAGACAAAGACGGAGACAAAGACGTACACAAAGACAGAGACAAAGACGGAGACAAAGATGGAGACAAAGACAGAGACAGAAACAGAGGCACAGACAGAGACACAGACAGTCACAAAGACAGAGGCGCATGAGACAAAGACAGCGACAGAGACAGAGACAGAGGCAGAGACAGAGAGAGAGAGAGAGACAGAGACAGAGACAGAGACAGAGACAGAGACAGAGACAGAGACAGGGACAGAGACAGAGACAGAGACCGAGACAGAGGGGCAGGAGACACGAACGGAGACAAAGACGGAGACATAGGCGGAGACAAAGATGGAGACACAGACGGAGACAAATACGGAGACAAAGACGGAGGCAAAGACGGAGACAAAGACGGAGACAAAGACGGTGACGAAGAGGAAGACGACGACGGAGACAAAGACGGCGACAAAGACGGAGACAAAGACGGAGACAAAGACGCTGACAAAGACGGAGACAAAGACGGAGACGAAGAGGAAGAGGACGACGGAGACAAACACGGTGACAAAGACGGAGACAAAGACAGAGACAGAGACAGAGACAGAGACAGAGACAGAGACAGAGACAGAGACAGAGACAGAGACAGAGACAGAGACAGAGACAGAGACAGAGACACAGACAGAGACACAGACAGAGACAGAGACAGAGGCGCATGCGACAAAGACCGAGACAGAGGGGCAGGAGACATGGACGGAGACAAAGACGGAGACAAAGACGTAGACAAAGACGGAGACAAAGACGGAGACAAAGACGGAGACGAAGAGGAAGACGACGACGGAGACAAAGACGGAGACAAAGACAGAGACAGAGACAGAGACAGAGACAGAGACAGAGACTGAGACCGAGACAGAGACAGAGAAAGAGACAGAGACAGAGACAGAGACTCAGACAGAGGCAGAGGCGGAGACAGAGGCAGAGACAGAGACAGGGACACAGACAGAGACAGAAACAGAGATAGTGACAGAGACGGAGACAGATGGGCAGGAGACAAAGACGGAGACAAAAACGCTGACAAAGACGGAGACAAAGACGGAGACGAAGAGGAAGAGGACGACGGAGGCAAACACGGTGACAAAGACGGAAACAAAGACAGAGACAGAGACAGAGACAGAGACAGAGACAGAGACAGAGACAGAGACAGAGACAGAGACAGAGACAGAGACAGAGACAGAGACAGAGACAGAGACAGAGACAGAGACAGAGACAGAGACAGAGACAGAGACAGAGACAGAGACAGAGACAGAGACAGAGACAGAGACATAGACAGAGACAGAGACACAGAAAGAGACAGAGACAGAGAAAGAGACAGAGACAGAGACAGAGACAGAGACAGAGACAGAGACAGAGACAGAGACAGAGACAGAGACAGAGACAGAGACAGAGACAGAGACAGAGACAGAGACAGAGACAGAGACAGTGACAGTGACAGAGACGGAGACAGATGGGCAGGAGACAAAGACGGAGACAAAGACGCTGACAAAGACGGAGACAAAGACGGAGACGAAGAGGAAGCGGACGACGGAGACAAATACAGAGACAAAGACGGTGACAAATATGGAGACAAAGACAGGCACAAAGACGGAGGCAAAGACAAAGACAAAGACGGAGACAAAGACGTACACAAAGACAGAGACAAAGACGGAGACAAAGACAGTGACAAAGACAGAGACGAAGAGGAGGACGACGACGGACACAGAGACGGAGAGAAAGACAGAGACAAAGACGGTGACAAAGACGGAGACAAGGACTGAGACGAAGAGGAAGACGACGACGGAGACAAAGACGGAGACAAAGACGTACACAAAGACAGAGACAAAGACGGAGACAAAGATGGAGACAAAGACAGAGACAGAAACAGAGGCACAGACAGAGACACAGACAGTCACAAAGACAGAGGCGCATGAGACAAAGACAGCGACAGAGACAGAGACAGAGGCAGAGACAGAGAGAGAGAGAGAGACAGAGACAGAGACAGAGACAGAGACAGAGACAGAGACAGAGACAGGGACAGAGACAGAGACAGAGACCGAGACAGAGGGGCAGGAGACACGAACGGAGACAAAGACGGAGACATAGGCGGAGACAAAGATGGAGACACAGACGGAGACAAATACGGAGACAAAGACGGAGACAAAGACGCTGACAAAGACGGAGACAAAGACGGAGACGAAGAGGAAGAGGACGACGGAGACAAACACGGTGACAAAGACGGAGACAAAGACAGAGACAGAGACAGAGACAGAGACAGAGACAGAGACAGAGACAGAGACAGAGACAGAGACAGAGACAGAGACAGAGACAGAGACAGAGACAGAGACAGAGACAGAGACAGAGACAGAGACAGAGACAGAGACAGAGACAGAGACAGAGACAGAGACAGAGACAGAGACAGAGAAAGAGACAGAGACTGAGACAGAGACAGAGACAGAGACAGAGACAGAGACAGAGACAGAGACAGAGACAGAGACAGAGACAGAGACAGAGACAGAGACAGAGACATAGACAGAGGCAGAGACGGAGACAGAGGCAGAGACAGAGACAGAGACAGAGACAGAGGCAGAGACAGAGACACAGTCAGAGACAGAGACAGAGACACAGACAGAGACACAGACAGAGACAGAGACGCATGCGACAAAGACGGAGACAGAGGGGCAGGAGACATGGACGGAGACAAAGACGGAGACAAAGACGTAGACAAAGACGGAGACAAAGACGGAGACAAAGACGGAGACGAAGAGGAAGACGACGACGGAGACAAAGACGGAGACAAAGGCGGAGACAAAAATGGAGACACAGACGGAGACAAATACGGAGACAAAGACGGAGGCAAAGACGGAGACAAAGGCGGAGACAAAAATGGAGACACAGACGGAGACAAATACGGAGACAAAGACGGAGGCAAGGACGGAGACAAAGACGGAGACAAAGACAGAGACAGAGACAGAGGCACAGACAGAGACACAGACAGTGACAGAGACAGCGACAGAGACAGAGACAGAGATGGAGACAGAGACAGAGACAGAGACAGAGGCAGAGACAGAGACAGAGACAGAGACAGAGACAGAGACAGAGATGGAGACAGAGACAGAGACAGAGACAGAGACAGAGACAGAGACGGAGACGGAGACAGAGACGGAGACAGAGACAGAGACAGGGACAGAGACAGGGACAGGGTCAGAGCCCGATACAGAGGCAGAGACAGAGACAGAGACACAGACAGAGACAGAGGCGCATGAGACAAAGACCGAGACTGAGGGGCAGGAGACATGGACGGAGACAGAGACAGAGATGGAGACAGAGACAGAGACAGAGACAGAGACAGAGACAGAGACGGAGACGGATACAGAGACGGGGACAGTGACAGAGGCAGAGACAGAGACAGGGACAGAGACAGAGACAGAGACAGAGACAGAGACAGAGACAGAGACAGAGACAGAGACACAGACAGAGACAGAGACAGAGAGAGACGCGCATGAGGCAAAGACCGAGACAGAGGGGCAGGAGACATGGACGGAGACAAAGACGTAGACAAAGACGGAGGCAAAGACGGAGACAAAGACGGAGACAAATATGGAGACACAGACGGAGACAAATACAGAGACAAAGACGGTGACAAATATGGAGACAAAGACAGGCACAAAGACGGAGGCAAAGACAAAGACAAAGACGGAGACAAAGACGAAGACAAAGACGGAGGCCAAGACGGAGACAGAGACGGAGACAAAGATGGTTACACAGACGGATACGAATACGGAGACAAAGACAGGCACAAAGACGGAGACAAAGACGAAGACAAAGACGGAGACAGAGTGTAATACAGAGACAGAGACAGAGACACAGGCAGAGACACAGACAGAGACAGAGACACAGGTGCATGAGACAAAGACCGAGACAAAGGGGCAGGAGACATGGACGGAGAAATAGACGGTGACAAAGACGTAGACAAAGACGTAGACAAAGACGGAGACAATGACGCAGACGAAGAGGAAGACGACGACGGAGACAAAGACGTAGACAAAGACGTAGACGAAGACGGAGACAATGACGCAGACGAAGAGGAAGACGACGACGGAGACAAAGACGGAGACAAAGATGAAGACAAAGACAGAGACAAAGACGGAGACAGAGACAGAGACAGAGACAGAGACAGAGACAGAGACAGAGACAGAGACAGAGACAGAGACAGAGACAGAGACAGAGACAGAGACAGAGACAGAGACAGAGACAGAGACAGAGACAGAGACAGAGACAGAGACAGAGACAGAGACAGAGACAGGGTCAGGGACAGAGACAGAGATAGAGACAGAGACAGAGACAGAGACTGAGACAGAGACAGAGATGGAGCCAGAGACAGAGACAGAGAGAGAGACAGAGACAGAGACAGAGACAGAGACAGAGACAGAGACAGAGATGGAGACAGAGACAGAGACAGAGACAGAGACAGAGACAGAGACAGAGACAGAGACAGAGACAGAGACAGAGACAGAGACAGAGACAGAGACAGAGACAGAGACAGAGACAGAGACACAGACAGAGGCAGAGACGGAGACAGAGACAGAGACAGAGACAGAGACAGAGACAGAGACAGAGACAGAGACGGAGACAGAGACAGAGACAGAGACAGAGACAGAGACAGAGACAGAGACAGAGACAGAGACAGAGACAGAGACAGAGACAGAGACAGAGACAGAGACAGAGACAGAGAGAGACGCGCATGAGGCAAAGACCGAGACAGAGGGGCAGGAGACATGGACGGAGACAAAGACGTAGACAAAGACGGAGGCAAAGACGGAGACAAAGACGGAGACAAATATGGAGACACAGACGGAGACAAATACAGAGACAAAGACGGTGACAAATATGGAGACAAAGACAGGCACAAAGACGGAGGCAAAGACAAAGACAAAGACGGAGACAAAGACGTACACAAAGACAGAGACAAAGACGGAGACAAAGACAGTGACAAAGACAGAGACGAAGAGGAGGACGACGACGGACACAGAGACGGAGAGAAAGACAGAGACAAAGACGGTGACAAAGACGGAGACAAGGACTGAGACGAAGAGGAAGACGACGACGGAGACAAAGACGGAGACAAAGACGTACACAAAGACAGAGACAAAGACGGAGACAAAGATGGAGACAAAGACAGAGACAGAAACAGAGGCACAGACAGAGACACAGACAGTCACAAAGACAGAGGCGCATGAGACAAAGACAGCGACAGAGACAGAGACAGAGGCAGAGACAGAGAGAGAGAGAGAGACAGAGACAGAGACAGAGACAGAGACAGAGACAGAGACAGAGACAGGGACAGAGACAGAGACAGAGACCGAGACAGAGGGGCAGGAGACACGAACGGAGACAAAGACGGAGACATAGGCGGAGACAAAGATGGAGACACAGACGGAGACAAATACGGAGACAAAGACGGAGGCAAAGACGGAGACAAAGACGGAGACAAAGACGGTGACGAAGAGGAAGACGACGACGGAGACAAAGACGGCGACAAAGACGGAGACAAAGACGGAGACAAAGACGCTGACAAAGACGGAGACAAAGACGGAGACGAAGAGGAAGAGGACGACGGAGACAAACACGGTGACAAAGACGGAGACAAAGACAGAGACAGAGACAGAGACAGAGACAGAGACAGAGACAGAGACAGAGACAGAGACAGAGACAGAGACAGAGACAGAGACAGAGACAGAGACACAGACAGAGACACAGACAGAGACAGAGACAGAGGCGCATGCGACAAAGACCGAGACAGAGGGGCAGGAGACATGGACGGAGACAAAGACGGAGACAAAGACGTAGACAAAGACGGAGACAAAGACGGAGACAAAGACGGAGACGAAGAGGAAGACGACGACGGAGACAAAGACGGAGACAAAGACAGAGACAGAGACAGAGACAGAGACAGAGACAGAGACTGAGACCGAGACAGAGACAGAGAAAGAGACAGAGACAGAGACAGAGACTCAGACAGAGGCAGAGGCGGAGACAGAGGCAGAGACAGAGACAGGGACACAGACAGAGACAGAAACAGAGATAGTGACAGAGACGGAGACAGATGGGCAGGAGACAAAGACGGAGACAAAAACGCTGACAAAGACGGAGACAAAGACGGAGACGAAGAGGAAGAGGACGACGGAGGCAAACACGGTGACAAAGACGGAAACAAAGACAGAGACAGAGACAGAGACAGAGACAGAGACAGAGACAGAGACAGAGACAGAGACAGAGACAGAGACAGAGACAGAGACAGAGACAGAGACAGAGACAGAGACAGAGACAGAGACAGAGACAGAGACAGAGACAGAGACAGAGACAGAGACAGAGACAGAGACAGAGACATAGACAGAGACAGAGACACAGAAAGAGACAGAGACAGAGAAAGAGACAGAGACAGAGACAGAGACAGAGACAGAGACAGAGACAGAGACAGAGACAGAGACAGAGACAGAGACAGAGACAGAGACAGAGACAGAGACAGAGACAGAGACAGTGACAGTGACAGAGACGGAGACAGATGGGCAGGAGACAAAGACGGAGACAAAGACGCTGACAAAGACGGAGACAAAGACGGAGACGAAGAGGAAGCGGACGACGGAGACAAATACGGTGACAAAGACGGAGACAAACACGGTGACAAAGACGGAGACAAAGACGGAGACAAAGACAGAGACAGAGACAGAGGCACAGACAGAGACACAGACAGTGATAAAGACAGCGGCGCGTGAGACAAAGACAGAGACAGAGACAGAGACAGAGGCAGAGACAGAGACAGAGAGAGAGACAGAGACAGAGACAGAGCCAGAGACAGAGACAGATACAGAGACAGAGACAGAGACAG
The DNA here is from genome assembly GCA_945859595.2 of Megachile willughbiella. NCBI lineage: Eukaryota > Metazoa > Arthropoda > Insecta > Hymenoptera > Megachilidae > Megachile > Megachile willughbiella. The sequence goes on along the minus strand of OX243809.1, from coordinate 11,435,362 downwards.
AGACAGAGACAGAGACAGAGACAGAGACAGAGACAGAGACAGAGACATAGACAGAGACAGAGACAGAGACAGAGACAGTGACAGAGACGGAGACAGATGGGCAGGAGACAAAGACGGAGACAAAGACGCTGACAAAGACGGAGACAAAGACGGAGACGAAGAGGAAGACGACGACGGTGACAAACACGGTGACAAGGACGGAGACAAAGACGGATACAAAGACAGAGACAGAGACAGAGACAGAGACAGAGACTGAGACCGAGACAGAGACAGAGAAAGAGACAGAGACAGAGACAGAGACTCAGACAGAGGCAGAGACGGAGACAGAGGCAGAGACAGAGACAGGGACACAGACAGAGACCGAAACAGAGACAGTGACAGAGACGGAGACAGATGGGCAGGAGACAAAGACGGAGACAAAAACGCTGACAAAGACGGAGACAAAGACGGAGACGAAGAGGAAGAGGACGACGGAGGCAAACACGGTGACAAAGACGGACACAAAGACAGAGACAGAGACAGAGACAGAGACAGAGACAGAGACAGAGACAGAGACAGAGACAGAGACAGAGACAGAGACAGAGACAGAGACAGAGACAGAGACAGAGACAGAGACAGAGACAGAGACAGAGACAGAGACAGAGACAGAGACAGAGACAGAGACATAGACAGAGACAGAGACACAGAAAGAGACAGAGACAGAGAAAGAGACAGAGACAGAGACAGAGACAGAGACAGAGACAGAGACAGAGACAGAGACAGAGACAGAGACAGAGACAGAGACAGAGACAGAGACAGAGACAGAGACAGAGACAGAGACAGAGACAGAGACAGAGACAGAGACAGAGACAGAGACAGAGACAGAGACAGAGACAGAGACAGAGACAGAGACAGAGACAGAGACAGAGACAGAGACAGAGACAGAGACAGAGACAGAGACGGGGACAGATGGGCAGGAGACAAAGACGGAGACAAAGACGCTGACAAAGACGGAGACAAAGACGGAGACGAAGAGGAAGAGGACGACGGAGACAAACACGGTGACAAAGACGGAGACAAAGACAGAGACAGAGACAGAGACAGAGACAGAGACAGAGACAGAGACAGAGACAGAGACAGAGACAGAGACAGAGACAGCGACAGAGACAGAGACAGAGACAGAGACAGAGACAGAGACAGAGACAGAGACAGAGACAGAGACAGAGAAAGAGACAGAGACAGAGACAGAGACAGAGACAGAGACAGAGACAGAGACAGAGACAGAGACAGAGACAGAGACAGAGACAGAGACAGAGACAGAGACAGAGACAGAGACAGAGACAGAGACAGAGACAGAGACAGAGACAGAGACAGAGACAGAGACAGAGACAGGGTCAGGGACAGAGACAGAGATAGAGACAGAGACAGAGACAGAGACTGAGACAGAGACAGAGATGGAGCCAGAGACAGAGACAGAGAGAGAGACAGAGACAGAGACAGAGACAGAGACAGAGACAGAGACAGAGATGGAGACAGAGACAGAGACAGAGACAGAGACAGAGACAGAGACAGAGACAGAGACAGAGACAGAGACAGAGACAGAGACAGAGACAGAGACAGAGACAGAGACAGAGACAGAGACAGAGACACAGACAGAGGCAGAGACGGAGACAGAGACAGAGACAGAGACAGAGACAGAGACAGAGACAGAGACAGAGACGGAGACAGAGACAGAGACAGAGACAGAGACAGAGACAGAGACAGAGACAGAGACAGAGACAGAGACAGAGACAGAGACAGAGACAGAGACAGAGACAGAGACAGAGAGAGACGCGCATGAGGCAAAGACCGAGACAGAGGGGCAGGAGACATGGACGGAGACAAAGACGTAGACAAAGACGGAGGCAAAGACGGAGACAAAGACGGAGACAAATATGGAGACACAGACGGAGACAAATACAGAGACAAAGACGGTGACAAATATGGAGACAAAGACAGGCACAAAGACGGAGGCAAAGACAAAGACAAAGACGGAGACAAAGACGTACACAAAGACAGAGACAAAGACGGAGACAAAGACAGTGACAAAGACAGAGACGAAGAGGAGGACGACGACGGACACAGAGACGGAGAGAAAGACAGAGACAAAGACGGTGACAAAGACGGAGACAAGGACTGAGACGAAGAGGAAGACGACGACGGAGACAAAGACGGAGACAAAGACGTACACAAAGACAGAGACAAAGACGGAGACAAAGATGGAGACAAAGACAGAGACAGAAACAGAGGCACAGACAGAGACACAGACAGTCACAAAGACAGAGGCGCATGAGACAAAGACAGCGACAGAGACAGAGACAGAGGCAGAGACAGAGAGAGAGAGAGAGACAGAGACAGAGACAGAGACAGAGACAGAGACAGAGACAGAGACAGGGACAGAGACAGAGACAGAGACCGAGACAGAGGGGCAGGAGACACGAACGGAGACAAAGACGGAGACATAGGCGGAGACAAAGATGGAGACACAGACGGAGACAAATACGGAGACAAAGACGGAGGCAAAGACGGAGACAAAGACGGAGACAAAGACGGTGACGAAGAGGAAGACGACGACGGAGACAAAGACGGCGACAAAGACGGAGACAAAGACGGAGACAAAGACGCTGACAAAGACGGAGACAAAGACGGAGACGAAGAGGAAGAGGACGACGGAGACAAACACGGTGACAAAGACGGAGACAAAGACAGAGACAGAGACAGAGACAGAGACAGAGACAGAGACAGAGACAGAGACAGAGACAGAGACAGAGACAGAGACAGAGACAGAGACAGAGACACAGACAGAGACACAGACAGAGACAGAGACAGAGGCGCATGCGACAAAGACCGAGACAGAGGGGCAGGAGACATGGACGGAGACAAAGACGGAGACAAAGACGTAGACAAAGACGGAGACAAAGACGGAGACAAAGACGGAGACGAAGAGGAAGACGACGACGGAGACAAAGACGGAGACAAAGACAGAGACAGAGACAGAGACAGAGACAGAGACAGAGACTGAGACCGAGACAGAGACAGAGAAAGAGACAGAGACAGAGACAGAGACTCAGACAGAGGCAGAGACGGAGACAGAGGCAGAGACAGAGACAGGGACACAGACAGAGACAGAAACAGAGATAGTGACAGAGACGGAGACAGATGGGCAGGAGACAAAGACGGAGACAAAAACGCTGACAAAGACGGAGACAAAGACGGAGACGAAGAGGAAGAGGACGACGGAGGCAAACACGGTGACAAAGACGGAAACAAAGACAGAGACAGAGACAGAGACAGAGACAGAGACAGAGACAGAGACAGAGACAGAGACAGAGACAGAGACAGAGACAGAGACAGAGACAGAGACAGAGACAGAGACAGAGACAGAGACAGAGACAGAGACAGAGACAGAGACAGAGACAGAGACAGAGACAGAGACAGAGACAGAGACAGAGACAGAGACATAGACAGAGACAGAGACACAGAAAGAGACAGAGACAGAGAAAGAGACAGAGACAGAGACAGAGACAGAGACAGAGACAGAGACAGAGACAGAGACAGAGACAGAGACAGAGACAGAGACAGAGACAGAGACAGAGACAGAGACAGAGACAGAGACAGAGACAGTGACAGTGACAGAGACGGAGACAGATGGGCAGGAGACAAAGACGGAGACAAAGACGCTGACAAAGACGGAGACAAAGACGGAGACGAAGAGGAAGCGGACGGCGGAGACAAATACGGTGACAAAGACGGAGACAAACACGGTGACAAAGACGGAGACAAAGACGGAGACAAAGACAGAGACAGAGACAGAGGCACAGACAGAGACACAGACAGTGATAAAGACAGCGGCGCGTGAGACAAAGACAGAGACAGAGACAGAGACAGAGGCAGAGACAGAGACAGAGAGAGAGACAGAGACAGAGACAGAGCCAGAGACAGAGACAGATACAGAGACAGAGACAGAGACAGAGACAGAGACAGAGACAGAGACAGAGACAGAGACAGAGACAGAGACAGAGACATAGACAGAGACAGAGACAGAGACAGAGACAGTGACAGAGACGGAGACAGATGGGCAGGAGACAAAGACGGAGACAAAGACGCTGACAAAGACGGAGACAAAGACGGAGACGAAGAGGAAGACGACGACGGTGACAAACACGGTGACAAGGACGGAGACAAAGACGGATACAAAGACAGAGACAGAGACAGAGACAGAGACAGAGACTGAGACCGAGACAGAGACAGAGAAAGAGACAGAGACAGAGACAGAGACTCAGACAGAGGCAGAGACGGAGACAGAGGCAGAGACAGAGACAGGGACACAGACAGAGACCGAAACAGAGACAGTGACAGAGACGGAGACAGATGGGCAGGAGACAAAGACGGAGACAAAAACGCTGACAAAGACGGAGACAAAGACGGAGACGAAGAGGAAGAGGACGACGGAGGCAAACACGGTGACAAAGACGGACACAAAGACAGAGACAGAGACAGAGACAGAGACAGAGACAGAGACAGAGACAGAGACAGAGACAGAGACAGAGACAGAGACAGAGACAGAGGCAGAGACGGAGACAGAGGCAGAGACAGAGACAGGGACACAGACAGAGACCGAAACAGAGACAGTGACAGAGACGGAGACAGATGGGCAGGAGACAAAGACGGAGACAAAAACGCTGACAAAGACGGAGACAAAGACGGAGACGAAGAGGAAGAGGACGACGGAGGCAAACACGGTGACAAAGACGGACACAAAGACAGAGACAGAGACAGAGACAGAGACAGAGACAGAGACAGAGACAGAGACAGAGACAGAGACAGAGACAGAGACAGAGACAGAGACAGAGACAGAGACAGAGACAGAGACAGAGACAGAGACAGAGACAGAGACAGAGACAGAGACAGAGACAGAGACAGAGACAGAGACATAGACAGAGACAGAGACACAGAAAGAGACAGAGACAGAGAAAGAGACAGAGACAGAGACAGAGACAGAGACAGAGACAGAGACAGAGACAGAGACAGAGACAGAGACAGAGACAGAGACAGAGACAGAGACAGAGACAGAGACAGAGACAGAGACAGAGACAGAGACAGAGACAGAGACAGAGACAGAGACAGAGACAGAGACAGAGACAGAGACAGAGACAGAGACAGAGACAGAGACAGAGACAGAGACAGAGACAGAGACAGAGACAGAGACAGAGACAGAGACAGAGACAGAGACGGGGACAGATGGGCAGGAGACAAAGACGGAGACAAAGACGCTGACAAAGACGGAGACAAAGACGGAGACGAAGAGGAAGCGGACGACGGAGACAAACACGGTGACAAAGACGGAGACAAAGACAGAGACAGAGACAGAGACAGAGACAGAGACAGAGACAGAGACAGAGACAGAGACAGAGACAGAGACAGAGACAGAGACAGAGACAGAGACAGAGACAGAGACAGAGACAGAGACAGAGACAGAGACAGAGACAGAGACAGAGAAAGAGACAGAGACTGAGACAGAGACAGAGACAGAGACAGAGACAGAGACAGAGACAGAGACAGAGACAGAGACAGAGACAGAGACAGAGACAGAGACAGAGACAGAGACATAGACAGAGGCAGAGACGGAGACAGAGGCAGAGACAGAGACAGAGACAGAGACAGAGGCAGAGACAGAGACACAGTCAGAGACAGAGACAGAGACACAGACAGAGACACAGACAGAGACAGAGACGCATGCGACAAAGACGGAGACAGAGGGGCAGGAGACATGGACGGAGACAAAGACGGAGACAAAGACGTAGACAAAGACGGAGACAAAGACGGAGACAAAGACGGAGACGAAGAGGAAGACGACGACGGAGACAAAGACGGAGACAAAGGCGGAGACAAAAATGGAGACACAGACGGAGACAAATACGGAGACAAAGACGGAGGCAAAGACGGAGACAAAGGCGGAGACAAAAATGGAGACACAGACGGAGACAAATACGGAGACAAAGACGGAGGCAAGGACGGAGACAAAGACGGAGACAAAGACAGAGACAGAGACAGAGGCACAGACAGAGACACAGACAGTGACAGAGACAGCGACAGAGACAGAGACAGAGATGGAGACAGAGACAGAGACAGAGACAGAGGCAGAGACAGAGACAGAGACAGAGACAGAGACAGAGACAGAGATGGAGACAGAGACAGAGACAGAGACAGAGACAGAGACAGAGACGGAGACGGAGACAGAGACGGAGACAGAGACGGAGACAAATATGGAGACACAGACGGAGACAAATACAGAGACAAAGACGGTGACAAATATGGAGACAAAGACAGGCACAAAGACGGAGGCAAAGACAAAGACAAAGACGGAGACAAAGACGAAGACAAAGACGGAGGCCAAGACGGAGACAGAGACGGAGACAAAGATGGTTACACAGACGGATACGAATACGGAGACAAAGACAGGCACAAAGACGGAGACAAAGACGAAGACAAAGACGGAGACAGAGTGTAATACAGAGACAGAGACAGAGACACAGGCAGAGACACAGACAGAGACAGAGACACAGGTGCATGAGACAAAGACCGAGACAAAGGGGCAGGAGACATGGACGGAGAAATAGACGGTGACAAAGACGTAGACAAAGACGTAGACAAAGACGGAGACAATGACGCAGACGAAGAGGAAGACGACGACGGAGACAAAGACGTAGACAAAGACGTAGACGAAGACGGAGACAATGACGCAGACGAAGAGGAAGACGACGACGGAGACAAAGACGGAGACAAAGATGAAGACAAAGACAGAGACAAAGACGGAGACAGAGACAGAGACAGAGACAGAGACAGAGACAGAGACAGAGACGGAGACAGAGACAGAGACAGAGACAGAGACAGAGACAGAGACAGAGACAGAGACAGAGACAGAGACAGAGACAGAGACAGAGACAGAGACAGAGACAGAGACAGAGACAGAGACAGAGAGAGACGCGCATGAGGCAAAGACCGAGACAGAGGGGCAGGAGACATGGACGGAGACAAAGACGTAGACAAAGACGGAGGCAAAGACGGAGACAAAGACGGAGACAAATATGGAGACACAGACGGAGACAAATACAGAGACAAAGACGGTGACAAATATGGAGACAAAGACAGGCACAAAGACGGAGGCAAAGACAAAGACAAAGACGGAGACAAAGACGAAGACAAAGACGGAGGCAAAGACGGAGACAGAGACGGAGACAAAGATGGTTACACAGACGGATACGAATACGGAGACAAAGACAGGCACAAAGACGGAGACAAAGACGAAGACAAAGACGGAGACAGAGTGTAATACAGAGACAGAGACAGAGACACAGGCAGAGACACAGACAGAGACAGAGACACAGGTGCATGAGACAAAGACCGAGACAAAGGGGCAGGAGACATGGACGGAGAAATAGACGGTGACAAAGACGTAGACAAAGACGTAGACAAAGACGGAGACAATGACGCAGACGAAGAGGAAGACGACGGCGGAGACAAAGACGTAGACAAAGACGTAGACGAAGACGGAGACAATGACGCAGACGAAGAGGAAGACGACGACGGAGACAAAGACGGAGACAAAGATGAAGACAAAGACAGAGACAAAGACGGAGACAGAGACAGAGACAGAGACAGAGACAGAGACAGAGACAGAGACAGAGACAGAGACAGAGACAGAGACAGAGACAGAGACAGAGACAGAGACAGAGACAGAGACAGGGTCAGGGACAGAGACAGAGACAGAGACAGAGACAGAGACAGAGACAGAGACAGGGACAAGTACAGAGACAGAGACAGAGACAGAGATAGAGACAGAGACAGAGACAGAGACTGAGACAGAGACAGAGATGGAGCCAGAGACAGAGACAGAGAGAGAGACAGAGACAGAGACAGAGACAGAGACAGAGACAGAGACAGAGATGAAGACAGAGACAGAGACAGAGACAGAGACAGAGACAGAGACAGAGACAGAGACAGAGACAGAGACAGAGACAGAGACAGAGACAGAGACAGAGACAGTGACAGAGACAGAGAAAGAGACAGAGACAGAGACAGAGACAGAGACAGAGACAGAGACAGAGACAGAGACAGAGACAGAGACAGAGACAGAGACAGAGACAGAGACAGAGACAGAGACAGAGACAGAGACAGAGACAGAGACAGAGACAGAGACAGAGACAGAGACAGAGACAGAGACAGAGACAGAGACAGAGACAGAGACACAGTCAGAGACAGAGACAGAGACACAGACAGAGCCACAGACAGAGACAGAGGCGCATGCGACAAAGACCGAGACAGAGGGGCAGGAGACATGGACGATGACAAAGACGGAGACAAAGACGTAGACAAAGACGGAGACAAAGACGGAGACAAAGACGGAAACGAAGAGGAAGACGACGACGGAGACAAAGACGGAGACAAAGGCGGAGACAAGAATGGAGACACAGACGGAGACAAATACGGAGACAAAGATGGAGGCAAAGACGGAGACAAAGACGGAGACAAAGACGGAGACAAAGACAGAGACAGAGACAGAGGCACAGACAGAGACACAGACAGTGACAAAGACAGAGGCGCATGAGACAAAGACAGAGACAGAGACAGAGACACAGACAGATGCAGAGACGGAGACAGAGGCAAAGACAGAGACAGAGACAGAGACAGAGACAGTGACAGAGACGGAGACAGATGGGCAGGAGACAAAGACGGAGACAAAGACGCTGACAAAGACGGAGACAAAGACGGAGACGAAGAGGAAGACGACGACGGAGAAAAACACGGTGACAAAGACGGAGACAAAGGCGAATACAAAGACAGAGACAGAGACAGAGACAGAGACAGAGACAGAGACAGAGACACAGACAGAGACAGCGACAGAGACAGAGACAGAGACAGAGACAGAGACAGAGACAGAGGCGCATGCGACAAAGACCGAGACAGAGGGGCAGGAGACATGGACGATGACAAAGACGGAGACAAAGACGTAGACAAAGACGGAGACAAAGACGGAGACAAAGACGGAGACGAAGAGGAAGACGACGACGGAGACAAAGACGGAGACAAAGGCGGAGACAAAAATGGAGACACAGACGGAGACAAATACGGAGACAAAGACGGAGGCAAAGACGGAGACAAAGACGGAGACAAAGACAGAGACAGAGAGAGAGGCACAGACAGAGACACAGACAGTGACAAAGACAGAGGCGCATGAGACAAAGACAGAGACAGAGACAGAGACACAGACAGATGCAGAGACGGAGACAGAGGCAGAGACAGAGACAGAGACAGAGACAGAGACAGAGACAGAGACGGAGACAGATGGGCAGGAGACAAAGACGGAGACAAAGACGCTGACAAAGACGGAGACAAAGACGGAGACGAAGAGGAAGACGACGACGGAGAAAAACACGGTGACAGAGACGGAGACAAAGACGGATACAAAGACAGAGACAGAGACAGAGACAGAGACAGAGACAGAGACAGCGACAGAGACAGAGACAGAGACAGAGACAGAGACAGAGACAGAGACAGAGACAGAGACAGAGACAGAGACAGAGACAGAGACAGAGACAGAGACAGAGACAGAGACACAGACAGAGACACAGACAGAGGCAGAGACAGAGACAGAGACAGAGACAGAGATAGAGACAGATACAGTGACAGAGACGGGGACAGATGGGCAGGAGACAAAGACGGAGACAAAGACGCTGACAAAGACGGAGACAAAGACGGAGACGAAGAGGAAGACGACGACGGTGACAAACACGGTGACAAAGACGGAGACAAAGACGGATACAAAGACAGAGACAGAGACAGAGACAGAGACAGAGACTGAGACCGAGACAGAGACAGAGAAAGAGACAGAGACAGAGACAGAGACTCAGACAGAGGCAGAGACGGAGACAGAGGCAGAGACAGAGACAGGGACACAGACAGAGACAGAAACAGAGACAGTGACAGAGACGGAGACAGATGGGCAGGAGACAAAGACGGAGACAAAAACGCTGACAAAGACGGAGACAAAGACGGAGACGAAGAGGAAGAGGACGACGGAGGCAAACACGGTGACAAAGACGGAAACAAAGACAGAGACAGAGACAGAGACAGAGACAGAGACAGAGACAGAGACAGAGACAGAGACATAGACAGAGACAGAGACACAGAAAGAGACAGAGACAGAGAAAGAGACAGAGACAGAGACAGAGACAGAGACAGAGACAGAGACAGAGACAGAGACAGAGACAGAGACAGAGACAGAGACAGAGAGAGACGCGCATGAGGCAAAGACCGAGACAGAGGGGCAGGAGACATGGACGGAGACAAAGACGTAGACAAAGACGGAGGCAAAGACGGAGACAAAGACGGAGACAAATATGGAGACACAGACGGAGACAAATACAGAGACAAAGACGGTGACAAATATGGAGACAAAGACAGGCACAAAGACGGAGGCAAAGACAAAGACAAAGACGGAGACAAAGACGAAGACAAAGACGGAGGCAAAGACGGAGACAGAGACGGAGACAAAGATGGTTACACAGACGGATACAAATACGGAGACAAAGACAGGCACAAAGACGGAGACAAAGACGAAGACAAAGACGGAGACAGAGTGTAATACAGAGACAGAGACAGAGACACAGGCAGAGACACAGACAGAGACAGAGACACAGGTGCATGAGACAAAGACCGAGACAAAGGGGCAGGAGACATGGACGGAGAAATAGACGGTGACAAAGACGTAGACAAAGACGTAGACAAAGACGGAGACAATGACGCAGACGAAGAGGAAGACGACGGCGGAGACAAAGACGTAGACAAAGACGTAGACGAAGACGGAGACAATGACGCAGACGAAGAGGAAGACGACGACGGAGACAAAGACGGAGACAAAGATGAAGACAAAGACAGAGACAAAGACGGAGACAGAGACAGAGACAGAGACAGAGACAGAGACAGAGACAGAGACAGAGACAGAGACAGGGTCAGGGACAGAGACAGAGACAGAGACAGAGACAGAGACAGAGACAGAGACAGAGACAGGGACAGATACAGAGACAGCGACAGAGACAGAGACAGAGACAGAGACTGAGACAGAGACAGAGATGGAGCCAGAGACAGAGACAGAGAGAGAGACAGAGACAGAGACAGAGACAGAGACAGAGACAGAGACAGAGATGGAGACAGAGACAGAGACAGAGAGAGAGACAGAGACTGAGACTGAGACAGAGACAGAGATGGAGCCAGAGACAGAGACAGAGACAAGGACGGAGACGGAGACAGAGACAGAGACAGAGACAGAGACAGAGACAGAGACAGAGACAGAGACAGAGACAGAGACAGAGACAGGGACAGAGACAGAGATGGAGACAGAGACAGAGACAGAGACAGAGACAGAGACAGAGGCGGAGACGGAGACAGAGACGGAGACAGAGGCAGAGACAGAGACAGAGACAGGGACAGAGACAGGGACAGGGACAGAGCCCGATACAGAGGCAGAGACAGAGACATAGACACAGACAGAGACAGAGGCGCATGAGACAAAGACCGAGACTGAGGGGCAGGAGACATGGACGGAGACAGAGACAGAGATGGAGACAGAGACAGAGACAGAGACAGAGACAGAGACAGAGACAGAGACAGAGACAGAGACGGAGACGGAGACAGAGACGGGGACAGAGACAGAGGCAGAGACAGAGACAGGGACAGAGACAGAGACAGAGACAGAGACAGAGACAGAGACACAGACAGAGAGAGACGCGCATGAGACAAAGACCGATACAGAGGGGCAGGAGACATGGACGGAGACAAAGGCGGAGACAAAGACGGAGACAAATATGGAGACACAGACGGAGACAAATACAGAGACAAAGACGGTGACAAATATGGAGACAAAGACAGGCACAAAGACGGAGGCAAATACAGAGACAAAGACGGTGACAAATATGGAGACAAAGACAGGCACAAAGACGGAGGCAAAGACAGAGACAAAGACGGAGACAAAGACGAAGACAAAGACGGAGGCAAAGACGGAGACAAAGACGGAGACAAAGATGGTTACACAAACGGATACAAATACGGAGACAAAGACAGGCACAAAGACGGAGACAAAGACGAAGACAAAGACGGAGACAAAGATGGAGACAAAGACAGAGACAAAGACGGAGACAGAGACAGAGACAGAGACAGAGACAGAGACAGAGACAAAGACAGAGGCAGAGACAGAGACAGAGACAGAGACAGAGACAGAGACAGAGACAGAGACAGAGACAGAGACAGAGACAGAGACACAGACAGAGGCAGAGACGGAGACAGAGGCAGAGACAGAGACAGAGACAGAGACAGAGACAGAGACAGAGACACAGTCAGAGACAGAGACAGAGACACAGACAGAGACAGAGACGCATGCGACAAAGACCGAGACAGAGGGGCAGGAGACATGGACGGAGACAAAGACGGAGACAAAGACGTAGACAAAGACGGAGACAAAGACGGAGACAAAGACGGAGACGAAGAGGAAGACGACGACGGAGACAAAGACGGAGACAAGGGCGGAGACAAAAATGGAGACACAGACGGAGACAAATACGGAGACAAAGACGGAGGCAAAGACGGAGACAAAGGCGGAGACAAAAATGGAGACACAGACGGAGACAAATACGGAGACATAGACGGAGGCAACGACGGAGACAAAGACGGAGACAAAGACAGAGACAGAGACAGAGGCACAGACAGAGACACAGACAGTGACAGAGACAGCGACAGAGACAGAGACAGAGATGGAGACAGAGACAGAGACAGAGACAGAGGCAGAGACAGAGACAGAGACAGAGACAGAGACAGAGACAGAGATGGAGACAGAGACAGAGACAGAGACAGAGACAGAGACGGAGACGGAGACAGAGGCGGAGACAGAGACAGAGACAGGGACAGAGACAGGGACAGGGTCAGAGCCCGATACAGAGGCAGAGACAGAGACATAAACACAGACAGAGACAGAGGCGCATGAGACAAAGACCGAGACTGAGGGGCAGGAGACATGGACGGAGACAGAGACAGAGATGGAGACAGAGACAGAGACAGAGACAGAGACAGAGACAGAGACAGAGACAGAGACGGAGACGGATACAGAGACGGGGACAGTGACAGAGGCAGAGAGAGAGACAGGGACAGAGACAGAGACAGAGACAGAGACAGAGACAGAGACAGAGACAGAGACAGAGACAGAGACAGAGACAGGGACAGAGACAGAGACAGAGACCGAGACAGAGGGGCAGGAGACACGAACGGAGACAAAGACGGAGACATAGGCGGAGACAAAGATGGAGACACAGACGGAGACAAATACGGAGACAAAGACGGAGGCAAAGACGGAGACAAAGACGGAGACAAAGACGGTGACGAAGAGGAAGACGACGACGGAGACAAAGACGGCGACAAAGACGGAGACAAAGACGGAGACAAAGACGGAGACGAAGAGGAAGACATCGATGGAGACATAGACGGGGACACAGACGTAGACAAAGACGGAGACAGAGACAGAGACAGAGACAGAGACAGAGACAGAGACAGAGACAGAGACAGAGACAGAGACAGAGACAGAGACAGAGACAGAGACAGAGACACAGACAGATGCAGAGACGGAGACAGAGGCAAAGACAGAGACAGAGACAGAGACAGAGACAGTGACAGAGACGGAGACAGATGGGCAGGAGACAAAGACGGAGACAAAGACGCTGACAAAGACGGAGACAAAGACGGAGACGAAGAGGAAGACGACGACGGAGAAAAACACGGTGACAAAGACGGAGACAAAGACGAATACAAAGACAGAGACAGAGACAGAGACAGAGACAGAGACAGAGACACAGACAGAGACAGCGACAGAGACAGAGACAGAGACAGAGACAGAGACAGAGACAGAGACAGAGACAGAGACAGAGACAGAGACAGAGACAGAGACAGAGACAGAGACAGAGACAGAGACAGAGACAGAGACAGAGACAGAGACAGAGACAGAGACAGAGACACAGACAGAGGCAGAGACGGAGACAGAGGCAGAGACAGAGACAGAGACAGAGACAGAGATAGAGACAGATACAGTGACAGAGACGGGGACAGATGGGCAGGAGACAAAGACGGAGACAAAGACGCTGACAAGGACGGAGACAAAGACGGCGACGAAGAGGAAGACGACGACGGTGACAAACACGGTGACAAAGACGGAGACAAAGACGGATACAAAGACAGAGACAGAGACAGAGACAGAGACAGAGACTGAGACCGAGACAGAGACAGAGAAAGAGACAGAGACAGAGACAGAGACAGAGACAGAGACTCAGACAGAGGCAGAGACGGAGACAGAGGCAGAGACAGAGACAGGGACACAGACAGAGACAGAAACAGAGACAGTGACAGAGACGGAGACAGATGGGCAGGAGACAAAGACGGAGACAAAAACGCTGACAAAGACGGAGACAAAGACGGAGACGAAGAGGAAGAGGACGACGGAGGCAAACACGGTGACAAAGACGGAAACAAAGACAGAGACAGAGACAGAGACAGAGACAGAGACAGAGACAGAGACAGAGACAGAGACAGAGACAGAGACAGAGACAGAGACAGAGACAGAGACAGAGACAGAGACAGAGACAGAGACAGAGACAGAGACAGAGACAGAGACAGAGACAGAGACAGAGACAGAGACATAGACAGAGACAGAGACACAGAAAGAGACAGAGACAGAGAAAGAGACAGAGACAGAGACAGAGACAGAGACAGAGACAGAGACAGAGACAGAGACAGAGACAGAGACAGAGACAGAGACAGAGACAGAGAGAGACGCGCATGAGGCAAAGACCGAGACAGAGGGGCAGGAGACATGGACGGAGACAACGACGTAGACAAAGACGGAGGCAAAGACGGAGACAAAGACGGAGACAAATATGGAGACACAGACGGAGACAAATACAGAGACAAAGACGGTGACAAATATGGAGACAAAGACAGGCACAAAGACGGAGGCAAAGACGGAGACAAAGACGAAGACAAAGACGAAGACAAAGACGGAGGCAAAGACGGAGACAGAGACGGAGACAAAGATGGTTACACAGACGGATACAAATACGGAGACAAAGACAGGCACAAAGACGGAGACAAAGACGAAGACAAAGACGGAGACAGAGTGTAATACAGAGACAGAAACAGAGACACAGGCAGAGACACAGACAGAGACAGAGACACAGGTGCATGAGACAAAGACCGAGACAAAGGGGCAGGAGACATGGACGGAGAAATAGACGGTGACAAAGACGTAGACAAAGACGTAGACAAAGACGGAGACAATGACGCAGACGAAGAGGAAGATGACGGCGGAGACAAAGACGTAGACAAAGACGTAGACGAAGACGGAGACAATGACGCAGACGAAGAGGAAGACGACGACGGAGACAAAGACGGAGACAAAGATGAAGACAAAGACAGAGACAAAGACGGAGACAGAGACAGAGACAGAGACAGAGACAGAGACAGAGACAGGGTCAGGGACAGAGACAGAGACAGAGACAGAGACAGAGACAGAGACAGAGACAGGGACAGATACAGAGACAGAGACAGAGACAGAGACTGAGACAGAGACAGAGATGGAGCCAGAGACAGAGACAGAGAGAGAGACAGAGACAGAGACAGAGACAGAGACAGAGACACAGACAGAGATGGAGACAGAGACAGAGACAGAGAGAGAGACAGAGACTGAGACTGAGACAGAGACAGAGACAGAGATGGAGCCAGAGACAGAGACAGAGACAAGGACGGAAACGGAGACAGAGACAGAGACAGAGACAGAGACAGAGACAGAGACAGAGACAGAGACAGGGACAGAGACAGAGATGGAGACAGAGACAGAGACAGAGACAGAGACAGAGACAGAGGCGGAGACGGAGACAGAGACGGAGACAGAGACAGAGCCAGAGACAGAGACAGGGACAGAGACAGGGACAGGGACAGAGCCCGATACAGAGGCAGAGACAGAGACATAGACACAGACAGAGACAGAGGCGCATGAGACAAAGACCGAGACTGAGGGGCAGGAGACATGGACGGAGACAGAGACAGAGATGGAGACAGAGACAGAGACAGAGACAGAGACAGAGACAGAGACAGAGACAGAGACGGAGACGGAGACAGAGACGGGGACAGAGACAGAGGCAGAGACAGAGACAGGGACAGAGACAGTGACAGGGACAGAGACAGAGACAGAGACACAGACAGAGAGAGACGCGCATGAGACAAAGACCGATACAGAGGGGCAGGAGACATGGACGGAGACAAAGACGGAGACAAAGACGGAGAAAAAGACGGAGACAAATATGGAGACACAGACGGAGACAAATACAGAGACAAAGGCGGTGACAAATATGGAGACAAAGACAGGCACAAAGACGGAGGCAAATACAGAGACAAAGACGGTGACAAATATGGAGACAAAGACAGGCACAAAGACGGAGGCAAAGACAGAGACAAAGACGGAGACAAAGACGAAGACAAAGACGGAGGCAAAGGCGGAGACAAAGACGGAGACAAAGATGGTTACACAAACGGATACAAATACGGAGACAAAGACAGGCACAAAGACGGAGACAAAGACGGAGACAAAGATGGAGACAAAGACAGAGACAAAGACGGAGACAGAGACAGAGACAGAGACAGAGACAGAGACAGAGACAAAGACAGAGGCAGAGACAGAGACAGAGACAGAGACAGAGACAGAGACAGAGACAGAGACAGAGACAGAGACAGAGACAGAGACAGAGACAGAGACAGAGACAGAGACAGAGACAGAGACAGAGACAGAGACAGAGACAGAGACAGAGACAGAGACAGAGACAGAGACAGAGACAGAGACAGAGACAGAGACAGAGACAGAGACAGAGACAGAGACAGAGACAGAGACAGAGACAGAGACAGAGACAGAGACAGAGACAGAGACACAGACAGAGGCAGAGACGGAGACAGAGGCAGAGACAGAGACAGAGACAGAGACAGAGACAGAGACAGAGACACAGTCAGAGACAGAGACAGAGACACAGACAGAGACACAGACAGAGACAGAGACGCATGCGACAAAGACCGAGACAGAGGGGCAGGAGACATGGACGGAGACAAAGACGGAGACAAAGACGTAGACAAAGACGGAGACAAAGACGGAGACAAAGATGGAGACAAAGACAGAGACAAAGACGGAGACAGAGACAGAGACAGAGACAGAGACAGAGACAGAGACAAAGACAGAGGCAGAGACAGAGACAGAGACAGAGACAGAGACAGAGACAGAGACAGAGACAGAGACAGAGACAGAGACAGAGACAGAGACAGAGACAGAGACAGAGACAGAGACAGAGACAGAGACAGAGACAGAGACAGAGACAGAGACAGAGACAGAGACAGAGACAGAGACAGAGACAGAGACAGAGACAGAGACAGAGACAGAGACAGGGTCAGGGACAGAGACAGAGACAGAGACAGAGACAGAGACAGAGACAGAGACAGGGACAGATACAGAGACAGAGACAGAGACAGAGATAGAGACAGAGACAGAGACAGAGACTGAGACACAGACAGAGACAGAGACGCATGCGACAAAGACCGAGACAGAGGGGCAGGAGACATGGACGGAGACAAAGACGGAGACAAAGACGTAGACAAAGACGGAGACAAAGACGGAGACAAAGACGGAGACGAAGAGGAAGACGACGACGGAGACAAAGACGGAGACAAGGGCGGAGACAAAAATGGAGACACAGACGGAGACAAATACGGAGACAAAGACGGAGGCAAAGACGGAGACAGAGACGGAGACAAAGATGGTTACACAGACGGATACAAATACGGAGACAAAGACAGGCACAAAGACGGAGACAAAGACGAAGACAAAGACGGAGACAGAGTGTAATACAGAGACAGAGACAGAGACACAGGCAGAGACACAGACAGAGACAGAGACACAGGTGCATGAGACAAAGACCGAGACAAAGGGGCAGGAGACATGGACGGAGAAATAGACGGTGACAAAGACGTAGACAAAGACGTAGACAAAGACGGAGACAATGACGCAGACGAAGAGGAAGACGACGGCGGAGACAAAGACGTAGACGAAGACGGAGACAATGACGCAGACGAAGAGGAAGACGACGACGGAGACAAAGACGGAGACAAAGATGAAGACAAAGACAGAGACAAAGACGGAGACAGAGACAGAGACAGAGACAGAGACAGAGACAGAGACAGAGACAGAGACAGAGACAGAGACAGAGACAGAGACAGAGACAGGGTCAGGGACAGAGACAGAGACAGAGACAGAGACAGAGACAGAGACAGAGACAGAGACAGGGACAGATACAGAGACAGAGACAGAGACAGAGATAGAGACAGAGACAGAGACAGAGACTGAGACAGAGACAGAGATGGAGCCAGAGACAGAGACAGAGAGAGAGACAGAGACAGAGACAGAGACAGAGACAGAGACAGAGACAGAGATGGAGACAGAGACAGAGACAGAGACAGAGACAGAGACTGAGACTGAGACAGAGACAGAGACAGAGACAGAGACAGAGACAGAGACAGAGACAGAGACAGAGACAGTGACAGAGACAGAGAAAGAGACAGAGACAGAGACAGAGACAGAGACAGAGACAGAGACAGAGACAGAGACAGAGACAGAGGCAGAGACAGAGAGAGAGAGAGAGACAGAGACAGAGACAGAGACAGAGACAGAGACAGAGACAGAGACAGAGACAGGGACAGAGACAGAGACAGAGACCGAGACAGAGGGGCAGGAGACACGAACGGAGACAAAGACGGAGACATAGGCGGAGACAAAGATGGAGACACAGACGGAGACAAATACGGAGACAAAGACGGAGGCAAAGACGGAGACAAAGACGGAGACAAAGACGGTGACGAAGAGGAAGACGACGACGGAGACAAAGACGGCGACAAAGACGGAGACAAAGACGGAGACAAAGACGGAGACGAAGAGGAAGACATCGATGGAGACAAAGACGGGGACACAGACGTAGACAAAGACGGAGACAGAGACAGAGACAGAGACAGAGACAGAGACAGAGACAGAGACAGAGACAGAGACAGAGACAGAGACAGAGACAGAGACAGAGACAGAGACAGAGACAGAGACAGAGACAGAGACAGAGACAGAGACAGAGACAGAGACAGAGACAGAGACAGAGACAGAGACGGAGACAGAGACAGAGACAGAGACAGAGACAGAGACAGAGACAGAGACAGAGACAGAGACAGAGACAGAGACAGAGACAGAGACAGAGACAGAGACAGAGACAGAGACACAGTCAGAGACAGAGACAGAGACACAGACAGAGACACAGAGAGACAGAGGCGCATGCGACAAAGACCGAGACAGAGGGGCAGGAGACATGGACGATGACAAAGACGGAGACAAAGACGTAGACAAAGACGGAGACAAAGACGGAGACAAAGACGGAAACGAAGAGGAAGACGACGACGGAGACAAAGACGGAGACAAAGGCGGAGACAAGAATGGAGACACAGACGGAGACAAATACGGAGACAAAGACGGAGGCAAAGACGGAGACAAAGACGGAGACAAAGACGGAGACAAAGACAGAGACAGAGACAGAGGCACAGACAGAGACACAGACAGTAACAAAGACAGAGGCGCATGAGACAAAGACAGAGACAGAGACAGATGCAGAGACGGAGACAGAGGCAAAGACAGAGACAGAGACAGAGACAGAGACAGTGACAGAGACGGAGACAGATGGGCAGGAGACAAAGACGGAGACAAAGACGCTGACAAAGACGGAGACAAAGACGGAGACGAAGAGGAAGACGACGACGGAGAAAAACACGGTGACAAAGACGGAGACAAAGACGAATACAAAGACAGAGACAGAGACAGAGACAGAGACAGAGACAGAGACAGAGACACAGACAGAGACAGCGACAGAGACAGAGACAGAGACAGAGACAGAGACAGAGACAGAGACAGAGACAGAGACAGAGACAGAGACAGAGACAGAGACAGAGACATAGACAGAGACAGAGACACAGAAAGAGACAGAGACAGAGAAAGAGACAGAGACAGAGACAGAGACAGAGACAGAGACAGAGACAGAGACAGAGACAGAGACAGAGACAGAGACAGAGACAGAGACAGAGAGAGACGCGCATGAGGCAAAGACCGAGACAGAGGGGCAGGAGACATGGACGGAGACAACGACGTAGACAAAGACGGAGGCAAAGACGGAGACAAAGACGGAGACAAATATGGAGACACAGACGGAGACAAATACAGAGACAAAGACGGTGACAAATATGGAGACAAAGACAGGCACAAAGACGGAGGCAAAGACGGAGACAAAGACGAAGACAAAGACGAAGACAAAGACGGAGGCAAAGACGGAGACAGAGACGGAGACAAAGATGGTTACACAGACGGATACAAATACGGAGACAAAGACAGGCACAAAGACGGAGACAAAGACGAAGACAAAGACGGAGACAGAGTGTAATACAGAGACAGAGACAGAGACACAGGCAGAGACACAGACAGAGACAGAGACACAGGTGCATGAGACAAAGACCGAGACAAAGGGGCAGGAGACATGGACGGAGAAATAGACGGTGACAAAGACGTAGACAAAGACGTAGACAAAGACGGAGACAATGACGCAGACGAAGAGGAAGATGACGGCGGAGACAAAGACGTAGACAAAGACGTAGACGAAGACGGAGACAATGACGCAGACGAAGAGGAAGACGACGACGGAGACAAAGACGGAGACAAAGATGAAGACAAAGACAGAGACAAAGACGGAGACAGAGACAGAGACAGAGACAGAGACAGAGACAGAGACAGGGTCAGGGACAGAGACAGAGACAGAGACAGAGACAGAGACAGAGACAGAGACAGGGACAGATACAGAGACAGAGACAGAGACAGAGACTGAGACAGAGACAGAGATGGAGCCAGAGACAGAGACAGAGAGAGAGACAGAGACAGAGACAGAGACAGAGACAGAGACACAGACAGAGATGGAGACAGAGACAGAGACAGAGAGAGAGACAGAGACTGAGACTGAGACAGAGACAGAGACAGAGATGGAGCCAGAGACAGAGACAGAGACAAGGACGGAAACGGAGACAGAGACAGAGACAGAGACAGAGACAGAGACAGAGACAGAGACAGAGACAGGGACAGAGACAGAGATGGAGACAGAGACAGAGACAGAGACAGAGACAGAGACAGAGGCGGAGACGGAGACAGAGACGGAGACAGAGACAGAGCCAGAGACAGAGACAGGGACAGAGACAGGGACAGGGACAGAGCCCGATACAGAGGCAGAGACAGAGACATAGACACAGACAGAGACAGAGGCGCATGAGACAAAGACCGAGACTGAGGGGCAGGAGACATGGACGGAGACAGAGACAGAGATGGAGACAGAGACAGAGACAGAGACAGAGACAGAGACAGAGACAGAGACAGAGACGGAGACGGAGACAGAGACGGGGACAGAGACAGAGGCAGAGACAGAGACAGGGACAGAGACAGAGACAGGGACAGAGACAGAGACAGAGACACAGACAGAGAGAGACGCGCATGAGACAAAGACCGATACAGAGGGGCAGGAGACATGGACGGAGACAAAGACGGAGACAAAGACGGAGAAAAAGACGGAGACAAATATGGAGACACAGACGGAGACAAATACAGAGACAAAGGCGGTGACAAATATGGAGACAAAGACAGGCACAAAGACGGAGGCAAATACAGAGACAAAGACGGTGACAAATATGGAGACAAAGACAGGCACAAAGACGGAGGCAAAGACAGAGACAAAGACGGAGACAAAGACGAAGACAAAGACGGAGGCAAAGGCGGAGACAAAGACGGAGACAAAGATGGTTACACAAACGGATACAAATACGGAGACAAAGACAGGCACAAAGACGGAGACAAAGACGGAGACAAAGATGGAGACAAAGACAGAGACAAAGACGGAGACAGAGACAGAGACAGAGACAGAGACAGAGACAGAGACAAAGACAGAGGCAGAGACAGAGACAGAGACAGAGACAGAGACAGAGACAGAGACAGAGACAGAGACAGAGACAGAGACAGAGACAGAGACAGAGACAGAGACAGAGACAGAGACAGAGACAGAGACAGAGACAGAGACAGAGACAGAGACAGAGACAGAGACAGAGACAGAGACAGAGACAGAGACAGAGACAGAGACAGAGACAGAGACAGAGACAGAGACAGAGACAGAGACAGAGACAGAGACAGAGACAGAGACAGAGACAGAGACAGAGACACAGACAGAGGCAGAGACGGAGACAGAGGCGGAGACAGAGACAGAGACAGAGACAGAGACAGAGACAGAGACACAGTCAGAGACAGAGACAGAGACACAGACAGAGACACAGACAGAGACAGAGACGCATGCGACAAAGACCGAGACAGAGGGGCAGGAGACATGGACGGAGACAAAGACGGAGACAAAGACGTAGACAAAGACGGAGACAAAGACGGAGACAAAGATGGAGACAAAGACAGAGACAAAGACGGAGACAGAGACAGAGACAGAGACAGAGACAGAGACAGAGACAAAGACAGAGGCAGAGACAGAGACAGAGACAGAGACAGAGACAGAGACAGAGACAGAGACAGAGACAGAGACAGAGACAGAGACAGAGACAGAGACAGAGACAGAGACAGAGACAGAGACAGAGACAGAGACAGAGACAGAGACAGAGACAGAGACAGAGACAGAGACAGAGACAGAGACAGAGACAGAGACAGAGACAGAGACAGAGACAGGGTCAGGGACAGAGACAGAGACAGAGACAGAGACAGAGACAGAGACAGAGACAGAGACAGGGACAGATACAGAGACAGAGACAGAGACAGAGATAGAGACAGAGACAGAGACAGAGACTGAGACACAGACAGAGACAGAGACGCATGCGACAAAGACCGAGACAGAGGGGCAGGAGACATGGACGGAGACAAAGACGGAGACAAAGACGTAGACAAAGACGGAGACAAAGACGGAGACAAAGACGGAGACGAAGAGGAAGACGACGACGGAGACAAAGACGGAGACAAGGGCGGAGACAAAAATGGAGACACAGACGGAGACAAATACGGAGACAAAGACGGAGGCAAAGACGGAGACAGAGACGGAGACAAAGATGGTTACACAGACGGATACAAATACGGAGACAAAGACAGGCACAAAGACGGAGACAAAGACGAAGACAAAGACGGAGACAGAGTGTAATACAGAGACAGAGACAGAGACACAGGCAGAGACACAGACAGAGACAGAGACACAGGTGCATGAGACAAAGACCGAGACAAAGGGGCAGGAGACATGGACGGAGAAATAGACGGTGACAAAGACGTAGACAAAGACGTAGACAAAGACGGAGACAATGACGCAGACGAAGAGGAAGACGACGGCGGAGACAAAGACGTAGACGAAGACGGAGACAATGACGCAGACGAAGAGGAAGACGACGACGGAGACAAAGACGGAGACAAAGATGAAGACAAAGACAGAGACAAAGACGGAGACAGAGACAGAGACAGAGACAGAGACAGAGACAGAGACAGAGACAGAGACAGAGACAGAGACAGAGACAGAGACAGAGACAGAGACAGGGTCAGGGACAGAGACAGAGACAGAGACAGAGACAGAGACAGAGACAGAGACAGAGACAGGGACAGATACAGAGACAGAGACAGAGACAGAGATAGAGACAGAGACAGAGACAGAGACTGAGACAGAGACAGAGATGGAGCCAGAGACAGAGACAGAGAGAGAGACAGAGACAGAGACAGAGACAGAGACAGAGACAGAGACAGAGATGGAGACAGAGACAGAGACAGAGACAGAGACAGAGACTGAGACTGAGACAGAGACAGAGACAGAGACAGAGACAGAGACAGAGACAGAGACAGTGACAGAGACAGAGAAAGAGACAGAGACAGAGACAGAGACAGAGACAGAGACAGAGACAGAGACAGAGACAGAGACAGAGGCAGAGACAGAGAGAGAGAGAGAGACAGAGACAGAGACAGAGACAGAGACAGAGACAGAGACAGAGACAGAGACAGGGACAGAGACAGAGACAGAGACCGAGACAGAGGGGCAGGAGACACGAACGGAGACAAAGACGGAGACATAGGCGGAGACAAAGATGGAGACACAGACGGAGACAAATACGGAGACAAAGACGGAGGCAAAGACGGAGACAAAGACGGAGACAAAGACGGTGACGAAGAGGAAGACGACGACGGAGACAAAGACGGCGACAAAGACGGAGACAAAGACGGAGACAAAGACGGAGACGAAGAGGAAGACATCGATGGAGACAAAGACGGGGACACAGACGTAGACAAAGACGGAGACAGAGACAGAGACAGAGACAGAGACAGAGACAGAGACAGAGACAGAGACAGAGACAGAGACAGAGACAGAGACAGAGACAGAGACAGAGACAGAGACAGAGACAGAGACAGAGACAGAGACAGAGACAGAGACAGAGACAGAGACAGAGACAGAGACGGAGACAGAGACAGAGACAGAGACAGAGACAGAGACAGAGACAGAGACAGAGACAGAGACAGAGACAGAGACAGAGACAGGGACAGAGACAGAGACAGAGACACAGTCAGAGACAGAGACAGAGACACAGACAGAGACACAGAGAGACAGAGGCGCATGCGACAAAGACCGAGACAGAGGGGCAGGAGACATGGACGATGACAAAGACGGAGACAAAGACGTAGACAAAGACGGAGACAAAGACGGAGACAAAGACGGAAACGAAGAGGAAGACGACGACGGAGACAAAGACGGAGACAAAGGCGGAGACAAGAATGGAGACACAGACGGAGACAAATACGGAGACAAAGACGGAGGCAAAGACGGAGACAAAGACGGAGACAAAGACGGAGACAAAGACAGAGACAGAGACAGAGGCACAGACAGAGACACAGACAGTAACAAAGACAGAGGCGCATGAGACAAAGACAGAGACAGAGACAGATGCAGAGACGGAGACAGAGGCAAAGACAGAGACAGAGACAGAGACAGAGACAGTGACAGAGACGGAGACAGATGGGCAGGAGACAAAGACGGAGACAAAGACGCTGACAAAGACGGAGACAAAGACGGAGACGAAGAGGAAGACGACGACGGAGAAAAACACGGTGACAAAGACGGAGACAAAGACGAATACAAAGACAGAGACAGAGACAGAGACAGAGACAGAGACAGAGACACAGACAGAGACAGCGACAGAGACAGAGACAGAGACAGAGACAGAGACAGAGACAGAGACAGAGACAGAGACAGAGACAGAGACAGAGACAGAGACAGAGACACAGACAGAGACAGAGACAGAGGCGCATGCGACAAAGACCGAGACAGAGGGGCAGGAGACATGGACGATGACAAAGACGGAGACAAAGACGTAGACAAAGACGGAGACAAAGACGGAGACAAAGACGGAGACGAAGAGGAAGACGACGACGGAGACAAAGACGGAGACAAAGGCGGAGACAAAAATGGAGACACAGACGGAGACAAATACGGAGACAAAGACGGAGGCAAAGACGGAGACAAAGACGGAGACAAAGACAGAGACAGAGAGAGAGGCACAGACAGAGACACAGACAGTGACAAAGACAGAGGCGCATGAGACAAAGACAGAGACAGAGACAGAGACACAGACAGATGCAGAGACGGAGACAGAGGCAGAGACAGAGACAGAGACAGAGACAGAGACAGAGACTGAGACCGAGACAGAGACAGAGAAAGAGACAGAGACAGAGACAGAGACAGAGACTCAGACAGAGGCAGAGACGGAGACAGAGGCAGAGACAGAGACAGGGACACAGACAGAGACAGAAACAGAGACAGTGACAGAGACGGAGACAGATGGGCAGGAGACAAAGACGGAGACAAAAACGCTGACAAAGACGGAGACAAAGACGGAGACGAAGAGGAAGAGGACGACGGAGGCAAACACGGTGACAAAGACGGAAACAAAGACAGAGACAGAGACAGAGACAGAGACAGAGACAGAGACAGAGACAGAGACAGAGACAGAGACAGAGACAGAGACAGAGACAGAGACAGAGACAGAGACAGAGACATAGACAGAGACAGAGACACAGAAAGAGACAGAGACAGAGAAAGAGACAGAGACAGAGACAGAGACAGAGACAGAGACAGAGACAGAGACAGAGACAGAGACAGAGACAGAGACAGAGACAGAGACAGAGAGAGACGCGCATGAGGCAAAGACCGAGACAGAGGGGCAGGAGACATGGACGGAGACAACGACGTAGACAAAGACGGAGGCAAAGACGGAGACAAAGACGGAGACAAATATGGAGACACAGACGGAGACAAATACAGAGACAAAGACGGTGACAAATATGGAGACAAAGACAGGCACAAAGACGGAGGCAAAGACAAAGACAAAGACGGAGACAAAGACGAAGACAAAGACGGAGGCAAAGACGGAGACAGAGACGGAGACAAAGATGGTTACACAGACGCATACAAATACGGAGACAAAGACAGGCACAAAGACGGAGACAAAGACGAAGACAAAGACGGAGACAGAGTGTAATACAGAGACAGAGACAGAGACACAGGCAGAGACACAGACAGAGACAGAGACACAGGTGCATGAGACAAAGACCGAGACAAAGGGGCAGGAGACATGGACGGAGAAATAGACGGTGACAAAGACGTAGACAAAGACGTAGACAAAGACGGAGACAATGACGCAGACGAAGAGGAAGACGACGGCGGAGACAAAGACGTAGACAAAGACGTAGACGAAGACGGAGACAATGACGCAGACGAAGAGGAAGACGACGACGGAGACAAAGACGGAGACAAAGATGAAGACAAAGACAGAGACAAAGACGGAGACAGAGACAGAGACAGAGACAGAGACAGAGACAGAGACAGAGACAGAGACAGAGACAGAGACAGGGTCAGGGACAGAGACAGAGACAGAGACAGAGACAGAGACAGAGACAGAGACAGGGACAGATACAGAGACAGAGACAGAGACTGAGACAGAGACAGAGATGGAGCCAGAGACAGAGACAGAGAGAGAGACAGAGACAGAGACAGAGACAGAGACAGAGACACAGACAGAGATGGAGACAGAGACAGAGACAGAGAGAGAGACAGAGACTGAGACTGAGACAGAGACAGAGATGGAGCCAGAGACAGAGACAGAGACAAGGACGGAGACGGAGACAGAGACAGAGACAGAGATGGAGACAGAGACAGAGACAGAGACAGAGGCAGAGACAGAGACAGAGACAGAGACAGAGACAGAGACAGAGACAGAGATGGAGACAGAGACAGAGACAGAGACAGAGACAGAGACGGAGACGGAGACAGAGACGGAGACAGAGACAGAGACAGGGACAGAGACAGGGACAGGGTCAGAGCCCGATACAGAGGCAGAGACAGAGACATAAACACAGACAGAGACAGAGGCGCATGAGACAAAGACCGAGACTGAGGGGCAGGAGACATGGACGGAGACAGAGACAGAGATGGAGACAGAGACAGAGACAGAGACAGAGACAGAGACAGAGACAGAGACAGAGACAGAGACGGAGACGGATACAGAGACGGGGACAGTGACAGAGGCAGAGAGAGAGACAGGGACAGAGACAGAGACAGAGACAGAGACAGAGACAGAGACAGAGACACAGACAGAGACAGAGACAGAGAGAGACGCGCATGAGGCAAAGACCGAGACAGAGGGGCAGGAGACATGGACGGAGACAAAGACGTAGACAAAGACGGAGGCAAAGACGGAGACAAAGACGGAGACAAATATGGAGACACAGACGGAGACAAATACAGAGACAAAGACGGTGACAAATATGGAGACAAAGACAGGCACAAAGACGGAGGCAAAGACAAAGACAAAGACGGAGACAAAGACGAAGACAAAGACGGAGGCAAAGACGGAGACAGAGACGGAGACAAAGATGGTTACACAGACGGATACAAATACGGAGACAAAGACAGGCACAAAGACGGAGACAAAGACGAAGACAAAGACGGAGACAGAGTGTAATACAGAGACAGAGACAGAGACACAGGCAGAGACACAGACAGAGACAGAGACACAGGTGCATGAGACAAAGACCGAGACAAAGGGGCAGGAGACATGGACGGAGAAATAGACGGTGACAAAGACGTAGACAAAGACGTAGACAAAGACGGAGACAATGACGCAGACGAAGAGGAAGACGACGGCGGAGACAAAGACGTAGACGAAGACGGAGACAATGACGCAGACGAAGAGGAAGACGACGACGGAGACAAAGACGGAGACAAAGATGAAGACAAAGACAGAGACAAAGACGGAGACAGAGACAGAGACAGAGACAGAGACAGAGACAGAGACAGAGACAGAGACAGAGACAGAGACAGAGACAGAGACAGAGACAGAGACAGGGTCAGGGACAGAGACAGAGACAGAGACAGAGACAGAGACAGAGACAGAGACAGAGACAGGGACAGATACAGAGACAGAGACAGAGACAGAGATAGAGACAGAGACAGAGACAGAGACTGAGACAGAGACAGAGATGGAGCCAGAGACAGAGACAGAGAGAGAGACAGAGACAGAGACAGAGACAGAGACAGAGACAGAGACAGAGATGGAGACAGAGACAGAGACAGAGACAGAGACAGAGACTGAGACTGAGACAGAGACAGAGACAGAGACAGAGACAGAGACAGAGACAGAGACAGAGACAGTGACAGAGACAGAGAAAGAGACAGAGACAGAGACAGAGACAGAGACAGAGACAGAGACAGAGACAGAGACAGAGACAGAGGCAGAGACAGAGAGAGAGAGAGAGACAGAGACAGAGACAGAGACAGAGACAGAGACAGAGACAGAGACAGAGACAGGGACAGAGACAGAGACAGAGACCGAGACAGAGGGGCAGGAGACACGAACGGAGACAAAGACGGAGACATAGGCGGAGACAAAGATGGAGACACAGACGGAGACAAATACGGAGACAAAGACGGAGGCAAAGACGGAGACAAAGACGGAGACAAAGACGGTGACGAAGAGGAAGACGACGACGGAGACAAAGACGGCGACAAAGACGGAGACAAAGACGGAGACAAAGACGGAGACGAAGAGGAAGACATCGATGGAGACAAAGACGGGGACACAGACGTAGACAAAGACGGAGACAGAGACAGAGACAGAGACAGAGACAGAGACAGAGACAGAGACAGAGACAGAGACAGAGACAGAGACAGAGACAGAGACAGAGACAGAGACAGAGACAGAGACAGAGACAGAGACAGAGACAGAGACAGAGACAGAGACAGAGACAGAGACAGAGACAGAGACAGAGACAGAGACAGAGACAGAGACAGAGACAGAGACAGAGACGGAGACAGAGACAGAGACAGAGACAGAGACAGAGACAGAGACAGAGACAGAGACAGAGACAGAGACAGAGACAGAGACAGAGACAGAGACAGAGACACAGTCAGAGACAGAGACAGAGACACAGACAGAGACACAGAGAGACAGAGGCGCATGCGACAAAGACCGAGACAGAGGGGCAGGAGACATGGACGATGACAAAGACGGAGACAAAGACGTAGACAAAGACGGAGACAAAGACGGAGACAAAGACGGAAACGAAGAGGAAGACGACGACGGAGACAAAGACGGAGACAAAGGCGGAGACAAGAATGGAGACACAGACGGAGACAAATACGGAGACAAAGACGGAGGCAAAGACGGAGACAAAGACGGAGACAAAGACGGAGACAAAGACAGAGACAGAGACAGAGGCACAGACAGAGACACAGACAGTAACAAAGACAGAGGCGCATGAGACAAAGACAGAGACAGAGACAGATGCAGAGACGGAGACAGAGGCAAAGACAGAGACAGAGACAGAGACAGAGACAGTGACAGAGACGGAGACAGATGGGCAGGAGACAAAGACGGAGACAAAGACGCTGACAAAGACGGAGACAAAGACGGAGACGAAGAGGAAGACGACGACGGAGAAAAACACGGTGACAAAGACGGAGACAAAGACGAATACAAAGACAGAGACAGAGACAGAGACAGAGACAGAGACAGAGACACAGACAGAGACAGCGACAGAGACAGAGACAGAGACAGAGACAGAGACAGAGACAGAGACAGAGACAGAGACAGAGACAGAGACAGAGACAGAGACAGAGACAGAGACAGAGACAGAGACACAGACAGAGACAGAGACAGAGGCGCATGCGACAAAGACCGAGACAGAGGGGCAGGAGACATGGACGATGACAAAGACGGAGACAAAGACGTAGACAAAGACGGAGACAAAGACGGAGACAAAGACGGAGACGAAGAGGAAGACGACGACGGAGACAAAGACGGAGACAAAGGCGGAGACAAAAATGGAGACACAGACGGAGACAAATACGGAGACAAAGACGGAGGCAAAGACGGAGACAAAGACGGAGACAAAGACAGAGACAGAGAGAGAGGCACAGACAGAGACACAGACAGTGACAAAGACAGAGGCGCATGAGACAAAGACAGAGACAGAGACAGAGACACAGACAGATGCAGAGACGGAGACAGAGGCAGAGACAGAGACAGAGACAGAGACAGAGACAGAGACTGAGACCGAGACAGAGACAGAGAAAGAGACAGAGACAGAGACAGAGACAGAGACTCAGACAGAGGCAGAGACGGAGACAGAGGCAGAGACAGAGACAGGGACACAGACAGAGACAGAAACAGAGACAGTGACAGAGACGGAGACAGATGGGCAGGAGACAAAGACGGAGACAAAAACGCTGACAAAGACGGAGACAAAGACGGAGACGAAGAGGAAGAGGACGACGGAGGCAAACACGGTGACAAAGACGGAAACAAAGACAGAGACAGAGACAGAGACAGAGACAGAGACAGAGACAGAGACAGAGACAGAGACAGAGACAGAGACAGAGACAGAGACAGAGACAGAGACAGAGACAGAGACAGGGACAGAGACAGAGACAGAGACAGAGACAGAGACATAGACAGAGACAGAGACACAGAAAGAGACAGAGACAGAGAAAGAGACAGAGACAGAGACAGAGACAGAGACAGAGACAGAGACAGAGACAGAGACAGAGACAGAGACAGAGACAGAGACAGAGACAGAGACAGAGACAGAGAGAGACGCGCATGAGGCAAAGACCGAGACAGAGGGGCAGGAGACATGGACGGAGACAACGACGTAGACAAAGACGGAGGCAAAGACGGAGACAAAGACGGAGACAAATATGGAGACACAGACGGAGACAAATACAGAGACAAAGACGGTGACAAATATGGAGACAAAGACAGGCACAAAGACGGAGGCAAAGACAAAGACAAAGACGGAGACAAAGACGAAGACAAAGACGGAGGCAAAGACGGAGACAGAGACGGAGACAAAGATGGTTACACAGACGCATACAAATACGGAGACAAAGACAGGCACAAAGACGGAGACAAAGACGAAGACAAAGACGGAGACAGAGTGTAATACAGAGACAGAGACAGAGACACAGGCAGAGACACAGACAGAGACAGAGACACAGGTGCATGAGACAAAGACCGAGACAAAGGGGCAGGAGACATGGACGGAGAAATAGACGGTGACAAAGACGTAGACAAAGACGTAGACAAAGACGGAGACAATGACGCAGACGAAGAGGAAGACGACGGCGGAGACAAAGACGTAGACAAAGACGTAGACGAAGACGGAGACAATGACGCAGACGAAGAGGAAGACGACGACGGAGACAAAGACGGAGACAAAGATGAAGACAAAGACAGAGACAAAGACGGAGACAGAGACAGAGACAGAGACAGAGACAGAGACAGAGACAGAGACAGAGACAGAGACAGAGACAGGGTCAGGGACAGAGACAGAGACAGAGACAGAGACAGAGACAGAGACAGAGACAGGGACAGATACAGAGACAGAGACAGAGACTGAGACAGAGACAGAGATGGAGCCAGAGACAGAGACAGAGAGAGAGACAGAGACAGAGACAGAGACAGAGACAGAGACACAGACAGAGATGGAGACAGAGACAGAGACAGAGAGAGAGACAGAAACTGAGACTGAGACAGAGACAGAGATGGAGCCAGAGACAGAGACAGAGACAAGGACGGAGACGGAGACAGAGACAGAGACAGAGACAGAGACAGAGACAGAGACAGAGACAGAGACAGAGACAGAGACAGAGACAGGGACAGAGACAGACATGGAGACAGAGACAGAGACAGAGACAGAGACAGAGACAGAGGCGGAGACGGAGACAGAGACAGAGCCAGAGACAGAGACAGGGACAGAGACAGGGACAGGGACAGAGCCCGATACAGAGGCAGAGACAGAGACATAGACACAGACAGAGACAGAGGCGCATGAGACAAAGACCGAGACTGAGGGGCAGGAGACATGGACGGAGACAGAGACAGAGACAGTGACAGAGACGGAGACAGATGGGCAGGAGACAAAGACGGAGACAAAGACGCTGACAAAGACGGAGACAAAGACGGAGACGAAGAGGAAGACGACGACGGAGAAAAACACGGTGACAAAGACGGAGACAAAGACGAATACAAAGACAGAGACAGAGACAGAGACAGAGACAGAGACAGAGACACAGACAGAGACAGCGACAGAGACAGAGACAGAGACAGAGACAGAGACAGAGACAGAGACAGAGACAGAGACAGAGACAGAGACAGAGACAGAGACAGAGACAGAGACACAGACAGAGACAGAGACAGAGGCGCATGCGACAAAGACCGAGACAGAGGGGCAGGAGACATGGACGATGACAAAGACGGAGACAAAGACGTAGACAAAGACGGAGACAAAGACGGAGACAAAGACGGAGACGAAGAGGAAGACGACGACGGAGACAAAGACGGAGACAAAGGCGGAGACAAAAATGGAGTCACAGACGGAGACAAATACGGAGACAAAGACGGAGGCAAAGACGGAGACAAAGACGGAGACAAAGACAGAGACAGAGAGAGAGGCACAGACAGAGACACAGACAGTGACAAAGACAGAGGCGCATGAGACAAAGACAGAGACAGAGACAGAGACACAGACAGATGCAGAGACGGAGACAGAGGCAGAGACAGAGACAGAGACAGAGACAGAGACAGAGACTGAGACCGAGACAGAGACAGAGAAAGAGACAGAGACAGAGACAGAGACAGAGACTCAGACAGAGGCAGAGACGGAGACAGAGGCAGAGACAGAGACAGGGACACAGACAGAGACAGAAACAGAGACAGTGACAGAGACGGAGACAGATGGGCAGGAGACAAAGACGGAGACAAAAACGCTGACAAAGACGGAGACAAAGACGGAGACGAAGAGGAAGAGGACGACGGAGGCAAACACGGTGACAAAGACGGAAACAAAGACAGAGACAGAGACAGAGACAGAGACAGAGACAGAGACAGAGACAGAGACAGAGACAGAGACAGAGACAGAGACAGAGACAGAGACAGAGACAGAGACAGAGACAGAGACAGAGACAGAGACAGAGACATAGACAGAGACAGAGACACAGAAACAGACAGAGACAGAGAAAGAGACAGAGACAGAGACAGAGACAGAGACAGAGACGGAGACGGAGACAGAGACAGAGACAGAGACAGAGACAGGGACAGAGACAGGGACAGGGTCAGAGCCCGATACAGAGGCAGAGACAGAGACATAAACACAGACAGAGACAGAGGCGCATGAGACAAAGACCGAGACTGAGGGGCAGGAGACATGGACGGAGACAGAGACAGAGATGGAGACAGAGACAGAGACAGAGACAGAGACAGAGACAGAGACAGAGACAGAGACAGAGACAGAGACGGAGACGGATACAGAGACGGGGACAGTGACAGAGGCAGAGAGAGAGACAGGGACAGAGACAGAGACAGAGACAGAGACAGAGACAGAGACAGAGACACAGACAGAGACAGAGACAGAGAGAGACGCGCATGAGGCAAAGACCGAGACAGAGGGGCAGGAGACATGGACGGAGACAAAGACGTAGACAAAGACGGAGGCAAAGACGGAGACAAAGACGGAGACAAATATGGAGACACAGACGGAGACAAATACAGAGACAAAGACGGTGACAAATATGGAGACAAAGACAGGCACAAAGACGGAGGCAAAGACAAAGACAAAGACGGAGACAAAGACGAAGACAAAGACGGAGGCAAAGACGGAGACAGAGACGGAGACAAAGATGGTTACACAGACGGATACAAATACGGAGACAAAGACAGGCACAAAGACGGAGACAAAGACGAAGACAAAGACGGAGACAGAGTGTAATACAGAGACAGAGACAGAGACACAGGCAGAGACACAGACAGAGACAGAGACACAGGTGCATGAGACAAAGACCGAGACAAAGGGGCAGGAGACATGGACGGAGAAATAGACGGTGACAAAGACGTAGACAAAGACGTAGACAAAGACGGAGACAATGACGCAGACGAAGAGGAAGACGACGGCGGAGACAAAGACGTAGACGAAGACGGAGACAATGACGCAGACGAAGAGGAAGACGACGACGGAGACAAAGACGGAGACAAAGATGAAGACAAAGACAGAGACAAAGACGGAGACAGAGACAGAGACAGAGACAGAGACAGAGACAGAGACAGAGACAGAGACAGAGACAGAGACAGAGACAGAGACAGAGACAGAGACAGGGTCAGGGACAGAGACAGAGACAGAGACAGAGACAGAGACAGAGACAGAGACAGAGACAGGGACAGATACAGAGACAGAGACAGAGACAGAGATAGAGACAGAGACAGAGACAGAGACTGAGACAGAGACAGAGATGGAGCCAGAGACAGAGACAGAGAGAGAGACAGAGACAGAGACAGAGACAGAGACAGAGACAGAGACAGAGATGGAGACAGAGACAGAGACAGAGACAGAGACAGAGACTGAGACTGAGACAGAGACAGAGACAGAGACAGAGACAGAGACAGAGACAGAGACAGAGACAGTGACAGAGACAGAGAAAGAGACAGAGACAGAGACAGAGACAGAGACAGAGACAGAGACAGAGACAGAGACAGAGACAGAGGCAGAGACAGAGAGAGAGAGAGAGACAGAGACAGAGACAGAGACAGAGACAGAGACAGAGACAGAGACAGAGACAGAGACAGGGACAGAGACAGAGACAGAGACCGAGACAGAGGGGCAGGAGACACGAACGGAGACAAAGACGGAGACATAGGCGGAGACAAAGATGGAGACACAGACGGAGACAAATACGGAGACAAAGACGGAGGCAAAGACGGAGACAAAGACGGAGACAAAGACGGTGACGAAGAGGAAGACGACGACGGAGACAAAGACGGCGACAAAGACGGAGACAAAGACGGAGACAAAGACGGAGACGAAGAGGAAGACATCGATGGAGACAAAGACGGGGACACAGACGTAGACAAAGACGGAGACAGAGACAGAGACAGAGACAGAGACAGAGACAGAGACAGAGACAGAGACAGAGACAGAGACAGAGACAGAGACAGAGACAGAGACAGAGACAGAGACAGAGACAGAGACAGAGACAGAGACAGAGACAGAGACAGAGACAGAGACAGAGACAGAGACAGAGACAGAGACAGAGACAGAGACAGAGACAGAGACAGAGACGGAGACGGAGACAGAGACAGAGACAGAGACAGAGACAGAGACAGAGACAGAGACAGAGACAGAGACAGAGACAGAGACAGAGACAGAGACAGAGACACAGTCAGAGACAGAGACAGAGACACAGACAGAGACACAGAGAGACAGAGGCGCATGCGACAAAGACCGAGACAGAGGGGCAGGAGACATGGACGATGACAAAGACGGAGACAAAGACGTAGACAAAGACGGAGACAAAGACGGAGACAAAGACGGAAACGAAGAGGAAGACGACGACGGAGACAAAGACGGAGACAAAGGCGGAGACAAGAATGGAGACACAGACGGAGACAAATACGGAGACAAAGACGGAGGCAAAGACGGAGACAAAGACGGAGACAAAGACGGAGACAAAGACAGAGACAGAGACAGAGGCACAGACAGAGACACAGACAGTAACAAAGACAGAGGCGCATGAGACAAAGACAGAGACAGAGACAGATGCAGAGACGGAGACAGAGGCAAAGACAGAGACAGAGACAGAGACAGAGACAGTGACAGAGACGGAGACAGATGGGCAGGAGACAAAGACGGAGACAAAGACGCTGACAAAGACGGAGACAAAGACGGAGACGAAGAGGAAGACGACGACGGAGAAAAACACGGTGACAAAGACGGAGACAAAGACGAATACAAAGACAGAGACAGAGACAGAGACAGAGACAGAGACAGAGACACAGACAGAGACAGCGACAGAGACAGAGACAGAGACAGAGACAGAGACAGAGACAGAGACAGAGACAGAGACAGAGACAGAGACAGAGACAGAGACAGAGACAGAGACAGAGACAGAGACACAGACAGAGACAGAGACAGAGGCGCATGCGACAAAGACCGAGACAGAGGGGCAGGAGACATGGACGATGACAAAGACGGAGACAAAGACGTAGACAAAGACGGAGACAAAGACGGAGACAAAGACGGAGACGAAGAGGAAGACGACGACGGAGACAAAGACGGAGACAAAGGCGGAGACAAAAATGGAGACACAGACGGAGACAAATACGGAGACAAAGACGGAGGCAAAGACGGAGACAAAGACGGAGACAAAGACAGAGACAGAGAGAGAGGCACAGACAGAGACACAGACAGTGACAAAGACAGAGGCGCATGAGACAAAGACAGAGACAGAGACAGAGACACAGACAGATGCAGAGACGGAGACAGAGGCAGAGACAGAGACAGAGACAGAGACAGAGACAGAGACTGAGACCGAGACAGAGACAGAGAAAGAGACAGAGACAGAGACAGAGACTCAGACAGAGGCAGAGACGGAGACAGAGGCAGAGACAGAGACAGGGACACAGACAGAGACAGAAACAGAGACAGTGACAGAGACGGAGACAGATGGGCAGGAGACAAAGACGGAGACAAAAACGCTGACAAAGACGGAGACAAAGACGGAGACGAAGAGGAAGAGGACGACGGAGGCAAACACGGTGACAAAGACGGAAACAAAGACAGAGACAGAGACAGAGACAGAGACAGAGACAGAGACAGAGACAGAGACAGAGACAGAGACAGAGACAGAGACAGAGACAGAGACAGAGACAGAGACAGAGACAGAGACAGGGACAGAGACAGAGACAGAGACAGAGACAGAGACATAGACAGAGACAGAGACACAGAAAGAGACAGAGACAGAGAAAGAGACAGAGACAGAGACAGAGACAGAGACAGAGACAGAGACAGAGACAGAGACAGAGACAGAGACAGAGACAGAGACAGAGACAGAGACAGAGAGAGACGCGCATGAGGCAAAGACCGAGACAGAGGGGCAGGAGACATGGACGGAGACAACGACGTAGACAAAGACGGAGGCAAAGACGGAGACAAAGACGGAGACAAATATGGAGACACAGACGGAGACAAATACAGAGACAAAGACGGTGACAAATATGGAGACAAAGACAGGCACAAAGACGGAGGCAAAGACAAAGACAAAGACGGAGACAAAGACGAAGACAAAGACGGAGGCAAAGACGGAGACAGAGACGGAGACAAAGATGGTTACACAGACGCATACAAATACGGAGACAAAGACAGGCACAAAGACGGAGACAAAGACGAAGACAAAGACGGAGACAGAGTGTAATACAGAGACAGAGACAGAGACACAGGCAGAGACACAGACAGAGACAGAGACACAGGTGCATGAGACAAAGACCGAGACAAAGGGGCAGGAGACATGGACGGAGAAATAGACGGTGACAAAGACGTAGACAAAGACGTAGACAAAGACGGAGACAATGACGCAGACGAAGAGGAAGACGACGGCGGAGACAAAGACGTAGACAAAGACGTAGACGAAGACGGAGACAATGACGCAGACGAAGAGGAAGACGACGACGGAGACAAAGACGGAGACAAAGATGAAGACAAAGACAGAGACAAAGACGGAGACAGAGACAGAGACAGAGACAGAGACAGAGACAGAGACAGAGACAGAGACAGAGACAGAGACAGGGTCAGGGACAGAGACAGAGACAGAGACAGAGACAGAGACAGAGACAGAGACAGGGACAGATACAGAGACAGAGACAGAGACTGAGACAGAGACAGAGATGGAGCCAGAGACAGAGACAGAGAGAGAGACAGAGACAGAGACAGAGACAGAGACAGAGACACAGACAGAGATGGAGACAGAGACAGAGACAGAGAGAGAGACAGAAACTGAGACTGAGACAGAGACAGAGATGGAGCCAGAGACAGAGACAGAGACAAGGACGGAGACGGAGACAGAGACAGAGACAGAGACAGAGACAGAGACAGAGACAGAGACAGAGACAGGGACAGAGACAGACATGGAGACAGAGACAGAGACAGAGACAGAGACAGAGACAGAGGCGGAGACGGAGACAGAGACAGAGCCAGAGACAGAGACAGGGACAGAGACAGGGACAGGGACAGAGCCCGATACAGAGGCAGAGACAGAGACATAGACACAGACAGAGACAGAGGCGCATGAGACAAAGACCGAGACTGAGGGGCAGGAGACATGGACGGAGACAGAGACAGAGACAGTGACAGAGACGGAGACAGATGGGCAGGAGACAAAGACGGAGACAAAGACGCTGACAAAGACGGAGACAAAGACGGAGACGAAGAGGAAGACGACGACGGAGAAAAACACGGTGACAAAGACGGAGACAAAGACGAATACAAAGACAGAGACAGAGACAGAGACAGAGACAGAGACAGAGACACAGACAGAGACAGCGACAGAGACAGAGACAGAGACAGAGACAGAGACAGAGACAGAGACAGAGACAGAGACAGAGACAGAGACAGAGACAGAGACAGAGACAGAGACAGAGACAGAGACACAGACAGAGACAGAGACAGAGGCGCATGCGACAAAGACCGAGACAGAGGGGCAGGAGACATGGACGATGACAAAGACGGAGACAAAGACGTAGACAAAGACGGAGACAAAGACGGAGACAAAGACGGAGACGAAGAGGAAGACGACGACGGAGACAAAGACGGAGACAAAGGCGGAGACAAAAATGGAGTCACAGACGGAGACAAATACGGAGACAAAGACGGAGGCAAAGACGGAGACAAAGACGGAGACAAAGACAGAGACAGAGAGAGAGGCACAGACAGAGACACAGACAGTGACAAAGACAGAGGCGCATGAGACAAAGACAGAGACAGAGACAGAGACACAGACAGATGCAGAGACGGAGACAGAGGCAGAGACAGAGACAGAGACAGAGACAGAGACAGAGACTGAGACCGAGACAGAGACAGAGAAAGAGACAGAGACAGAGACAGAGACAGAGACTCAGACAGAGGCAGAGACGGAGACAGAGGCAGAGACAGAGACAGGGACACAGACAGAGACAGAAACAGAGACAGTGACAGAGACGGAGACAGATGGGCAGGAGACAAAGACGGAGACAAAAACGCTGACAAAGACGGAGACAAAGACGGAGACGAAGAGGAAGAGGACGACGGAGGCAAACACGGTGACAAAGACGGAAACAAAGACAGAGACAGAGACAGAGACAGAGACAGAGACAGAGACAGAGACAGAGACAGAGACAGAGACAGAGACAGAGACAGAGACAGAGACAGAGACAGAGACAGAGACAGAGACAGAGACAGAGACAGAGACATAGACAGAGACAGAGACACAGAAACAGACAGAGACAGAGAAAGAGACAGAGACAGAGACAGAGACAGAGACAGAGACAGAGACAGAGACAGAGACAGAGACAGAGACAGAGACAGAGACAGAGACAGAGAGAGACGCGCATGAGGCAAAGACCGAGACAGAGGGGCAGGAGACATGGACGGAGACAACGACGTAGACAAAGACGGAGGCAAAGACGGAGACAAAGACGGAGACAAATATGGAGACACAGACGGAGACAAATACAGAGACAAAGACGGTGACAAATATGGAGACAAAGACAGGCACAAAGACGGAGGCAAAGACAAAGACAAAGACGGAGACAAAGACGAAGACAAAGACGGAGGCAAAGACGGAGACAGAGACGGAGACAAAGATGGTTACACAGACGCATACAAATACGGAGACAAAGACAGGCACAAAGACGGAGACAAAGACGAAGACAAAGACGGAGACAGAGTGTAATACAGAGACAGAGACAGAGACACAGGCAGAGACACAGACAGAGACAGAGACACAGGTGCATGAGACAAAGACCGAGACAAAGGGGCAGGAGACATGGACGGAGAAATAGACGGTGACAAAGACGTAGACAAAGACGTAGACAAAGACGGAGACAATGACGCAGACGAAGAGGAAGACGACGGCGGAGACAAAGACGTAGACAAAGACGTAGACGAAGACGGAGACAATGACGCAGACGAAGAGGAAGACGACGACGGAGACAAAGACGGAGACAAAGATGAAGACAAAGACAGAGACAAAGACGGAGACAGAGACAGAGACAGAGACAGAGACAGAGACAGAGACAGAGACAGAGACAGAGACAGAGACAGGGTCAGGGACAGAGACAGAGACAGAGACAGAGACAGAGACAGAGACAGAGACAGGGACAGATACAGAGACAGAGACAGAGACTGAGACAGAGACAGAGATGGAGCCAGAGACAGAGACAGAGAGAGAGACAGAGACAGAGACAGAGACAGAGACAGAGACACAGACAGAGATGGAGACAGAGACAGAGACAGAGAGAGAGACAGAGACTGAGACTGAGACAGAGACAGAGATGGAGCCAGAGACAGAGACAGAGACAAGGACGGAGACGGAGACAGAGACAGAGACAGAGACAGAGACAGAGACAGAGACAGAGACAGAGACAGGGACAGAGACAGACATGGAGACAGAGACAGAGACAGAGACAGAGACAGAGACAGAGGCGGAGACGGAGACAGAGACAGAGCCAGAGACAGAGACAGGGACAGAGACAGGGACAGGGACAGAGCCCGATACAGAGGCAGAGACAGAGACATAGACACAGACAGAGACAGAGGCGCATGAGACAAAGACCGAGACTGAGGGGCAGGAGACATGGACGGAGACAGAGACAGAGATGGAGACAGAGACAGAGACAGAGACAGAGACGGAGACGGAGACAGAGACGGGGACAGAGACAGAGGCAGAGACAGAGACAGGGACAGAGACAGAGACAGAGACAGAGACAGAGACAGAGACACAGACAGAGAGAGACGCGCATGAGACAAAGACCGATACAGAGGGGCAGGAGACATGGACGGAGACAAAGACGGAGACAAAGACGGAGAAAAAGACGGAGACAAATATGGAGACACAGACGGAGACAAATACAGAGACAAAGGCGGTGACAAATATGGAGACAAAGACAGGCACAAAGACGGAGGCAAATACAGAGACAAAGACGGTGACAAATATGGAGACAAAGACAGGCACAAAGACGGAGGCAAAGACAGAGACAAAGACGGAGACAAAGACGAAGACAAAGACGGAGGCAAAGGCGGAGACAAAGACGGAGACAAAGATGGTTACACAAACGGATACAAATACGGAGACAAAGACAGGCACAAAGACGGAGACAAAGACGAAGACAAAGACGGAGACAAAGATGGAGACAAAGACAGAGACAAAGACGGAGACAGAGACAGAGACAGAGACAGAGACAGAGACAGAGACAAAGACAGAGGCAGAGACAGAGACAGAGACAGAGACAGAGACAGAGACAGAGACAGAGACAGAGACAGAGACAGAGACAGAGACAGAGACAGAGACAGAGACAGAGACAGAGACAGAGACAGAGACAGAGACAGAGACAGAGACAGAGACAGAGACAGAGACAGAGACAGAGACACAGACAGAGGCAGAGACGGAGACAGAGGCAGAGACAGAGACAGAGACAGAGACAGAGACAGAGACAGAGACACAGTCAGAGACAGAGACAGAGACACAGACAGAGACACAGACAGAGACAGAGACGCATGCGACAAAGACCGAGACAGAGGGGCAGGAGACATGGACGGAGACAAAGACGGAGACAAAGACGTAGACAAAGACGGAGACAAAGACGGAGACAAAGACGGAGACGAAGAGGAAGACGACGACGGAGACAAAGACGGAGACAAGGGCGGAGACAAAAATGGAGACACAGACGGAGACAAATACGGAGACAAAGACGGTGGCAAAGACGGAGACAAAGGCGGAGACAAAAATGGAGACACAGACGGAGACAAATACGGAGACATAGACGGAGGCAACGACGGAGACAAAGACGGAGACAAAGACAGAGACAGAGACAGAGGCACAGACAGA
The DNA here is from genome assembly GCA_945859595.2 of Megachile willughbiella. Taxonomy (NCBI): domain Eukaryota; kingdom Metazoa; phylum Arthropoda; class Insecta; order Hymenoptera; family Megachilidae; genus Megachile; species Megachile willughbiella. The sequence goes on along the minus strand of OX243809.1, from coordinate 11,392,679 downwards.
GACACAGACAGTGACAGAGACAGCGACAGAGACAGAGACAGAGATGGAGACAGAGACAGAGACAGAGACAGAGGCAGAGACAGAGACAGAGACAGAGACAGAGACAGAGATGGAGACAGAGACAGAGACAGAGACAGAGGCAGAGACGGAGACGGAGACAGAGACGGAGACAGAGACAGAGACAGGGACAGAGACAGGGACAGGGTCAGAGCCTGATACAGAGGCAGAGACAGAGACATAGACACAGACAGAGACAGAGGCGCATGAGACAAAGACCGAGACTGAGGGGCAGGAGACATGGACGGAGACAGAGACAGAGATGGAGACAGAGACAGAGACAGAGACAGAGAGAGAGACGGAGACGGATACAGAGACGGGGACAGTGACAGAGGCAGAGACAGAGACAGGGACAGAGACAGAGACAGAGACAGAGACAGAGACAGAGACAGAGACACAGACAGAGACAGAGACAGAGAGAGACGCGCATGAGGCAAAGACCGAGACAGAGGGGCAGGAGACATGGACGGAGACAAAGACGTAGACAAAGACGGAGGCAAAGACGGAGACAAAGACGGAGACAAATATGGAGACACAGACGGAGACAAATACCGAGACAAAGACGGTGACAAATATGGAGACAAAGACAGGCACAAAGACGGAGGCAAAGACAAAGACAAAGACGGAGACAAAGACGAAGACAAAGACGAAGACAAAGACGGAGGCAAAGACGGAGACAGAGACGGAGACAAAGATGGTTACACAGACGGATACAAATACGGAGACAAAGACAGGCACAAAGACGGAGACAAAGACGAAGACAAAGACGGAGACAGAGTGTAATACAGAGACAGAGACAGAGACACAGGCAGAGACACAGACAGAGACAGAGACACAGGTGCATGAGACAAAGACCGAGACAAAGGGGCAGGAGACATGGACGGAGAAATAGACGGTGACAAAGACGTAGACAAAGACGTAGACAAAGACGGAGACAATGACGCAGACGAAGAGGAAGACGACGGCGGAGACAAAGACGTAGACGAAGACGGAGACAATGACGCAGACGAAGAGGAAGACGACGACGGAGACAAAGACGGAGACAAAGATGAAGACAAAGAGAGAGACAAAGACGGAGACAGAGACAGAGACAGAGACAGAGACAGAGACAGAGACAGAGACAGAGACAGAGACAGAGACAGAGACAGAGACAGGGTCAGGGACAGAGACAGAGACAGAGACAGAGACAGAGACAGAGACAGAGACAGGGACAGATACAGAGACAGAGACAGAGACAGAGATAGAGACAGAGACAGAGACAGAGACTGAGACACAGACAGAGACAGAGACGCATGCGACAAAGACCGAGACAGAGGGGCAGGAGACATGGACGGAGACAAAGACGGAGACAAAGACGTAGACAAAGACGGAGACAAAGACGGAGACAAAGACGGAGACGAAGAGGAAGACGACGACGGAGACAAAGACGGAGACAAGGGCGGAGACAAAAATGGAGACACAGACGGAGACAAATACGGAGACAAAGACGGAGGCAAAGACGGAGACAAAGGCGGAGACAAAAATGGAGACACAGACGGAGACAAATACGGAGACATAGACGGAGGCAACGACGGAGACAAAGACGGAGACAAAGACAGAGACAGAGACAGAGGCACAGACAGAGACACAGACAGTGACAGAGACAGCGACAGAGACAGAGACAGAGATGGAGACAGAGACAGAGACAGAGACAGAGGCAGAGACAGAGACAGAGACAGAGACAGAGACAGAGACAGAGATGGAGACAGAGACAGAGACAGAGACAGAGACAGAGACGGAGACGGAGACAGAGACGGAGACAGAGACAGAGACAGGGACAGAGACAGGGACAGGGTCAGAGCCCGATACAGAGGCAGAGACAGAGACATAAACACAGACAGAGACAGAGGCGCATGAGACAAAGACCGAGACTGAGGGGCAGGAGACATGGACGGAGACAGAGACAGAGATGGAGACAGAGACAGAGACAGAGACAGAGACAGAGACAGAGACAGAGACAGAGACAGAGACGGAGACGGATACAGAGACGGGGACAGTGACAGAGGCAGAGAGAGAGACAGGGACAGAGACAGAGACAGAGACAGAGACAGAGACAGAGACAGAGACACAGACAGAGACAGAGACAGAGAGCGACGCGCATGAGGCAAAGACCGAGACAGAGGGGCAGGAGACATGGACGGAGACAAAGACGTAGACAAAGACGGAGGCAAAGACGGAGACAAAGACGGAGACAAATATGGAGACACAGACGGAGACAAATACAGAGACAAAGACGGTGACAAATATGGAGACAAAGACAGGCACAAAGACGGAGGCAAAGACAAAGACAAAGACGGAGACAAAGACGAAGACAAAGACGAAGACAAAGACGGAGGCAAAGACGGAGACAGAGACGGAGACAAAGATGGTTACACAGACGGATACAAATACGGAGACAAAGACAGGCACAAAGACGGAGACAAAGACGAAGACAAAGACGGAGACAGAGTGTAATACAGAGACAGAGACAGAGACACAGGCAGAGACACAGACAGAGACAGAGACACAGGTGCATGAGACAAAGACCGAGACAAAGGGGCAGGAGACATGGACGGAGAAATAGACGGTGACAAAGACGTAGACAAAGACGTAGACAAAGACGGAGACAATGACGCAGACGAAGAGGAAGACGACGGCGGAGACAAAGACGTAGACGAAGACGGAGACAATGACGCAGACGAAGAGGAAGACGACGACGGAGACAAAGACGGAGACAAAGATGAAGACAAAGAGAGAGACAAAGACGGAGACAGAGACAGAGACAGAGACAGAGACAGAGACAGAGACAGAGACAGAGACAGAGACAGAGACAGAGACAGAGACAGAGACAGGGTCAGGGACAGAGACAGAGACAGAGACAGAGACAGAGACAGAGACAGAGACAGGGACAGATACAGAGACAGAGACAGAGACAGAGATAGAGACAGAGACAGAGACAGAGACTGAGACACAGACAGAGACAGAGACGCATGCGACCAAGACCGAGACAGAGGGGCAGGAGACATGGACGGAGACAAAGACGGAGACAAAGACGTAGACAAAGACGGAGACAAAGACGGAGACAAAGACGGAGACGAAGAGGAAGACGACGACGGAGACAAAGACGGAGACAAGGGCGGAGACAAAAATGGAGACACAGACGGAGACAAATACGGAGACAAAGACGGAGGCAAAGACGGAGACAAAGGCGGAGACAAAAATGGAGACACAGACGGAGACAAATACGGAGACATAGACGGAGGCAACGACGGAGACAAAGACGGAGACAAAGACAGAGACAGAGACAGAGGCACAGACAGAGACACAGACAGTGACAGAGACAGCGACAGAGACAGAGACAGAGATGGAGACAGAGACAGAGACAGAGACAGAGGCAGAGACAGAGACAGAGACAGAGACAGAGACAGAGACAGAGATGGAGACAGAGACAGAGACAGAGACAGAGACAGAGACGGAGACGGAGACAGAGACGGAGACAGAGACAGAGACAGGGACAGAGACAGGGACAGGGTCAGAGCCCGATACAGAGGCAGAGACAGAGACATAAACACAGACAGAGACAGAGGCGCATGAGACAAAGACCGAGACTGAGGGGCAGGAGACATGGACGGAGACAGAGACAGAGATGGAGACAGAGACAGAGACAGAGACAGAGACAGAGACAGAGACAGAGACAGAGACAGAGACGGAGACGGATACAGAGACGGGGACAGTGACAGAGGCAGAGAGAGAGACAGGGACAGAGACAGAGACAGAGACAGAGACAGAGACAGAGACAGAGACACAGACAGAGACAGAGACAGAGAGAGACGCGCATGAGGCAAAGACCGAGACAGAGGGGCAGGAGACATGGACGGAGACAAAGACGTAGACAAAGACGGAGGCAAAGACGGAGACAAATATGGAGACACAGACGGAGACAAATACAGAGACAAAGACGGTGACAAATATGGAGACAAAGACAGGCACAAAGACGGAGGCAAAGACAAAGACAAAGACGGAGACAAAGACGAAGACAAAGACGGAGGCAAAGACGGAGACAGAGACGGAGACAAAGATGGTTACACAGACGGATACAAATACGGAGACAAAGACAGGCACAAAGACGGAGACAAAGACGAAGACAAAGACGGAGACAGAGTGTAATACAGAGACAGAGACAGAGACACAGGCAGAGACACAGACAGAGACAGAGACACAGGTGCATGAGACAAAGACCGAGACAAAGGGGCAGGAGACATGGACGGAGAAATAGACGGTGACAAAGACGTAGACAAAGACGTAGACAAAGACGGAGACAATGACGCAGACGAAGAGGAAGACGACGGCGGAGACAAAGACGTAGACGAAGACGGAGACAATGACGCAGACGAAGAGGAAGACGACGACGGAGACAAAGACGGAGACAAAGATGAAGACAAAGACAGAGACAAAGACGGAGACAGAGACAGAGACAGAGACAGAGACAGAGACAGAGACAGAGACAGAGACAGAGACAGAGACAGAGACAGAGACAGAGACAGGGTCAGGGACAGAGACAGAGACAGAGACAGAGACAGAGACAGAGACAGAGACAGAGACAGAGACAGGGACAGATACAGAGACAGAGACAGAGACAGAGATAGAGACAGAGACAGAGACAGAGACTGAGACAGAGACAGAGATGGAGCCAGAGACAGAGACAGAGAGAGAGACAGAGACAGAGACAGAGACAGAGACAGAGACAGAGACAGAGATGGAGACAGAGACAGAGACAGAGACAGAGACAGAGACTGAGACTGAGACAGAGACAGAGACAGAGACAGAGACAGAGACAGAGACAGAGACAGAGACAGTGACAGAGACAGAGAAAGAGACAGAGACAGAGACAGAGACAGAGACAGAGACAGAGACAGAGACAGAGACAGAGACAGAGGCAGAGACAGAGAGAGAGAGAGAGACAGAGACAGAGACAGAGACAGAGACAGAGACAGAGACAGAGACAGAGACAGGGACAGAGACAGAGACAGAGACCGAGACAGAGGGGCAGGAGACACGAACGGAGACAAAGACGGAGACATAGGCGGAGACAAAGATGGAGACACAGACGGAGACAAATACGGAGACAAAGACGGAGGCAAAGACGGAGACAAAGACGGAGACAAAGACGGTGACGAAGAGGAAGACGACGACGGAGACAAAGACGGCGACAAAGACGGAGACAAAGACGGAGACAAAGACGGAGACGAAGAGGAAGACATCGATGGAGACAAAGACGGGGACACAGACGTAGACAAAGACGGAGACAGAGACAGAGACAGAGACAGAGACAGAGACAGAGACAGAGACAGAGACAGAGACAGAGACAGAGACAGAGACAGAGACAGAGACAGAGACAGAGACAGAGACAGAGACAGAGACAGAGACAGAGACAGAGACAGAGACAGAGACAGAGACAGAGACAGAGACAGAGACAGAGACGGAGACAGAGACAGAGACAGAGACAGAGACAGAGACAGAGACAGAGACAGAGACAGAGACAGAGACAGAGACAGAGACAGAGACAGAGACAGAGACAGAGACACAGTCAGAGACAGAGACAGAGACACAGACAGAGACACAGAGAGACAGAGGCGCATGCGACAAAGACCGAGACAGAGGGGCAGGAGACATGGACGATGACAAAGACGGAGACAAAGACGTAGACAAAGACGGAGACAAAGACGGAGACAAAGACGGAAACGAAGAGGAAGACGACGACGGAGACAAAGACGGAGACAAAGGCGGAGACAAGAATGGAGACACAGACGGAGACAAATACGGAGACAAAGACGGAGGCAAAGACGGAGACAAAGACGGAGACAAAGACGGAGACAAAGACAGAGACAGAGACAGAGGCACAGACAGAGACACAGACAGTAACAAAGACAGAGGCGCATGAGACAAAGACAGAGACAGAGACAGATGCAGAGACGGAGACAGAGGCAAAGACAGAGACAGAGACAGAGACAGAGACAGTGACAGAGACGGAGACAGATGGGCAGGAGACAAAGACGGAGACAAAGACGCTGACAAAGACGGAGACAAAGACGGAGACGAAGAGGAAGACGACGACGGAGAAAAACACGGTGACAAAGACGGAGACAAAGACGAATACAAAGACAGAGACAGAGACAGAGACAGAGACAGAGACAGAGACACAGACAGAGACAGCGACAGAGACAGAGACAGAGACAGAGACAGAGACAGAGACAGAGACAGAGACAGAGACAGAGACAGAGACAGAGACAGAGACAGAGACAGAGACAGAGACAGAGACACAGACAGAGACAGAGACAGAGGCGCATGCGACAAAGACCGAGACAGAGGGGCAGGAGACATGGACGATGACAAAGACGGAGACAAAGACGTAGACAAAGACGGAGACAAAGACGGAGACAAAGACGGAGACGAAGAGGAAGACGACGACGGAGACAAAGACGGAGACAAAGGCGGAGACAAAAATGGAGACACAGACGGAGACAAATACGGAGACAAAGACGGAGGCAAAGACGGAGACAAAGACGGAGACAAAGACAGAGACAGAGAGAGAGGCACAGACAGAGACACAGACAGTGACAAAGACAGAGGCGCATGAGACAAAGACAGAGACAGAGACAGAGACACAGACAGATGCAGAGACGGAGACAGAGGCAGAGACAGAGACAGAGACAGAGACAGAGACAGAGACTGAGACCGAGACAGAGACAGAGAAAGAGACAGAGACAGAGACAGAGACAGAGACTCAGACAGAGGCAGAGACGGAGACAGAGGCAGAGACAGAGACAGGGACACAGACAGAGACAGAAACAGAGACAGTGACAGAGACGGAGACAGATGGGCAGGAGACAAAGACGGAGACAAAAACGCTGACAAAGACGGAGACAAAGACGGAGACGAAGAGGAAGAGGACGACGGAGGCAAACACGGTGACAAAGACGGAAACAAAGACAGAGACAGAGACAGAGACAGAGACAGAGACAGAGACAGAGACAGAGACAGAGACAGAGACAGAGACAGAGACAGAGACAGAGACAGAGACAGAGACAGAGACAGAGACAGAGACAGAGACAGAGACAGAGACAGAGACAGAGACAGAGACAGAGACATAGACAGAGACAGAGACACAGAAAGAGACAGAGACAGAGAAAGAGACAGAGACAGAGACAGAGACAGAGACAGAGACAGAGACAGAGACAGAGACAGAGACAGAGACAGAGACAGAGACAGAGACAGAGAGAGACGCGCATGAGGCAAAGACCGAGACAGAGGGGCAGGAGACATGGACGGAGACAACGACGTAGACAAAGACGGAGGCAAAGACGGAGACAAAGACGGAGACAAATATGGAGACACAGACGGAGACAAATACAGAGACAAAGACGGTGACAAATATGGAGACAAAGACAGGCACAAAGACGGAGGCAAAGACAAAGACAAAGACGGAGACAAAGACGAAGACAAAGACGGAGGCAAAGACGGAGACAGAGACGGAGACAAAGATGGTTACACAGACGCATACAAATACGGAGACAAAGACAGGCACAAAGACGGAGACAAAGACGAAGACAAAGACGGAGACAGAGTGTAATACAGAGACAGAGACAGAGACACAGGCAGAGACACAGACAGAGACAGAGACACAGGTGCATGAGACAAAGACCGAGACAAAGGGGCAGGAGACATGGACGGAGAAATAGACGGTGACAAAGACGTAGACAAAGACGTAGACAAAGACGGAGACAATGACGCAGACGAAGAGGAAGACGACGGCGGAGACAAAGACGTAGACAAAGACGTAGACGAAGACGGAGACAATGACGCAGACGAAGAGGAAGACGACGACGGAGACAAAGACGGAGACAAAGATGAAGACAAAGACAGAGACAAAGACGGAGACAGAGACAGAGACAGAGACAGAGACAGAGACAGAGACAGAGACAGAGACAGAGACAGAGACAGGGTCAGGGACAGAGACAGAGACAGAGACAGAGACAGAGACAGAGACAGAGACAGGGACAGATACAGAGACAGAGACAGAGACTGAGACAGAGACAGAGATGGAGCCAGAGACAGAGACAGAGAGAGAGACAGAGACAGAGACAGAGACAGAGACAGAGACACAGACAGAGATGGAGACAGAGACAGAGACAGAGAGAGAGACAGAGACTGAGACTGAGACAGAGACAGAGATGGAGCCAGAGACAGAGACAGAGACAAGGACGGAGACGGAGACAGAGACAGAGACAGAGACAGAGACAGAGACAGAGACAGAGACAGAGACAGGGACAGAGACAGAGATGGAGACAGAGACCGAGACAGAGACAGAGACAGAGACAGAGGCGGAGACGGAGACAGAGACAGAGCCAGAGACAGAGACAGGGACAGAGACAGGGACAGGGACAGAGCCCGATACAGAGGCAGAGACAGAGACATAGACACAGACAGAGACAGAGGCGCATGAGACAAAGACCGAGACTGAGGGGCAGGAGACATGGACGGAGACAGAGACAGAGATGGAGACAGAGACAGAGACAGAGACAGAGACGGAGACGGAGACAGAGACGGGGACAGAGACAGAGGCAGAGACAGAGACAGGGACAGAGACAGAGACAGAGACAGAGACAGAGACAGAGACACAGACAGAGAGAGACGCGCATGAGACAAAGACCGATACAGAGGGGCAGGAGACATGGACGGAGACAAAGACGGAGACAAAGACGGAGAAAAAGACGGAGACAAATATGGAGACACAGACGGAGACAAATACAGAGACAAAGGCGGTGACAAATATGGAGACAAAGACAGGCACAAAGACGGAGGCAAATACAGAGACAAAGACGGTGACAAATATGGAGACAAAGACAGGCACAAAGACGGAGGCAAAGACAGAGACAAAGACGGAGACAAAGACGAAGACAAAGACGGAGGCAAAGGCGGAGACAAAGACGGAGACAAAGATGGTTACACAAACGGATACAAATACGGAGACAAAGACAGGCACAAAGACGGAGACAAAGACGAAGACAAAGACGGAGACAAAGATGGAGACAAAGACAGAGACAAAGACGGAGACAGAGACAGAGACAGAGACAGAGACAGAGACAGAGACAGAGACAAAGACAGAGGCAGAGACAGAGACAGAGACAGAGACAGAGACAGAGACAGAGACAGAGACAGAGACAGAGACAGAGACAGAGACAGAGACAGAGACAGAGACAGAGACAGAGACAGAGACAGAGACAGAGACAGAGACAGAGACAGAGACAGAGACAGAGACAGAGACAGAGACAGAGACAGAGACAGAGACAGAGACACAGACAGAGGCAGAGACGGAGACAGAGGCAGAGACAGAGACAGAGACAGAGACAGAGACAGAGACACAGTCAGAGACAGAGACAGAGACACAGACAGAGACACAGACAGAGACAGAGACGCATGCGACAAAGACCGAGACAGAGGGGCAGGAGACATGGACGGAGACAAAGACGGAGACAAAGACGTAGACAAAGACGGAGACAAAGACGGAGACAAAGACGGAGACGAAGAGGAAGACGACGACGGAGACAAAGACGGAGACAAGGGCGGAGACAAAAATGGAGACACAGACGGAGACAAATACGGAGACAAAGACGGTGGCAAAGACGGAGACAAAGGCGGAGACAAAAATGGAGACACAGACGGAGACAAATACGGAGACATAGACGGAGGCAACGACGGAGACAAAGACGGAGACAAAGACAGAGACAGAGACAGAGGCACAGACAGAGACACAGACAGTGACAGAGACAGCGACAGAGACAGAGACAGAGATGGAGACAGAGACAGAGACAGAGACAGAGGCAGAGACAGAGACAGAGACAGAGACAGAGACAGAGATGGAGACAGAGACAGAGACAGAGACAGAGGCAGAGACGGAGACGGAGACAGAGACGGAGACAGAGACAGAGACAGGGACAGAGACAGGGACAGGGTCAGAGCCTGATACAGAGGCAGAGACAGAGACATAGACACAGACAGAGACAGAGGCGCATGAGACAAAGACCGAGACTGAGGGGCAGGAGACATGGACGGAGACAGAGACAGAGATGGAGACAGAGACAGAGACAGAGACAGAGAGAGAGACGGAGACGGATACAGAGACGGGGACAGTGACAGAGGCAGAGACAGAGACAGGGACAGAGACAGAGACAGAGACAGAGACAGAGACAGAGACAGAGACACAGACAGAGACAGAGACAGAGAGAGACGCGCATGAGGCAAAGACCGAGACAGAGGGGCAGGAGACATGGACGGAGACAAAGACGTAGACAAAGACGGAGGCAAAGACGGAGACAAAGACGGAGACAAATATGGAGACACAGACGGAGACAAATACAGAGACAAAGACGGTGACAAATATGGAGACAAAGACAGGCACAAAGACGGAGGCAAAGACAAAGACAAAGACGGAGACAAAGACGAAGACAAAGACGGAGGCAAAGACGGAGACAGAGACGGAGACAAAGATGGTTACACAGACGGATACAAATACGGAGACAAAGACAGGCACAAAGACGGAGACAAAGACGAAGACAAAGACGGAGACAGAGTGTAATACAGAGACAGAGACAGAGACACAGGCAGAGACACAGACAGAGACAGAGACACAGGTGCATGAGACAAAGACCGAGACAAAGGGGCAGGAGACATGGACGGAGAAATAGACAGTGACAAAGACGTAGACAAAGACGTAGACAAAGACGGAGACAATGACGCAGACGAAGAGGAAGACGACGGCGGAGACAAAGACGTAGACGAAGACGGAGACAATGACGCAGACGAAGAGGAAGACGACGACGGAGACAAAGACGGAGACAAAGATGAAGACAAAGAGAGAGACAAAGACGGAGACAGAGACAGAGACAGAGACAGAGACAGAGACAGAGACAGAGACAGAGACAGAGACAGAGACAGAGACAGAGACAGAGACAGAGACAGGGTCAGGGACAGAGACAGAGACAGAGACAGAGACAGAGACAGAGACAGAGACAGGGACAGATACAGAGACAGAGACAGAGACAGAGATAGAGACAGAGACAGAGACAGAGACTGAGACAGAGACAGAGATGGAGCCAGAGACAGAGACAGAGAGAGAGACAGAGACAGAGACAGAGACAGAGACAGAGACAGAGACAGAGACAGAGATGGAGACAGAGACAGAGACAGAGACAGAGACAGAGACTGAGACTGAGACAGAGACAGAGATGGAGCCAGAGACAGAGACAGAGACAAGGACGGAGACGGAGACAGAGACAGAGACAGAGACAGAGACAGAGACAGAGACAGAGACAGAGACAGAGACAGGGACAGAGACAGAGATGGAGACAGAGACAGAGACAGAGACAGAGACAGAGGCGGAGACGGAGACGGAGACGGAGACAGAGACAGAGACAGAGACAGAGACAGAGACAGGGACAGATACAGAGACAGAGACAGAGACAGAGACAGAGACTGAGACAGAGACAGAGATGGAGCCAGAGACAGAGACAGAGAGAGAGACAGAGACAGAGACAGAGACAGAGACAGAGACACAGACAGAGATGGAGACAGAGACAGAGACAGAGAGAGAGACAGAGACTGAGACTGAGACAGAGACAGAGATGGAGCCAGAGACAGAGACAGAGACAAGGACGGAGACGGAGACAGAGACAGAGACAGAGACAGAGACAGAGACAGAGACAGAGACAGAGACAGGGACAGAGACAGAGACGGAGACAGAGACAGAGACAGAGACAGAGACAGAGACAGAGACAGAGGCGGAGACGGAGACAGAGACGGAGACAGAGACAGAGCCAGAGACAGAGACAGGGACAGAGACAGGGACAGGGACAGAGCCCGATACAGAGGCAGAGACAGAGACATAGACACAGACAGAGACAGAGGCGCATGAGACAAAGACCGAGACTGAGGGGCAGGAGACATGGACGGAGACAGAGACAGAGATGGAGACAGAGACAGAGACAGAGACAGAGACAGAGACAGAGACAGAGACGGAGACGGAGACAGAGACGGGGACAGAGACAGAGGCAGAGACAGAGACAGGGACAGAGACAGAGACAGAGACAGAGACAGAGACAGAGACACAGACAGAGAGAGACGCGCATGAGACAAAGACCGATACAGAGGGGCAGGAGACATGGACGGAGACAAAGACGGAGACAAAGACGGAGAAAAAGACGGAGACAAATATGGAGACACAGACGGAGACAAATACAGAGACAAAGGCGGTGACAAATATGGAGACAAAGACAGGCACAAAGACGGAGGCAAATACAGAGACAAAGACGGTGACAAATATGGAGACAAAGACAGGCACAAAGACGGAGGCAAAGACAGAGACAAAGACGGAGACAAAGACGAAGACAAAGACGGAGGCAAAGGCGGAGACAAAGACGGAGACAAAGATGGTTACACAAACGGATACAAATACGGAGACAAAGACAGGCACAAAGACGGAGGCAAAGACGAAGACAAAGACGGAGACAAAGATGGAGACAAAGACAGAGACAAAGACGGAGACAGAGACAGAGACAGAGACAGAGACAGAGACAGAGACAAAGACAGAGGCAGAGACAGAGACAGAGACAGAGACAGAGACAGAGACAGAGACAGAGACAGAGACAGAGACAGAGACAGAGACAGAGACAGAGACAGAGACAGAGACAGAGACAGAGACAGAGACAGAGACAGAGACAGAGACAGAGACAGGGACAGAGACAGAGACAGAGACAGAGACAGAGACAGAGACAGAGACAGAGACAGAGACAGAGACAGAGACACAGACAGAGGCAGAGACGGAGACAGAGGCAGAGACAGAGACAGAGACAGAGACAGAGACAGAGACAGAGACACAGTCAGAGACAGAGACAGAGACACAGACAGAGACACAGACAGAGACAGAGACGCATGCGACAAAGACCGAGACAGAGGGGCAGGAGACATGGACGGAGACAAAGACGGAGACAAAGACGTAGACAAAGACGGAGACAAAGACGGAGACAAAGACGGAGACGAAGAGGAAGACGACGACGGAGACAAAGACGGAGACAAGGGCGGAGACAAAAATGGAGACACAGACGGAGACAAATACGGAGACAAAGACGGTGGCAAAGACGGAGACAAAGGCGGAGACAAAAATGGAGACACAGACGGAGACAAATACGGAGACATAGACGGAGGCAACGACGGAGACAAAGACGGAGACAAAGACAGAGACAGAGACAGAGGCACAGACAGAGACACAGACAGTGACAGAGACAGCGACAGAGACAGAGACAGAGATGGAGACAGAGACAGAGACAGAGACAGAGGCAGAGACAGAGACAGAGACAGAGACAGAGACAGAGATGGAGACAGAGACAGAGACAGAGACAGAGATAGAGACGGAGACGGAGACAGAGACGGAGACAGAGACAGAGACAGGGACAGAGACATGGACAGGGTCAGAGCCTGATACAGAGGCAGAGACAGAGACATAGACACAGACAGAGACAGAGGCGCATGAGACAAAGACCGAGACTGAGGGGCAGGAGACATGGACAGAGACAGAGACAGAGATGGAGACAGAGACAGAGACAGAGACAGAGACAGAGACGGAGACGGATACAGAGACGGGGACAGTGACAGAGGCAGAGACAGAGACAGGGACAGAGACAGAGACAGAGACAGAGACAGAGACAGAGACAGAGACAGAGACAGAGACACAGACAGAGACAGAGACAGAGAGAGACGCGCATGAGGCAAAGACCGAGACAGAGGGGCAGGAGACATGGACGGAGACAAAGACGTAGACAAAGACGGAGGCAAAGACGGAGACAAAGACGGAGACAAATATGGAGACACAGACGGAGACAAATACAGAGACAAAGACGGTGACAAATATGGAGACAAAGACAGGCACAAAGACGGAGGCAAAGACAAAGACAAAGACGGAGACAAAGACGAAGACAAAGACGGAGGCAAAGACGGAGACAGAGACGGAGACAAAGATGGTTACACAGACGGATACAAATACGGAGACAAAGACAGGCACAAAGACGGAGACAAAGACGAAGACAAAGACGGAGACAGAGTGTAATACAGAGACAGAGACAGAGACACAGGCAGAGACACAGACAGAGACAGAGACACAGGTGCATGAGACAAAGACCGAGACAAAGGGGCAGGAGACATGGACGGAGAAATAGACGGTGACAAAGACGTAGACAAAGACGTAGACAAAGACGGAGACAATGACGCAGACGAAGAGGAAGACGACGGCGGAGACAAAGACGTAGACGAAGACGGAGACAATGACGCAGACGAAGAGGAAGACGACGACGGAGACAAAGACGGAGACAAAGATGAAGACAAAGACAGAGACAAAGACGGAGACAGAGACAGAGACAGAGACAGAGACAGAGACAGAGACAGAGACAGAGACAGAGACAGAGACAGAGACAGAGACAGGGTCAGGGACAGAGACAGAGACAGAGACAGAGACAGAGACAGAGACAGAGACAGGGACAGATACAGAGACAGAGACAGAGACAGAGATAGAGACAGAGACAGAGACAGAGACTGAGACAGAGACAGAGATGGAGCCAGAGACAGAGACAGAGAGAGAGACAGAGACAGAGACAGAGACAGAGACAGAGACAGAGACAGAGATGGAGACAGAGACAGAGACAGAGACAGAGACAGAGACTGAGACTGAGACAGAGACAGAGATGGAGCCAGAGACAGAGACAGAGACAAGGACGGAGACGGAGACAGAGACAGAGACAGAGACAGAGACAGAGACAGAGACAGAGACAGAGACAGAGACAGGGACAGAGACAGAGATGGAGACAGAGACAGAGACAGAGACAGAGACAGAGGCGGAGACGGAGACGGAGACGGAGACAGAGACAGAGACAGAGACAGAGACAGAGACAGGGACAGAGACAGGGACAGGGACAGAGCCCGATACAGAGGCAGAGACAGAGACATAGACACAGACAGAGACAGAGGCGCATGAGACAAAGACCGAGACTGAGGGGCAGGAGACATGGACGGAGACAGAGACAGAGATGGAGACAGAGACAGAGACAGAGACAGAGACGGAGACAGAGACAGAGACAGAGACGGAGGCGGAGACAGAGACGGGGACAGAGACAGATGCAGTGACAGAGACAGGGACAGAGACAGAGACAGAGACAGAGACAGAGACAGAGACACAGACAGAGAGAGACGCGCATGAGACAAAGACCGATACAGAGGGGCAGGAGACATGGACGGAGACAAAGACGGAGACAAAGACGGAGACAAATATGGAGACACAGACGGAGACAAATACAGAGACAAAGACGGTGACAAATATGGAGACAAAGACAGGCACAAAGACGGAGGCAAATACAGAGACAAAGACGGTGACAAATATGGAGACAAAGACATGCACAAAGACGGAGGCAAACACAGAGACAAAGACGGAGACAAAGACGAAGACAAAGACGGAGGCAAAGACGGAGACAAAGACGGAGACAAAGATGGTTACACAAACGGATACAAATACGGAGGCAAAGACAGGCACAAAGACGGAGACAAAGACGAAGACAAAGACGGAGACAAAGATGGAGACAAAGACAGAGACAAAGACGGAGACAGAGACAGAGACAGAGACAGAGACAGAGACAGAGACAGAGACAGAGACAAAGACAGAGGCAGAGACAGAGACAGAGACAGAGACAGAGACAGGGACAGGGACAGGGACAGAGAGAGAGACAGAGACAGAGACAGAGACAGAGACAGAGACAGAGACAGAGACAGAGACAGAGACAGAGACAGAGACAGGGACAGATACAGAGACAGAGACAGAGATAGAGACAGAGACAGAGACAGAGACTGAGACAGAGACAGAGATGGAGCCAGAGACAGAGACAGAGAGAGAGACAGAGACAGAGACAGAGACAGAGACAGAGACAGAGACAGAGACAGAGATGGAGACAGAGACAGAGACAGAGACAGAGACAGAGACTGAGACTGAGACAGAGACAGAGATGGAGCCAGAGACAGAGACAGAGACAAGGACGGAGACGGAGACAGAGACAGAGACAGAGACAGAGACAGAGACAGAGACAGAGACAGGGACAGAGACAGAGATGGAGACAGAGACAGAGACAGAGACAGAGACAGAGGCGGAGACGGAGACAGAGACGGAGACAGAGACAGAGACAGAGACAGAGACAGGGACAGAGACAGGGACAGGGACAGAGCCCGATACAGAGGCAGAGACAGAGACATAGACACAGACAGAGACAGAGGCGCATGAGACAAAGACCGAGACTGAGGGGCAGGAGACATGGACGGAGACAGAGACAGAGATGGAGACAGAGACAGAGACAGAGACAGAGACAGAGACAGAGACAGAGGCGGAGACGGAGACAGAGACGGGGACAGAGACAGAGGCAGAGACAGAGACAGGGACAGAGACAGAGACAGAGACAGAGACAGAGACAGAGACAGAGACACAGACAGAGACAGAGACAGAGAGAGACGCGCATGAGACAAAGACCGATACAGAGGGGCAGGAGACATGGACGGAGACAAAGACGGAGACAAAGACGGAGACAAATATGGAGACACAGACGGAGACAAATACAGAGACAAAGACGGTGACAAATATGGAGACAAAGACAGGCACAAAGACGGAGGCAAATACAGAGACAAAGACGGTGACAAATATGGAGACAAAGACAGGCACAAAGACGGAGGCAAAGACAGACAAAGACGGAGACAAAGACGAAGACAAAGACGGAGGCAAAGACGGAGACAAAGACGGAGACAAAGATGGTTACACAAACGGATACAAATACGGAGACAAAGACGGGCACAAAGACGGAGACAAAGACGAAGACAAAGACGGAGACAAAGATGGAGACAAAGACAGAGACAAAGACGGAGACAGAGACAGAGACAGAGACAGAGACAGAGACAGAGACAAAGACAGAGGCAGAGACAGAGACAGAGACAGAGACAGAGACAGGGACAGGGACAGGGACAGAGAGAGAGACAGAGACAGAGACAGAGACAGAGACAGAGACAGAGACAGAGACAGAGACAGAGACAGAGACAGAGACAGAGACAGAGACAGAGACAGAGACAGAGACAGAGACAGAGACAGAGACTGAGACAGAGACAGAGACTGAGACTGAGACAGAAACAGAGATGGAGCCAGAGACAGAGACAGAGACAAAGACGGAGACGGAGACAGAGACAGAGACAGGGACAGAGACAGAGGCAGAGACAGAGACAGAGACAGCGACAGAGACAGATACAGAGATGGAAACAGAGACAGAGACAGAGACAGAGACAGAGACAGAGACAGAGACGGAGACAGAGATGGAGACAGAGACAGAGACAGAGACAGAGACAGAGACAGAGACAGAGACAGAGACAGAGACAGAGACAGAGACAGAGACAGAGACAGAGACAGAGACAGAGACAGAGACAGAGACAGAGACAGAGACAGAGACAGAGACAGAGATAGAGACAGAGACAGAGACACAGTCAGAGACAGAGACAGAGACACAGACAGAGACACAGACAGAGACAGAGGCGCATGCGACAAAGACCGAGACAGAGGGGCAGTAAAACATGGACGGAGACAAAGACGGAGACAAAGACGTAGACAGAGACGGAGACAAAGATGGTGACAAAGGCGGAGACAAAGACGGAGACGAAGAGGAAGCGGACGACGGAGACAAACACGGTGACAAAGACGGAGACAAAGACAGAGACAGAGACAGAGACAGAGACAGAGACGGAGACAGAGACAGAGACAGAGACAGAGACAGAGACAGAGACAGAGACAGAGACAGTGACAGAGACAGAGACAGAGACAGAGACAGAGACAGAGACAGAGACAGAGACAGAGACAGAGACAGAGACAGAGACAGAGACAGAGACGGGGACAGTGACAGAGGCAGAGACAGAGACAGGGACAGAGACAGAGACAGAGACAGAGACAGAGACAGAGACAGAGACACAGACAGAGACAGAGACAGAGAGAGAGACGCGCATGAGGCAAAGACCGAGACAGAGGGGCAGGAGACATGGACGGAGACAAAGACGCTGACAAAGACGGAGACAAAGACGGAGACGAAGAGGAAGCGGACGACGGAGACAAACACGGTGACAAAGACGGAGACAAAGACAGAGACAGAGACAGAGACAGAGACAGAGACAGAGACAGAGACAGAGACAGAGACAGAGACAGAGATAGAGACAGAGACAGAGACACAGTCAGAGACAGAGACAGAGACACAGACAGAGACACAGACAGAGACAGAGGCGCATGCGACAAAGACCGAGACAGAGGGGCAGTAAAACATGGACGGAGACAAAGACGGAGACAAAGACGTAGACAGAGACGGAGACAAAGATGGTGACAAAGGCGGAGACAAAGACGGAGACGAAGAGGAAGCGGACGACGGAGACAAACACGGTGACAAAGACGGAGACAAAGACAGAGACAGAGACAGAGACAGAGACAGAGACGGAGACAGAGACAGAGGCAGAGACAGAGACAGAGACAGAGACAGAGACAGAGACAGTGACAGAGACAGAGACAGAGACAGAGACAGAGACAGAGACAGAGACAGAGACAGAGACAGAGACAGAGACAGAGACAGAGACAGAGACGGGGACAGTGACAGAGGCAGAGACAGAGACAGGGACAGAGACAGAGACAGAGACAGAGACAGAGACAGAGACAGAGACACAGACAGAGACAGAGACAGAGAGAGAGACGCGCATGAGGCAAAGACCGAGACAGAGGGGCAGGAGACATGGACGGAGACAAAGACGCTGACAAAGACGGAGACAAAGACGGAGACGAAGAGGAAGCGGACGACGGAGACAAACACGGTGACAAAGACGGAGACAAAGACAGAGACAGAGACAGAGACAGAGACAGAGACAGAGACAGAGACAGAGACAGAGACAGAGACGGGGACAGTGGCAGAGGCAGAGACAGAGACAGAGACAGAGACAGAGACAGAGACAGAGACACAGACAGAGACAGAGACAGAGAGAGACGCGCATGAGGCAAAAACCGAGACAGAGGGGCAGGAGACATGGACGGAGACAAAGACGTAGACAAAGACGGAGGCAAAGACGGAGACAAGGACGGAGACAAATATGGAGACACAGACGGAGACAAATACAGAGACAAAGACGGTGACAAATATGGAGACAAAGACAGGCACACAGACGGAGGCAATGACAAAGACAAAGACGGAGACAAAGACGAAGACAAAGACGGAGGCAAAGACGGAGACAGAGACGGAGACAAAGATGGTTACACAGACGGATACAAATACGGAGACAAAGACAGGCACAAAGACGGAGACAAAGACGAAGACAAAGACGGAGACAGAGTGTAATACAGAGACAGAGACAGAGACACAGGCAGAGACACAGACAGAGACACCGACAGAGACAGAGGCGCATGCGACAAAGACCGAGACAGAGGGGCAGGAGACATGGACGATGACAAAGACGGAGACAAAGGCGGAGACAAAAATGGAGACACAGACGGAGACAAATACGGAGACAAAGACGGAGGCAAAGACGGAGACAAAGACGGAGACAAAGACAGAGACAGAGACAGAGGCACAGACAGAGACACAGACAGTGACAAAGACAGAGGCGCATGAGACAAAGACAGAGACAGAGACAGAGACACAGACAGATGCAGAGACGGAGACAGAGGCAGAGACAGAGACAGAGACAGAGACAGAGACAGAGACAGAGACAGTGACAGAGACGGAGACAGATGGGCATAGAGACAAAGACGGAGACAAAGACGCTGACAAAGACGGAGACAAAGACGGAGACGAAGAGGAAGACGACGACGGAGAAAAACACGGTGACAAAGACGGAGACAAAGACGGATACAAAGACAGAGACAGAGACAGAGACAGAGACAGAGACAGAGACACAGACAGAGACAGCGACAGAGACAGAGACAGAGACAGAGACAGAGACAGAGACAGAGACAGAGACAGAGACAGAGACAGAGACAGAGACAGAGACAGAGACAGAGACACAGACAGAGGCAGAGATGGAAACAGAGACAGAGACAGAGACAGAGACAGAGACAGAGACAGAGACAGAGACAGAGACAGAGACAGAGACAGAGACAGAGACAGAGACAGAGACAGAGACAGAGACAGAGACAGAGACACAGACAGAGACACAGACAGAGACAGAGACAGAGGCGCATGCGACAAAGACCGAGACAGAGGGGCAGGAGACATGGACGATGACAAAGACGGAGACAAAGACGTAGACAAAGACGTAGACAAAGACGGAGACAAAGACGGAGACAAAGACGGAGACGAAGAGGAAGACGACGACGGAGACAAAGACGGAGACAAAGGCGGAGACAAAAATGGAGACACAGACGGAGACAAATACGGAGACAAAGACGGAGGCAAAGACGGAGATAAAGACGGAGACAAAGACAGAGACAGAGACAGAGGCACAGACAGAGACACAGACAGTGACAAAGACAGAGGCGCATGAGACAAAGACAGAGACAGAGACAGAGACACAGACAGATGCAGAGACGGAGACAGAGGCAGAGACAGAGACAGAGACAGAGACAGAGACAGTGACAGAGACGGAGACAGATGGGCAGGAGACAAAGACGGAGACAAAGACGCTGACAAAGACGGAGACAAAGACGGAGACGAAGAGGAAGACGACGACGGAGAAAAACACGGTGACAAAGACGGAGACAAAGACGGATACAAAGACAGAGACAGAGACAGAGACAGAGACAGAGACAGAGACACAGACAGAGACAGCGACAGAGACAGAGACAGAGACAGAGACAGAGACAGAGACAGAGACAGAGACAGAGACAGAGACAGAGACAGAGACAGAGACAGAGACAGAGACACAGACAGAGACACAGACAGAGACAGAGACAGAGGCGCATGCGACAAAGACCGAGACAGAGGGGCAGGAGACATGGACGGAGACAAAGACGGAGACAAAGACGGAGACAAAGACGGAGACGAAGAGGAAGACGACGACGGAGACAAAGACGGAGACAAAGGTGGAGACAAAAATGGAGACACAGACGGAGACAAATACGGAGACAAAGACGGAGGCAAAGACGGAGACGAAGAGGAAGACGACGACGGTGACAAACACGGTGACAAAGACGGAGACAAAGACGGAGACAAAGACAGAGACAGAGACAGAGGCACAGACAGAGACACAGACAGTGATAAAGACAGAGGCGCATGAGACAAGGACAGAGACAGAGACAGAGACAGAGGCAGAGACAGAGACAGAGAGAGAGACAGAGACAGAGACAGAGCCAGAGACAGAGACAGATACAGAGACAGAGACAGAGACAGAGACAGAGACAGAGACAGAGACAGAGACAGAGTCAGAGACAGAGACAGAGACAGAGACAGAGACAGAGACAGAGACATAGACAGAGACAGAGACAGAGACAGAGACAGAGACAGAGACAGAGACAGAGACAGAGACAGAGACAGAGACAGAGACAGAGACAGACACAGAGACAGAGACACAGACAGAGGCAGAGATGGAAACAGAGACAGAGACAGAGACAGAGACAGAGACAGAGACAGAGACAGAGACAGAGACAGAGACAGAGACAGAGACAGAGACAGAGACAGAGACAGAGACAGAGACAGAGACAGAGACAGAGACAGAGACAGAGACAGAGACAGAGACAGAGACAGAGACAGAGACAGAGACAGAGACAGAGACAGAGACAGAGACACAGACAGAGACACAGACAGAGACAGAGACAGAGGCGCATGCGACAAAGACCGAGACAGAGGGGCAGGAGACATGGACGATGACAAAGACGGAGACAAAGACGTAGACAAAGACGTAGACAAAGACGGAGACAAAGACGGAGACAAAGACGGAGACGAAGAGGAAGACGACGACGGAGACAAAGACGGAGACAAAGGCGGAGACAAAAATGGAGACACAGACGGAGACAAATACGGAGACAAAGACGGAGGCAAAGACGGAGATAAAGACGGAGACAAAGACAGAGACAGAGACAGAGGCACAGACAGAGACACAGACAGTGACAAAGACAGGGGCGCATGAGACAAAGACAGAGACAGAGACAGAGACACAGACAGATGCAGAGACGGAGACAGAGGCAGAGACAGAGACAGAGACAGAGACAGAGACAGTGACAGAGACGGAGACAGATGGGCAGGAGACAAAGACGGAGACAAAGACGCTGACAAAGACGGAGACAAAGACGGAGACGAAGAGGAAGACGACGACGGAGAAAAACACGGTGACAAAGACGGAGACAAAGACGGATACAAAGACAGAGACAGAGACAGAGACAGAGACAGAGACACAGACAGAGACAGCGACAGAGACAGAGACAGAGACAGAGACAGAGACAGAGACAGAGACAGAGACAGAGACAGAGACAGAGACAGAGACAGAGACAGAGACAGAGACACAGACAGAGACACAGACAGAGACAGAGACAGAGGCGCATGCGACAAAGACCGAGACAGAGGGGCAGGAGACATGGACGGAGACAAAGACGGAGACAAAGACGGAGACAAAGACGGAGACGAAGAGGAAGACGACGACGGAGACAAAGACGGAGACAAAGGTGGAGACAAAAATGGAGACACAGACGGAGACAAATACGGAGACAAAGACGGAGGCAAAGACGGAGACGAAGAGGAAGACGACGACGGTGACAAACACGGTGACAAAGACGGAGACAAAGACGGAGACAAAGACAGAGACAGAGACAGAGGCACAGACAGAGACACAGACAGTGATAAAGACAGAGGCGCATGAGACAAGGACAGAGACAGAGACAGAGACAGAGGCAGAGACAGAGACAGAGAGAGAGACAGAGACAGAGACAGAGCCAGAGACAGAGACAGATACAGAGACAGAGACAGAGACAGAGACAGAGACAGAGACAGAGACAGAGACAGAGACAGAGTCAGAGACAGAGACACAGACAGAGACAGAGACAGAGACATAGACAGAGACAGAGACAGAGACAGAGACAGAGACAGAGACAGAGACAGAGACAGAGACAGAGACAGAGACAGAGACAGAGACAGAGACACAGACAGAGGCAGAGACGGAGACAGAGGCAGAGACAGAGACAGAGACAGAGACAGAGACAGTGACAGAGACGGAGACAGATGGGCAGGAGACAAAGACGGAGACAAAGACGCTGACAAAGACGGAGACAAAGACGGAGACGAAGAGGAAGACGTCGACGGAGACAAACACGGTGACAAAGACGGAGACAAAGACGTACACAAAGACGGATACAAAGACAGAGAAAGAGACAGAGACAGCGACAGAGACAGAGGCGCATGAGACAAAGACCGAGACAGAGGGGCAGGAGACATGGACGGAGACAAAGACGGAGACAAAGACGTAGACAAAGACGGAGGCAAAGACGGAGACAAAGGCGGAGACAAAGACGAAGACAAAGACGGAGACAGAGTGTAATACAGAGACAAAGACAGAGACACAGACAGAGACAGAGACAGAGATAGAGACACAGGTGCATGAGACAAAGACCGAGACAAAGGAGCAGGAGACATGGACGGAGACAAAGACGGTGACAAAGACATAGACAAAGACGTAGACAAAGACGGAGACAAGGACGGAGGCAAAGACGGTGACAAAGACGGACACAAAGGCGGAGACGAAGAGGAAGACGAGGACGGAGACAAAGACGCAGACACGGACGGAGACAAAGAAGGAGGCAAAGACGGAGACAAAGACGGAGACAAAGATGGAGACAAAGACAGAGACAAAGACGGAGACAAATATGGAGACAAAGACAGGCACAAAGACGGAGGCAAAGACAGAGACACAGAGGAAACAAAGACGAAGACAAAGACGGAGGCAAAGACGGAGACAAAGACGGAGACAAAGATGGTTACACAAACGGATACAAATACGGAGACAAAGACAGGCACAAAGACGGAGACAAAGACGAAGACAAAGGCGGAGACAGAGTGTAATACAGAGACAGAGACAGAGACACAGACAGAGACAGAGACAGAGACAGAGACACAGGTGCATGAGACAAAGACCAAGACAAAGGGGCAGGAGACATGGACGGAGACAAACACGGTGACAAAGACGTAGACAAAGACGTAGACAAAGACGGAGACAAAGACGCAGACGAAATGGAAGACGACGACGGAGACAAAGACGGTGACAAAGACAGAGACAATGTCGGAGATAAGGATGGAGACAAAGACAAAGACAGAGGCAGAGGCGGAGACAGAGGCGGGAACAGAGACAGAGACAGAGATAGGGACAGAGACAGAGGCAGAGACAGAGACAGAGGCAGAGACAGAGACAGAGACACAGAGACGGAGGCAGAGACAGAGACAGAGACAGAGACAGACACAGAGACAGAGACGGAGACAGAGACACAGACAGAGACAGAGAGAGCGACAGAAACATAGGGGCAGGAGACAAAGACGGAGACAAAGTCGGAAACAAAGAGGAAAGCGAAGACGGAGACAAAGACGGAGACAAAGACGGACACAAAGACGTAGACAAAGACGTAGACAAAGACGGAGACAAGGACGCAGACGAAGAGGAAGACGACGACGGAGACAAAGACGGTGACAAAGACGGAGACAAAGACGGAGACAAAGATGGAGACAAAGACAGAGACAGTGGCAGAGGCGGAGACAGAGACGGGAACAGAGACAGAGACAGAGACAGAGACTGAGACAGAGACAGAGATGGAGCCAGAGACAGAGACAGAGACAGAGACGGAGACGGAGCAGAGACATGGACAGAGACAGAGGCAGAGACAGAGACAGAGACAGAGACAGAGACAGAGACAGAGACAGAGACAGAGACAGAGACAAAGACAGAGACAGAGACAGAGACAGAGATGGAGACAGGGACAGAGACAGAGACAGAGACAGAGACTGAGATAGAGACAGAGACCGAGACTGAGACAGAGACAGAGATGGAGCCAGAGACAGAGACAGAGACAAAGACGGAGACGGAGACAGAGACAGGGACGGAGACAGAGGCAGAGACAGAGACAGAGTACAGCGACAGAGACACAGACAGAGACAGAGACAGAGAGAGACGCGCATGAGACAAAGACCGAGACAGAGGGGCAGGAGACATGGACGCAGACAAAGACGGAGACAAAGACGTAGACAAAGACGGAGGCAAAGACGGAGACAAAGACGGAGACAAATATGGAGACACAGACGGAGACAAATACAGAGACAAAGACGGTGACAAATATGGAGACAAAGACAGGCACAAAGACGGAGGCAAAGACAGAGACAAAGAGGAAACAAAGACGGAGGCAAAGACGGAGACACAGACGGAGACAAAGATGGTTACACAAACGGATACAAATACGAAGACAAAGACAGGCACAAAGGCGGAGACAAAGACGAAGACAAAGACGGAGACAGAGTGTAATACAGAGACAGAGACAGAGACACAGACAGAGACAGAGACAGAGACAGAGACAGAGACACAGGTGCATGAGACAAAGACCGAGACAAAGGGGCAGGAGACATGGACGGAGACAAACACGGTGACAAAGACGTAGACAAAGACGTAGACAAAGACGGAGACAAAGACGCAGACGAAATGGAAGACGACGACGGAGACAAAGACGGTGACAAAGACGGAGACAAAGACGGTGACAAAGACGGTGACGAAGAGGAAGATGACGACGGAGACAGAGACGGAGACAAAGGCGGAGACACAGACGGAGAAAAAGACGGTGACAAAGACGGAGACGAAGAGGAAGACTACGGCGGAGACAAAGACGGAGACAAAGACGGAGACACAGACGGAGACAAAGATGGAGACAAAGACAGAGATAGAGACACTGGCAGAGGCGGAGACAGAGACGGGAACAGAGACAGATACAGAGGTAGGGACAGAGACAAAGGCAGAGACAGAGACAGAGACAGAGACAGAGACAGAGACGGAGACACAGACAGAGACAGAGACAGAGGCAGAGACAGAGGCGCATGCGACAAAGACCGAGACAGTGGGGCAGGAGACATGGACGGAGACAAAGACGGAGCCAAAGACGTAGACAAAGACGGAGACATAGACGGAGACAAAGTCGGAGACGAAGAGGTAGACGACGACGGAGACAAAGACGGAGACAAAGGCGGAGGCAAAAATGGAGACACAGACGGAGACAAATACGGAGACAAAGACGGAGGCAAAGACGGAGACAAAGACGGAGACAAAGACGAAGACAAAGACGGAGGCAGAGTGTAATACAGAGACAAAGACCGAGACAGAGCGGTAGGAGACATGGACGGAGACAAAGACGGAGACAAAGACGCAGACAAAGACGGAGACAAAGACGGAGACAAAGACGGTGACAAAGACGGAGAAGAAGAGGAAGATGACGACGGAGACAGAGACGGAGACAAAGACGGAGACACAGACGGAGACGAAGTCGGTGACGAAGACGGAGACGAAGAGGAAAACGACGACGGAGACAAAGACGGTGACAAAGACGGAGTCGAAGAGGAAAACGACGACGGAGGCAAAGACGGAGACAAAGACGGAGACAAAGACGGAGACACAGACGGAAACAAAGATGGAGACAAAGACAGAGACAGAAACAGAGGCACAGACAGAGACACAGACAGTCACAAAGAGAGAGGCGCATGAGACAAAGACAGCGACAGAGACAGAGACAGAGGCAGAGACGGAGAGAGAGAGAGAGACAGAGACAGAGGCAGAGACAGAGACAGAGACAGGGACAGAGACAGAGACAGAGACCGAAACAGAGGGGCAGGAGACACGGACGGAGACAAAGACGGAGACATAGGCGGAGACAAAGATGGAGACACAGACGGAGACAAATACGGAGACAAAGACGGAGGCAAAGACGGAGACAAAGACGGAGACGAAGAGGAAGACATCGATGGAGACAAAGACGGTGACACAGACGTAGACAAAGACGGAGACAAAGACAGAGGCAAAAACGGAGACAAAGACGGAGACAAAGATGGATACACAGACGGATACAACCACGAAGACAAAGACAGGCGCAAAGACGGAGACAGAAACAGAGACACAGACACAGACACAGACAGAGACAGAGACCGAGACAGAGGTGCATGAGGCAAAGACCGAGACAGAGCGGCAGGAGATTTGGACGGAGACAAAGACGGAGACAAAGACGGAGACAAAGACGTAGACAAAGACGGAGACAAAGACGGAGACAAAGACGGTGGCAAAGACGGAGACAAAGACGCAGACAAAGATGGGTACACAGACGGATACAAATACGGAGACAGAAACAGAAACAGAGACAGAGACAGAGACAGAGACAGAGACAGAGGCAGAGACAGAGACAGAGACAGAGACAGAGACAGAGACAGAGACAGTGACAGAGACAGAGGCAGAGACAGAGACAGAGACACAGACAGAGACAGAGACAGAGACAAGGGCGCATGAGACATAGACCGAGACAGAGGGGCAGGAGTCATGGACGGAGACAAAGACGGAGACAAAGACGTAGACAAAGACGGAGACAAAGACGCAGACGACGAGGAAGACGACGACGGAGACAAAGACGGTGACAAAGACGGAGACAAAGACGGAGATAAAGATGGAGACAAAGACAGAGACAGGGGCAGAGGCGGAGACAGAGACGGGAACAGAGACAGAGACAGAGACAGAGACAGAGACAGGGACAGAGACAGAGACAGAGACAGAGACAGAGACAGAGACAGAGACTGAGACAGAGGCAGAGGCAGAGACAGAGACAGAGACAGAGACAGAGTCAGAGACAGGGACAGAGACAGAGACAGAGCCAGACACGGAGACAGAGACAGAGACAGAGACAGAGAGAGAAACAAAGACGGAGACAAAAACAGAGACCAGTAGGAAGACAAAGACGGAGACAAAGACGGAGACAAAGACGGAGACAAAGACTGAGACACAGACGGATGCAAATACGGAGACAAAGACGGAGACAAAGATGGAGACACAGACGGAGACAAATACGGAGACAAAGAAAGAGACAAAGACGGAAACAAAGACGGAGATATAGTCCGCTACGGAGACAGAGACAGAGACACAGACACAGACAGAGACAGAGACAGAGGTGCATGAGACAAAGACCGAGACAGAGGGGCAGGAGACATGGACGGAGACAAAGATGTAGACAAAGACGTAGACAAAGACGGAGACAAAGACGGAGACAAAGACGGGCACAAAGGCGGAGACAAAGGCGGAGACAGAGACCGAGACAGAGACAGAGACAGAGACAGAGACAGAGACAGAGACAGAGACAGAGACAGAGACAGAGACAGAGACAGAGACAGAGACAGAGACAGAGACGGAGACAGAGACAGAGACAGAGACAGTGGCAGGGACAGTGACAGAGACAGAGACAGAGACAAAGTCAGAGACAGAGACAGACACCGAGACAAAGTCAGAGACAGAGACAGACACAGAGACAGGGACAGGGACAGGGACAGGGACAGGGACAGAGACAGTGGGAAAGGGAGAGACGGAGACAGAGGGGCAGGAGACAAAGGCGGAGACAATGACAGAGACAAAGACGAAGGCAAAGGCGGAGACAGATACCGATACAGAGGCAGAGGCAGAGGCAGAGACACAGACAGAGACAGAGACAGAGGCAGAGACAGAGACAGAGGCACAGAGACGGAGGCAGAGACAGAGACAGAGACGGAGACACAGACAGAGACAGAGAGAGCGACAGAAACATAGGGGCAGGAGACAAAGACGGTGACAAAGACGGACACAAAGACGGAGACAAAGATGGAGACAAAGACAGAGACAGAGGCAGAGGCGGAAACAGAGACGGGAACAGAGACAGAGACAGAGATAGGGACAGAGACAGAGACAGAGACAGAAACAGAGGCAGAGACAGAGACAAGGACAGATACAGAGACAGGGACAGAGACAGCGACATAGACAGAGACAGAACAGAGACAGAGACAGAGACAGAGACAGAAACAGAGACAGCGACAGAGACAGAGACAGAGACATAGACAGAGACAGAGACAGTGACAGAGACAGAGACACAGACAGAGGCAGAGACGGAGACAGAGGTAGAGACAGAGACAGAAACAGAGACAGTGACAGAGACGGAGACTGATGGGCAGGAGACAAAGACGGAGACAAAGACAGAGACAAAGACGAAGACAAAGACGGAGACAGAGACCGATACAGAGGCAGAGACAGAGACAGAGACAGAGACAGAGACAGAGACACAGACAGAGACAGAGACAGAGGCAGAGACAGAGGCGCATGCGACAAAGACCGAGACAGAGGGGCAGGCGACATGGGCGGAGACAAAGACGGAGCCAAAGACGTAGACAAAGACGGAGACATAGACGTAGACAAAGGCGGATACGAAGAGGTAGACGACGACGGAGACAAAGACGGTGACAAAGGCGGAGATAAAAATGGAGACACAGACGGAGACAAATACGGAGACAAAGACGGAGGCAAAGACGGAGACAAAGACGGAGACAAAGACGAAGACAAAGACGGAGGCAGAGCGTAATACAGAGACAGAGACAGAGACACAGTTGCATGAGACAAAGACCGAGACAGAGCGGCAGGAGACATGGACGGAGACAAAGACGCAGACAAAGACGGAGACAAAGACGGAGACAAAGACGGTGACAAAGACGGAGAAGAAGAGGAAGATGACGACGGAGACAAAGACGGAGACAAAGATGGAGACAAAGACAGAGACAGAGGCAGAGGCGGAAACAGTGACGGGAACAGACAGAGACAGAGATAGGGACAGAGACAGAGGCAGAGACAGAGACAGAGAGAGAGACAGAGACAGTGACAGAGACAGAGACAGAGACAGGGACAGAGACAGAGACAGAGACACAGACGGAGACAGAGACAGAGACAGAGGCGCATGCGACAAAGACCGAGACAGAGGGGCAGGAGACACGCACGGAGACAAAGACGGAGACAAAGGCGGAGACAAAGATGGAGACACAGACGGAGACAAATACGGAGATAAAGACGGAGGCAAAGACGAAGGCAAAGACGTAGACAAAGACGGAGACAAAGACGGAAACAAAGACGGAGGCAAAGACGGAGACAAAGACGCAGACAAAGATGGGTACACAGACGGATACAAATACGGAGACAAAGACAGGCACAAAGACGGAGAGAGAAACAGAAACAGAGACGGAGACAGAGACAGAAACAGAGACAGAGACAGAGACAGAGACAGAGACAGAGACAGAGACAGAGACAGAGGCAGAGACAGAGACAGAGACAGAGACAGAGACAGATACAGACACAGAGACAGAGACATAGACAGCGACAGAGGCAGAGCCAGATACAGAGACACAGACAGAGACAGAGATAGAGTCAGAGGCGCATGAGACAAAGACCGAGACAGTGGGGCAGGAGACATGGACGGAGACAAAGACGTAGACAAAGACGGAGGCAAAGACGGAGACAAAGACGGAGACAAATATGGAGACACAGACGGAGACAAATACAGAGACAAAGACGGTGACAAATATGGAGACAAAGACGAAGACAAAGACGGAGACAGAGTGTAATACAGAGACAGAGACAGAGACACAGTCAGAGACACAGACAGAGACAGAGACACAGGTGCATGAGACAAAGACCGAGACAAAGGGGCAGGAGACATGGACGGACACATAGACGGTGACAAAGACGTAGACAAAGACGTAGACAAAGACGGAGACAATGACGCAGACGAAGAGGAAGACGACGACGGAGACAAAGACGGCGACAAAGACGGAGACAAAGACGGAGACAAATATGAAGACAAAGACAGAGACAAAGACGGAGACAGAGACAGAGACAGAGACAGAGACAGAGACAGAGACAGAGACAGAGACAGAGACAGAGACAGAGACAGAGACAGAGACAGAGACAGAGACAGGGACAGGGACAGAGACAGAGACAGAGACAGAGACAGAGACAGAGACAGAGACAGAGACAGAGACAGAGACAGAGATGGAGACAGAGACAGAGACAGAGACTGAGACTGAGACAGAGACAGAGATGGAGCCAGAGACGGAGACAGAGACAAGGACGGAGACGGAGACAGAGACAGAAACAGAGACAGAGACAGAGACAGAGACAGAGACAGAGACAGTGACAGAGACAGAGGCGCATGAGACAAAGACCGGGACAGAGGGGCCGGAGACATGGACGGAGACAAAGACGGAGACAAAGACGTAGACAAAGACGGAGACAAAGACGGAGACAAAGACGGAGACAAAGACGAAGACAAAGATGGAGACACAGACGGAGACAAATACGGAGGCAAAGGCAGAGACAAAGGTGGAGACAGAGACGGAGACAGAGTCCGATACGGAGACAGAGACAGAGACACAGACACAGACAGAGACAGAGACAGAGACAGAGACAGAGACAGAGACAGAGACAGAGACAGGGACAGGGACAGAGACAGAGACAGAGACAGAGACAGAGACAGAGACAGAGACAGGGACAGATATAGAGACAGAGACAGAGACAGAGATAGAGACAGAGACAGAGACAGAGGCGGAGACGGAGACAGAGACGGAGACAGAGACAGAGACAGAGACAGAGACAGGGACAGAGACAGAGACAGAGACAGAGACACAGACAGAGACAGAGACAGAGACAGAGACAGAGACAGAGAAAGAGACAGAGATGGAGACCGAGTCACAGACAGAGACAGAGACAGAAACAGAGATGGAGACAGAGACAGAGACAGAGACAGAGACGGAGACGGAGACAGAGACGGGGACAGAGACAGAGACAGGGACAGAGACAGAGACAGAGACAGGGACAGGGACAGAGCCCGATACAGAGGCAGAGACAGAGACATAGACACAGACAGAGACAGAGGCACATGAGACAGAGACCGAGACTGACGGGCAGGAGACATGGACGGAGACAGAGACAGAGATGGAGACAGAGACGGAGACAGAGACAGAGAGGGAGACGGAGACAGAGACGGGTCAGAGACAGAGGCAGAGACAGAGACAGGGACAGAGACAGAGACAGAGACAGAGACAGAGACAGAGACAGAGACAGAGACAGAGACAGAGACAGAGACAGAGCCAGAGACAGAGACAGAAACAGAGACAGAGACAGAGACAGAGACAGAGACAGAGACAGAGACAGAGACAGAGACAGAGACAGAGACAGAGACAGAGACAGAGACAGAGACAGAGACAGAGACAGAGACAGAGACAGAGACACAGTCAGAGACGGAGGCGCATGCGACAAAGACCGAGACAGAGGGGCAGAAAACATGGACGGAGACAAAGACGGAGACAAAGACGTAGACAGAGACGGAGACAAAGACGGAGACAAAGATGGTGACAAAGACGGAGACAAAGACGGAGACGAAGAGGAAGACGACGACGGAGACAAACACGGTGACAAAGACGGAGACAAAGAGGGATACAGAGACAGAGACAGGGACAGAGACAGAGAGAGAGACAGAGACAGAGACAGAGACAGAGACAGAGACAGAGACAGAGACAGAGACAGAGACAGAGACAGAGACAGAGACAGAGACAGAGACAGAGACAGAGACAGAGACAGAGACAGAGACAGAGACAGAGACAGAGACAGAGACAGAGACAGAGACAGAGACAGAGACAGAGACAGAGACAGAGACAGAGACAGAGACAGAGACAGAGACAGAGACAGAGACAGAGACAGAGACAGAGACAGAGACAGAGACAGAGACAGAGACAGAGACAGAGACAGAGACAGAGACAGAGACAGAGACAGAGACAGAGACAGAGACAGAGACAGAGACAGAGACAGAGACAGAGACAGAGACAGAGACAGAGACAGAGACAGAGACAGAAACAGAGACAGAGACAGAGACAGAGACTGATACAGAAGCAGAGATAGGGACAGAGACAGAGACAGACACACAGACAGAGACAGAGTCAGAGACAGTGGCGCATCCGACAAAGACCGAGACAGAGGGGCAGGAGACGTGGACGGAGACAAAGACGGAGACAAAGACGTAGACAAAGACGGAGACAAAGACGGAGACCAAGACGAAGACGAAGAGGAAGACGACGACGGAGACAAAGACGGAGACAACGGGCGAGACAAAAATGGAGACACTGACGGAGACAAATACGGAGACAACGACGGAGGCAAAGACGGAGACAAAGACGGAGACAAAGACGGAGACAAAGACGAAGACAAAGACGGAGGCATAGTGTAATACAGAGACAGGTACAGAGACACAGTTGCATGAGATAAAGACCGAGACAGAGCGGCAGGAGACATGGACGGAGACAAAGACGGAGACAAACACGTAGACAAAGACGGAGACAAAGACAGAGACAGAGACAGAGGCACGGACAGAGACACAGACAGTCACAAAGAGAGAGGCGCATGAGACAAAGACACAGACAGAGACAGAGACAGAGTCAGAGACAGAGACAGAGACAGAGACAGAGACAGAGACAATGACAGAGACAGAGACAGAGACAGAGACAGAGACAGAGACAGAGACAGAGACAGAGACAGAGACAGAGACAGAGAGAGAGACAGAGACAGAGACAGAGACAGAACAGAGACAGAGACAGAGACAGAGACAGAGACAGAGACAGAGACAGAGACAGAGACAGAGACAGAGACAGAAACAGAGACAGAGGCAGAGACAGAGACAGAGACAGAGACAGAGACAGAGACATAGACTGAGACAGAGACAGTGACAGAGACAGAGACACAGACAGAGGCAGAAACGAAGACTGAGGCAGAGACAGAGACAGAGACAGAGACAGAGACAGAGACAGAGACAGAGACAGAGACAGAGACAGAGACAGAGACAGAGACAGAGACAGAGACATAGACAGAGACAGAGACAGAGACAGAGACACAGACAGAGGCAGAGACGGAGACAGAGGCAGAGACAGGGACAGAGACAGATACAGAGACAGAGACAGTGACAGAGACAGAGACAGAGTCAGAGACAGAGACAGAGACAGAGACAGAGACAGTGACAGAGACAGAGGCGCATGAGACAAAGACCGAGACAGAGGGGCCGGAGACATGGACGGAGGCAAAGGCAGAGACAAAGGTGGAGACAGAGACGGAGACAGAGTCCGATACGGAGACAGAGACAGAGACACAGACACAGACAGAGACAGAGACAGAGACAGAGACAGAGGTGCATGAGACAAAGACCGAGACAGAGGGGCAGGAGACATGGACGGAGACAAAGACGGAGACAAAGACGTAGACAAAGACGGAGGCAAAGACGGTGACAAAGACGGACACAAAGGCGGAGACGAAGAGGAAGACGAGGACGGAGACAAAGACGGAGACACGGACGTAGACAAACACGGAGACAAAGACGGAGGCAAAGACGGAGACAAATATGGTGACACAGACGGAGACAAATACAGAGACGAAGACGGTCACAAAGATGGATACACAGACGGATACAAATACGGAGACAAAGACAGGCACAAAGACGGAGACAGAAACAGAAACAGAGACGGAGACAGAGACAGAAACAGAGACAGAGACAGAGACAGAGACAGAGACAGAGACAGAGACAGAGACAGAGGCAGAGACAGAGACAGAGACAGAGACAGAGACAGAGACAGAGACAGAGACAGAGACAGAGACAGATACAGACACAGAGACAGAGACATAGACAGCGACAGAGGCAGAGACAGATACAGAGACACAGACAGAGACAGAGATAGAGTCAGAGGCGCATGAGACAAAGACCGAGACAGTGGGGCAGGAGACATGGACGGAGACAAAGACGTAGACAAAGACGTAGACAAAGACGGAGACAATGACGCAGACGAAGAGGAAGACGACGACGGAGACAAAGACGGCGACAAAGACGGAGACAAAGACGGAGACAGAGACAGAGACAGAGACAGAGACAGAGACAGAGACAGAGACAGAGACAGAGACAGAGACAGAGACAGAGACAGAGACAGAGACAGAGACAGAGACAGAGACAGGGACAGGGACAGAGACAGAGACAGAGACAGAGACAGAGACAGAGACAGAGACAGGGACAGATATAGAGACAGAGACAGAGACAGAGATAGAGACAGAGACAGAGACAGAGGCGGAGACGGAGACAGAGACGGAGACAGAGACAGAGACAGAGACAGAGACAGAGACAGGGACAGAGACAGGGACAGGGACAGAGCCCGATACAGAGGCAGAGACAGAGACATAGACACAGACAGAGACAGAGGCGCATGAGACAAAGACCGAGACTGAGGGGCAGGAGACATGGACGGAGACAGAGACAGAGATGGAGACAGAGACAGAGACAGAGACAGAGACAGAGACAGAGACGGAGACGGAGACAGAGACGGGGACAGAGACAGAGGCAGAGACAGAGACAGGGACAGAGACAGAGACAGAGACAGAGACAGAGACAGAGACACAGACAGAGACAGAGACAGAGACAGAGACAGAGACAGAGACAGAGAAAGAGACAGAGATGGAGACCGAGTCACAGACAGAGACAGAGACAGAGACTGAGACTGAGACAGAGACAGAGATGGAGCCAGAGACAGAGACAGAGGCAAAGACGGAGACGGAGACACAGACAGAGACAGAGACAGAAACAGAGATGGAGACAGAGACAGAGACAGAGACAGAGACGGAGACGGAGACAGAGACGGGGACAGAGACAGAGACAGGGACAGAGACAGAGACAGAGACAGGGACAGGGACAGAGCCCGATACAGAGGCAGAGACAGAGACATAGACACAGACAGAGACAGAGGCACATGAGACAGAGACCGAGACTGACGGGCAGGAGACATGGACGGAGACAGAGACAGAGATGGAGACAGAGACGGAGACAGAGACAGAGAGGGAGACGGAGACAGAGACGGGTCAGAGACAGAGGCAGAGACAGAGACAGGGACAGAGACAGAGACAGAGACAGAGACAGAGACAGAGACAGAGACAGAGACAGAGACAGAGACAGAGACAGAGACAGAGACAGAGACAGAAACAGAGACAGAGACAGAGACAGAGACAGAGACAGAGACAGAGACAGAGACAGAGACAGAGACAGAGACAGAGACAGAGACAGAGACAGAGACAGAGACAGAGACAGAGACACAGTCAGAGACGGAGGCGCATGCGACAAAGACCGAGACAGAGGGGCAGAAAACATGGACGGAGACAAAGACGGAGACAAAGACGTAGACAGAGACGGAGACAAAGACGGAGACAAAGATGGTGACAAAGACGGAGACAAAGACGGAGACGAAGAGGAAGACGACGACGGAGACAAACACGGTGACAAAGACGGAGACAAAGAGGGATACAGAGACAGAGACAGGGACAGAGACAGAGAGAGAGACAGAGACAGAGACAGAGACAGAGACAGAGACAGAGACAGAGACAGAGACAGAGACAGAGACAGAGACAGAGACAGAGACAGAGACAGAGACAGAGACAGAGACAGAGACAGAGACAGAGACAGAGACAGACACAGAGACAGAGACAGAGACAGAGACAGAGACAGAGACAGAGACAGAGAGAGAGACAGAGACAGAGACAGAGACAGAACAGAGACAGAGACAGAGACAGAGACAGAGACAGAGACAGAGACAGAGACAGAGACAGAGACAGAGACAGAAACAGAGACAGAGGCAGAGACAGAGACAGAGACAGAGACAGAGACAGAGACATAGACTGAGACAGAGACAGTGACAGAGACAGAGACACAGACAGAGGCAGAAACGAAGACTGAGGCAGAGACAGAGACAGAGACAGAGACAGAGACAGAGACAGAGACAGAGACAGAGACAGAGACAGAGACAGAGACATAGACAGAGACAGAGACAGAGACAGAGACACAGACAGAGGCAGAGACGGAGACAGAGGCAGAGACAGGGACAGAGACAGATACAGAGACAGAGACAGTGACAGAGACAGAGACAGAGTCAGAGACAGAGACAGAGACAGAGACAGAGACAGTGACAGAGACAGAGGCGCATGAGACAAAGACCGAGACAGAGGGGCCGGAGACATGGACGGAGGCAAAGGCAGAGACAAAGGTGGAGACAGAGACGGAGACAGAGTCCGATACGGAGACAGAGACAGAGACACAGACACAGACAGAGACAGAGACAGAGACAGAGACAGAGGTGCATGAGACAAAGACCGAGACAGAGGGGCAGGAGACATGGACGGAGAAAAAGACGGAGACAAAGACGTACACAAAGACAGAGACAAAGACGGAGACAACGGCGGTGACAAAGACAGAGACGAAGAGGAGGACGACGACGGACACAGAGACGGAGAGAAAGACAGAGACAAAGACGGAGACAAAGATGGATACACAGACGGACACAAATGCGGAGACAAAGACAGGCACAAAGACGGAGACAGAAACAGAGACAGAGACACAGACAGAGACAGAGACAGAGAAATAGACGGAGACGGAGACAGAGACAGAGGCAGAGACAGAAACAGAGACACAGACAGAGGCAGCGACAGATACTGAGACAGAGACAGAGACAGAGACAGAGACAGAGACTGAGACAGAAACAGAGATGGAGCCAGAGACAGAGACAGAGATGGAGCCAGAGACAGAGACAGAGACAAAGACGGAGACGGAGACAGAGACAGAGACAGGGACAGAGACAGAGGCAGAGACAGAGACAGAGACAGCGACAGAGACAGATACAGAGATGGAAACAGAGACAGAGACAGAGACAGAGACAGAGACAGAGACGGAGACAGAGATGGAGACAGAGACAGAGACAGAGACAGAGACAGAGACAGAGACAGAGACAGAGACAGGGTCAGGGACAGAGACAGAGACAGAGACAGAGACAGAGACAGAGACAGAGACAGGGACAGATACAGAGACAGAGACAGAGATAGAGACAGAGACAGAGACAGAGACTGAGACAGAGACAGAGATGGAGCCAGAGACAGAGACAGAGAGAGAGACAGAGACAGAGACAGAGACAGAGACAGAGACAGAGACAGAGACAGAGATGGAGACAGAGACAGAGACAGAGACAGAGACAGAGACTGAGACTGAGACAGAGACAGAGATGGAGCCAGAGACAGAGACAGAGACAAGGACGGAGACGGAGACAGAGACAGAGACAGAGACAGAGACAGAGACAGAGACAGGGACAGAGACAGAGATGGAGACAGAGACAGAGACAGAGACAGAGACAGAGGCGGAGACGGAGACAGAGACGGAGACAGAGACAGAGACAGAGACAGAGACAGGGACAGGGACAGAGACAGGGACAGGGACAGAGCCCGATACAGAGGCAGAGACAGAGACATAGACACAGACAGAGACAGAGGCGCATGAGACAAAGACCGAGACTGAGGGGCAGGAGACATGGACGGAGACAGAGACAGAGATGGAGACAGAGACAGAGACAGAGACAGAGACAGAGACAGAGACAGAGGCGGAGACGGAGACAGAGACGGGGACAGAGACAGAGGCAGAGACAGAGACAGGGACAGAGACAGAGACAGAGACAGAGACACAGACAGAGACAGAGACAGAGAGAGACGCGCATGAAACAAAGACCGATACAGAGGGGCAGGAGACATGGACGGAGACAAAGACGGAGACAAAGACGGAGACAAATATGGAGACACAGACGGAGACAAATACAGAGACAAAGACGGTGACAAATATGGAGACAAAGACAGGCACAAAGACGGAGGCAAATACAGAGACAAAGACGGTGACAAATATGGAGACAAAGACAGGCACAAAGACGGAGGCAAAGACAGAGACAAAGACGGAGACAAAGACGAAGACAAAGACGGAGGCAAAGACGGAGACAAAGACGGAGACAAAGATGGTTACACAAACGGATCCAAATACGGAGACAAAGACGGGCACAAAGACGGAGACAAAGACGAAGACAAAGACGGAGACAAAGATGGAGACAAAGACAGAGACAAAGACGGAGACAGAGACAGAGACAGAGACAGAGACAGAGACAAAGACAGAGGCAGAGACAGAGACAGAGACAGAGACAGAGACAGGGACAGGGACAGGGACAGAGAGAGAGACAGAGACAGACACAGAGACAGAGACAGAGACAGAGACAGAGACAGAGACAGAGACAGAGACAGAGACAGAGACAGAGACAGAGACAGAGACAGAGACTGAGACAGAGACAGAGACTGAGACTCAGACAGAAACAGAGATGGAGCCAGAGACAGAGACAGAGACAAAGACGGAGACGGAGACAGAGACAGAGACAGGGACAGAGACAGAGGCAGAGACAGAGACAGAGACAGCGACAGAGACAGATACAGAGATGGAAACAGAGACAGAGACAGAGACAGAGACAGAGACAGAGACAGAGACGGAGACAGAGATGGAGACAGAGACAGAGACAGAGACAGAGACAGAGACAGAGACAGAGACAGAGACAGAGACAGAGACAGAGACAGAGACAGAGACAGAGACAGAGACAGAGACAGAGATAGAGACAGAGACAGAGACACAGTCAGAGACAGAGACAGAGACACAGACAGAGACACAGACAGAGACAGAGGCGCATGCGACAAAGACCGAGACAGAGGGGCAGTAAAACATGGACGGAGACAAAGACGGAGACAAAGACGTAGACAGAGACGGAGACAAAGATGGTGACAAAGGCGGAGACAAAGACGGAGACGAAGAGGAAGCGGACGACGGAGACAAACACGGTGACAAAGACGGAGACAAAGACAGAGACAGAGACAGAGACAGAGACAGAGACGGAGACAGAGACAGAGACAGAGACAGAGACAGAGACAGAGACAGAGACAGAGACAGTGACAGAGACAGAGACAGAGACAGAGACAGAGACAGAGACAGAGACAGAGACAGAGACAGAGACAGAGACAGAGACAGAGACAGAGACAGAGACGGGGACAGTGACAGAGGCAGAGACAGAGACAGGGACAGAGACAGAGACAGAGACAGAGACAGAGACAGAGACACAGACAGAGACAGAGACAGAGAGAGACGCGCATGAGGCAAAGACCGAGACAGAGGGGCAGGAGACATGGACGGAGACAAAGACGCTGACAAAGACGGAGACAAAGACGGAGACGAAGAGGAAGCGGACGACGGAGACAAACACGGTGACAAAGACGGAGACAAAGACAGAGACAGAGACAGAGACAGAGACAGAGACAGAGACAGAGACAGAGACACAGACAGAGACAGCGACAGAGACAGAGACAGAGACAGGGACAGAGACAGAGACAGAGACAGAGACAGAGACAGAGACAGAGACAGAGACAGAGACAGAGACAGAGACAGAGACAGAGACAGAGACAGAGACGGGGACAGTGGCAGAGGCAGAGACAGAGACAGAGACAGAGACAGAGACAGAGACAGAGACACAGACAGAGACAGAGACAGAGAGAGACGCGCATGAGGCAAAAACCGAGACAGAGGGGCAGGAGACATGGACGGAGACAAAGACGTAGACAAAGACGGAGGCAAAGACGGAGACAAGGACGGAGACAAATATGGAGACACAGACGGAGACAAATACAGAGACAAAGACGGTGACAAATATGGAGACAAAGACAGGCACACAGACGGAGGCAAAGACAAAGACAAAGACGGAGACAAAGACGAAGACAAAGACGGAGGCAAAGACGGAGACAGAGACGGAGACAAAGATGGTTACACAGACGGATACAAATACGGAGACAAAGACAGGCACAAAGACGGAGACAAAGACGAAGACAAAGACGGAGACAGAGTGTAATACAGAGACAGAGACAGAGACACAGGCAGAGACACAGACAGAGACACCGACAGAGACAGAGGCGCATGCGACAAAGACCGAGACAGAGGGGCAGGAGA
Organism: Megachile willughbiella; assembly: GCA_945859595.2. Taxonomy (NCBI): domain Eukaryota; kingdom Metazoa; phylum Arthropoda; class Insecta; order Hymenoptera; family Megachilidae; genus Megachile; species Megachile willughbiella. The sequence continues at coordinate 11,351,608 of OX243809.1, read as the reverse complement.
CATGGACGATGACAAAGACGGAGACAAAGGCGGAGACAAAAATGGAGACACAGACGGAGACAAATACGGAGACAAAGACGGAGGCAAAGACGGAGACAAAGACGGAGACAAAGACAGAGACAGAGACAGAGGCACAGACAGAGACACAGACAGTGACAAAGACAGAGGCGCATGAGACAAAGACAGAGACAGAGACAGAGACACAGACAGATGCAGAGACGGAGACAGAGGCAGAGACAGAGACAGAGACAGAGACAGAGACAGAGACAGAGACAGTGACAGAGACGGAGACAGATGGGCATAGAGACAAAGACGGAGACAAAGACGCTGACAAAGACGGAGACAAAGACGGAGACGAAGAGGAAGACGACGACGGAGAAAAACACGGTGACAAAGACGGAGACAAAGACGGATACAAAGACAGAGACAGAGACAGAGACAGAGACAGAGACAGAGACACAGACAGAGACAGCTACAGAGACAGAGACAGAGACAGAGACAGAGACAGAGACAGAGACAGAGACAGAGACAGAGACAGAGACAGAGACAGAGACAGAGACAGAGACAGAGACAGAGACACAGACAGAGGCAGAGATGGAAACAGAGACAGAGACAGAGACAGAGACAGAGACAGAGACAGAGACAGAGACAGAGACAGAGACAGAGACAGAGACAGAGACAGAGACAGAGACAGAGACAGAGACAGAGACAGAGACAGAGACAGAGACAGAGACAGAGACAGAGACAGAGACAGAGACAGAGACAGAGACAGAGACACAGACAGAGACACAGACAGAGACAGAGACAGAGGCGCATGCGACAAAGACCGAGACAGAGGGGCAGGAGACATGGACGATGACAAAGACGGAGACAAAGACGTAGACAAAGACGTAGACAAAGACGGAGACAAAGACGGAGACAAAGACGGAGACGAAGAGGAAGACGACGACGGAGACAAAGACGGAGACAAAGGCGGAGACAAAAATGGAGACACAGACGGAGACAAATACGGAGACAAAGATGGAGGCAAAGACGGAGATAAAGACGGAGACAAAGACAGAGACAGAGACAGAGGCACAGACAGAGACACAGACAGTGACAAAGACAGAGGCGCATGAGACAAAGACAGAGACAGAGACAGAGACACAGACAGATGCAGAGACGGAGACAGAGGCAGAGACAGAGACAGAGACAGAGACAGAGACAGTGACAGAGACGGAGACAGATGGGCAGGAGACAAAGACGGAGACAAAGACGCTGACACAGACGGAGACAAAGACGGAGACGAAGAGGAAGACGACGACGGAGAAAAACACGGTGACAAAGACGGAGACAAAGACGGATACAAAGACAGAGACAGAGACAGAGACAGAGACAGAGACACAGACAGAGACAGCGACAGAGACAGAGACAGAGACAGAGACAGAGACAGAGACAGAGACAGAGACAGAGACAGAGACAGAGACAGAGACAGAGACAGAGACAGAGACAGAGACAGAGACACAGACAGAGACACAGACAGAGACAGAGACAGAGGCGCATGCGACAAAGACCGAGACAGAGGGGCAGGAGACATGGACGGAGACAAAGACGGAGACAAAGACGGAGACAAAGACGGAGACAAAGACGGAGACGAAGGGGAAGACGACGACGGAGACAAAGACGGAGACAAAGGTGGAGACAAAAATGGAGACACAGACGGAGACAAATACGGAGACAAAGACGGAGGCAAAGACGGAGACGAAGAGGAAGACGACGACGGTGACAAACACGGTGACAAAGACGGAGACAAAGACGGAGACAAAGACAGAGACAGAGACAGAGGCACAGACAGAGACACAGACAGTGATAAAGACAGAGGCGCATGAGACAAGGACAGAGACAGAGACAGAGACAGACACACAGACAGAGACAGAGTCAGAGACAGTGGCGCATCCGACAAAGACCGAGACAGAGGGGCAGGAGACGTGGACGGAGACAAAGACGGAGACAAAGACGTAGACAAAGACGGAGACAAAGACGGAGACCAAGACGAAGACGAAGAGGAAGACGACGACGGAGACAAAGACGGAGACAACGGGCGAGACAAAAATGGAGACACTGACGGAGACAAATACGGAGACAACGACGGAGGCAAAGACGGAGACAAAGACGGAGACAAAGACGGAGACAAAGACGAAGACAAAGACGGAGGCATAGTGTAATACAGAGACAGGTACAGAGACACAGTTGCATGAGATAAAGACCGAGACAGAGCGGCAGGAGACATGGACGGAGACAAAGACGGAGACAAACACGTAGACAAAGACGGAGACAAAGACAGAGACAGAGACAGAGGCACGGACAGAGACACAGACAGTCACAAAGAGAGAGGCGCATGAGACAAAGACACAGACAGAGACAGAGACAGAGTCAGAGACAGAGACAGAGACAGAGACAGAGACAGAGACAGAGACAGAGACAGAGACAGAGACAGAGACAGAGACAGAGACAGAGACAGAGACAGAGACAGAGACAGAGACAGAGAGAGAGACAGAGACAGAGACAGAGACAGAACAGAGACAGAGACAGAGACAGAGACAGAGACAGAGACAGAGACAGAGACAGAGACAGAGACAGAGACAGAAACAGAGACAGAGGCAGAGACAGAGACAGAGACAGAGACAGAGACAGAGACATAGACTGAGACAGAGACAGTGACAGAGACAGAGACACAGACAGAGGCAGAAACGAAGACTGAGGCAGAGACAGAGACAGAGACAGAGACAGAGACAGAGACAGAGACAGAGACAGAGACAGAGACAGAGACAGAGACAGAGACAGAGACAGAGACAGAGACAGAGACAGAGACAGAGACATAGACAGAGACAGAGACAGAGACAGAGACACAGACAGAGGCAGAGACGGAGACAGAGGCAGAGACAGGGACAGAGACAGATACAGAGACAGAGACAGTGACAGAGACAGAGACAGAGTCAGAGACAGAGACAGAGACAGAGACAGAGACAGTGACAGAGACAGAGGCGCATGAGACAAAGACCGAGACAGAGGGGCCGGAGACATGGACGGAGGCAAAGGCAGAGACAAAGGTGGAGACAGAGACGGAGACAGAGTCCGATACGGAGACAGAGACAGAGACACAGACACAGACAGAGACAGAGACAGAGACAGAGACAGAGGTGCATGAGACAAAGACCGAGACAGAGGGGCAGGAGACATGGACGGAGACAAAGACGGAGACAAAGACGTAGACAAAGACGGAGGCAAAGACGGTGACAAAGACGGACACAAAGGCGGAGACGAAGAGGAAGACGAGGACGGAGACAAAGACGGAGACACGGACGTAGACAAACACGGAGACAAAGACGGAGGCAAAGACGGAGACAAATATGGTGACACAGACGGAGACAAATACAGAGACGAAGACGGTCACAAAGATGGATACACAGACGGATACAAATACGGAGACAAAGACAGGCACAAAGACGGAGACAGAAACAGAAACAGAGACGGAGACAGAGACAGAAACAGAGACAGAGACAGAGACAGAGACAGAGACAGAGACAGAGACAGAGACAGAGGCAGAGACAGAGACAGAGACAGAGACAGAGACAGAGACAGAGACAGAGACAGAGACAGAGACAGATACAGACACAGAGACAGAGACATAGACAGCGACAGAGGCAGAGACAGATACAGAGACACAGACAGAGACAGAGATAGAGTCAGAGGCGCATGAGACAAAGACCGAGACAGTGGGGCAGGAGACATGGACGGAGACAAAGACGTAGACAAAGACGTAGACAAAGACGGAGACAATGACGCAGACGAAGAGGAAGACGACGACGGAGACAAAGACGGCGACAAAGACGGAGACAAAGACGGAGACAGAGACAGAGACAGAGACAGAGACAGAGACAGAGACAGAGACAGAGACAGAGACAGAGACAGAGACAGAGACAGAGACAGAGACAGAGACAGAGACAGAGACAGAGACAGAGACAGAGACAGGGACAGGGACAGAGACAGAGACAGAGACAGAGACAGAGACAGAGACAGAGACAGGGACAGATATAGAGACAGAGACAGAGACAGAGATAGAGACAGAGACAGAGACAGAGGCGGAGACGGAGACAGAGACGGAGACAGAGACAGAGACAGAGACAGAGACAGAGACAGGGACAGAGACAGGGACAGGGACAGAGCCCGATACAGAGGCAGAGACAGAGACATAGACACAGACAGAGACAGAGGCGCATGAGACAAAGACCGAGACTGAGGGGCAGGAGACATGGACGGAGACAGAGACAGAGATGGAGACAGAGACAGAGACAGAGACAGAGACAGAGACAGAGACGGAGACGGAGACAGAGACGGGGACAGAGACAGAGGCAGAGACAGAGACAGGGACAGAGACAGAGACAGAGACAGAGACAGAGACAGAGACACAGACAGAGACAGAGACAGAGACAGAGACAGAGACAGAGAAAGAGACAGAGATGGAGACCGAGTCACAGACAGAGACAGAGACAGAGACTGAGACTGAGACAGAGACAGAGATGGAGCCAGAGACAGAGACAGAGGCAAAGACGGAGACGGAGACACAGACAGAGACAGAGACAGAAACAGAGATGGAGACAGAGACAGAGACAGAGACAGAGACGGAGACGGAGACAGAGACGGGGACAGAGACAGAGACAGGGACAGAGACAGAGACAGAGACAGGGACAGGGACAGAGCCCGATACAGAGGCAGAGACAGAGACATAGACACAGACAGAGACAGAGGCACATGAGACAGAGACCGAGACTGACGGGCAGGAGACATGGACGGAGACAGAGACAGAGATGGAGACAGAGACGGAGACAGAGACAGAGAGGGAGACGGAGACAGAGACGGGTCAGAGACAGAGGCAGAGACAGAGACAGGGACAGAGACAGAGACAGAGACAGAGACAGAGACAGAGACAGAGACAGAGACAGAGACAGAGACAGAGACAGAGACAGAGACAGAAACAGAGACAGAGACAGAGACAGAGACAGAGACAGAGACAGAGACAGAGACAGAGACAGAGACAGAGACAGAGACAGAGACAGAGACAGAGACAGAGACAGAGACAGAGACACAGTCAGAGACGGAGGCGCATGCGACAAAGACCGAGACAGAGGGGCAGAAAACATGGACGGAGACAAAGACGGAGACAAAGACGTAGACAGAGACGGAGACAAAGACGGAGACAAAGATGGTGACAAAGACGGAGACAAAGACGGAGACGAAGAGGAAGACGACGACGGAGACAAACACGGTGACAAAGACGGAGACAAAGAGGGATACAGAGACAGAGACAGGGACAGAGACAGAGAGAGAGACAGAGACAGAGACAGAGACAGAGACAGAGACAGAGACAGAGACAGAGACAGAGACAGAGACAGAGACAGAGACAGAGACAGAGACAGAGACAGAGACAGAGACAGAGACAGAGACAGAGACAGAGACAGAGACAGAGACAGAGACAGAGACAGAGACAGAGACAGAGACAGAGACAGAGACAGAGACAGAGACAGAGAGAGAGACAGAGACAGAGACAGAGACAGAACAGAGACAGAGACAGAGACAGAGACAGAGACAGAGACAGAGACAGAGACAGAGACAGAGACAGAGACAGAAACAGAGACAGAGGCAGAGACAGAGACAGAGACAGAGACAGAGACAGAGACATAGACTGAGACAGAGACAGTGACAGAGACAGAGACACAGACAGAGGCAGAAACGAAGACTGAGGCAGAGACAGAGACAGAGACAGAGACAGAGACAGAGACAGAGACAGAGACAGAGACAGAGACAGAGACATAGACAGAGACAGAGACAGAGACAGAGACACAGACAGAGGCAGAGACGGAGACAGAGGCAGAGACAGGGACAGAGACAGATACAGAGACAGAGACAGTGACAGAGACAGAGACAGAGTCAGAGACAGAGACAGAGACAGAGACAGAGACAGTGACAGAGACAGAGGCGCATGAGACAAAGACCGAGACAGAGGGGCCGGAGACATGGACGGAGGACAAGGCAGAGACAAAGGTGGAGACAGAGACGGAGACAGAGTCCGATACGGAGACAGAGACAGAGACACAGACACAGACAGAGACAGAGACAGAGACAGAGACAGAGGTGCATGAGACAAAGACCGAGACAGAGGGGCAGGAGACATGGACGGAGAAAAAGACGGAGACAAAGACGTACACAAAGACAGAGACAAAGACGGAGACAACGGCGGTGACAAAGACAGAGACGAAGAGGAGGACGACGACGGACACAGAGACGGAGAGAAAGACAGAGACAAAGACGGAGACAAAGATGGATACACAGACGGACACAAATGCGGAGACAAAGACAGGCACAAAGACGGAGACAGAAACAGAGACAGAGACACAGACAGAGACAGAGACAGAGAAATAGACGGAGACGGAGACAGAGACAGAGGCAGAGACAGAAACAGAGACACAGACAGAGGCAGCGACAGATACTGAGACAGAGACAGAGACAGAGACAGAGACAGAGACTGAGACAGAAACAGAGATGGAGCCAGAGACAGAGACAGAGATGGAGCCAGAGACAGAGACAGAGACAAAGACGGAGACGGAGACAGAGACAGAGACAGGGACAGAGACAGAGGCAGAGACAGAGACAGAGACAGCGACAGAGACAGATACAGAGATGGAAACAGAGACAGAGACAGAGACAGAGACAGAGACAGAGACGGAGACAGAGATGGAGACAGAGACAGAGACAGAGACAGAGACAGAGACAGAGACAGAGACAGAGACAGGGTCAGGGACAGAGACAGAGACAGAGACAGAGACAGAGACAGAGACAGAGACAGGGACAGATACAGAGACAGAGACAGAGATAGAGACAGAGACAGAGACAGAGACTGAGACAGAGACAGAGATGGAGCCAGAGACAGAGACAGAGAGAGAGACAGAGACAGAGACAGAGACAGAGACAGAGACAGAGACAGAGACAGAGATGGAGACAGAGACAGAGACAGAGACAGAGACAGAGACTGAGACTGAGACAGAGACAGAGATGGAGCCAGAGACAGAGACAGAGACAAGGACGGAGACGGAGACAGAGACAGAGACAGAGACAGAGACAGAGACAGAGACAGGGACAGAGACAGAGATGGAGACAGAGACAGAGACAGAGACAGAGACAGAGGCGGAGACGGAGACAGAGACGGAGACAGAGACAGAGACAGAGACAGAGACAGGGACAGGGACAGAGACAGGGACAGGGACAGAGCCCGATACAGAGGCAGAGACAGAGACATAGACACAGACAGAGACAGAGGCGCATGAGACAAAGACCGAGACTGAGGGGCAGGAGACATGGACGGAGACAGAGACAGAGATGGAGACAGAGACAGAGACAGAGACAGAGACAGAGACAGAGACAGAGACAGAGGCGGAGACGGAGACAGAGACGGGGACAGAGACAGAGGCAGAGACAGAGACAGGGACAGAGACAGAGACAGAGACAGAGACACAGACAGAGACAGAGACAGAGAGAGACGCGCATGAAACAAAGACCGATACAGAGGGGCAGGAGACATGGACGGAGACAAAGACGGAGACAAAGACGGAGACAAATATGGAGACACAGACGGAGACAAATACAGAGACAAAGACGGTGACAAATATGGAGACAAAGACAGGCACAAAGACGGAGGCAAATACAGAGACAAAGACGGTGACAAATATGGAGACAAAGACAGGCACAAAGACGGAGGCAAAGACAGAGACAAAGACGGAGACAAAGACGAAGACAAAGACGGAGGCAAAGACGGAGACAAAGACGGAGACAAAGATGGTTACACAAACGGATCCAAATACGGAGACAAAGACGGGCACAAAGACGGAGACAAAGACGAAGACAAAGACGGAGACAAAGATGGAGACAAAGACAGAGACAAAGACGGAGACAGAGACAGAGACAGAGACAGAGACAGAGACAGAGACAAAGACAGAGGCAGAGACAGAGACAGAGACAGAGACAGAGACAGGGACAGGGACAGGGACAGAGAGAGAGACAGAGACAGACACAGAGACAGAGACAGAGACAGAGACAGAGACAGAGACAGAGACAGAGACAGAGACAGAGACAGAGACAGAGACAGAGACAGAGACAGAGACTGAGACAGAGACAGAGACTGAGACTCAGACAGAAACAGAGATGGAGCCAGAGACAGAGACAGAGACAAAGACGGAGACGGAGACAGAGACAGAGACAGGGACAGAGACAGAGGCAGAGACAGAGACAGAGACAGCGACAGAGACAGATACAGAGATGGAAACAGAGACAGAGACAGAGACAGAGACAGAGACAAAGACGGAGACGGAGACAGAGACAGAGACAGGGACAGAGACAGAGGCAGAGACAGAGACAGAGACAGCGACAGAGACAGATACAGAGATGGAAACAGAGACAGAGACAGAGACAGAGACAGAGACAGAGACAGAGACGGAGACAGAGATGGAGACAGAGACAGAGACAGAGACAGAGACAGAGACAGAGACAGAGACAGAGACAGAGACAGAGACAGAGACAGAGACAGAGACAGAGACAGAGACAGAGACAGAGACAGAGACAGAGACAGAGACAGAGACAGAGACAGAGACGGGGACAGTGACAGAGGCAGAGACAGAGACAGGGACAGAGACAGAGACAGAGACAGAGACAGAGACAGAGACACAGACAGAGACAGAGACAGAGAGAGACGCGCATGAGGCAAAGACCGAGACAGAGGGGCAGGAGACATGGACGGAGACAAAGACGCTGACAAAGACGGAGACAAAGACGGAGACGAAGAGGAAGCGGACGACGGAGACAAACACGGTGACAAAGACGGAGACAAAGACAGAGACAGAGACAGAGACAGAGACAGAGACAGAGACAGAGACAGAGACACAGACAGAGACAGCGACAGAGACAGAGACAGAGACAGGGACAGAGACAGAGACAGAGACAGAGACAGAGACAGAGACAGAGACAGAGACAGAGACAGAGACAGAGACAGAGACAGAGACAGAGACAGAGACGGGGACAGTGGCAGAGGCAGAGACAGAGACAGAGACAGAGACAGAGACAGAGACAGAGACACAGACAGAGACAGAGACAGAGAGAGACGCGCATGAGGCAAAAACCGAGACAGAGGGGCAGGAGACATGGACGGAGACAAAGACGTAGACAAAGACGGAGGCAAAGACGGAGACAAGGACGGAGACAAATATGGAGACACAGACGGAGACAAATACAGAGACAAAGACGGTGACAAATATGGAGACAAAGACAGGCACACAGACGGAGGCAAAGACAAAGACAAAGACGGAGACAAAGACGAAGACAAAGACGGAGGCAAAGACGGAGACAGAGACGGAGACAAAGATGGTTACACAGACGGATACAAATACGGAGACAAAGACAGGCACAAAGACGGAGACAAAGACGAAGACAAAGACGGAGACAGAGTGTAATACAGAGACAGAGACAGAGACACAGGCAGAGACACAGACAGAGACACCGACAGAGACAGAGGCGCATGCGACAAAGACCGAGACAGAGGGGCAGGAGACATGGACGATGACAAAGACGGAGACAAAGGCGGAGACAAAAATGGAGACACAGACGGAGACAAATACGGAGACAAAGACGGAGGCAAAGACGGAGACAAAGACGGAGACAAAGACAGAGACAGAGACAGAGGCACAGACAGAGACACAGACAGTGACAAAGACAGAGGCGCATGAGACAAAGACAGAGACAGAGACAGAGACACAGACAGATGCAGAGACGGAGACAGAGGCAGAGACAGAGACAGAGACAGAGACAGAGACAGAGACAGAGACAGTGACAGAGACGGAGACAGATGGGCATAGAGACAAAGACGGAGACAAAGACGCTGACAAAGACGGAGACAAAGACGGAGACGAAGAGGAAGACGACGACGGAGAAAAACACGGTGACAAAGACGGAGACAAAGACGGATACAAAGACAGAGACAGAGACAGAGACAGAGACAGAGACAGAGACAGAGACACAGACAGAGACAGCGACAGAGACAGAGACAGAGACAGAGACAGAGACAGAGACAGAGACAGAGACAGAGACAGAGACAGAGACAGAGACAGAGACAGAGACAGAGACAGAGACACAGACAGAGGCAGAGATGGAAACAGAGACAGAGACAGAGACAGAGACAGAGACAGAGACAGAGACAGAGACAGAGACAGAGACAGAGACAGAGACAGAGACAGAGACAGAGACAGAGACAGAGACAGAGACAGAGACAGAGACAGAGACAGAGACAGAGACAGAGACAGAGACAGAGACAGAGACAGAGACAGAGACAGAGACAGAGACACAGACAGAGACACAGACAGAGACAGAGACAGAGGCGCATGCGACAAAGACCGAGACAGAGGGGCAGGAGACATGGACGATGACAAAGACGGAGACAAAGACGTAGACAAAGACGTAGACAAAGACGGAGACAAAGACGGAGACAAAGACGGAGACGAAGAGGAAGACGACGACGGAGACAAAGACGGAGACAAAGGCGGAGACAAAAATGGAGACACAGACGGAGACAAATACGGAGACAAAGATGGAGGCAAAGACGGAGATAAAGACGGAGACAAAGACAGAGACAGAGACAGAGGCACAGACAGAGACACAGACAGTGACAAAGACAGAGGCGCATGAGACAAAGACAGAGACAGAGACAGAGACACAGACAGATGCAGAGACGGAGACAGAGGCAGAGACAGAGACAGAGACAGAGACAGAGACAGTGACAGAGACGGAGACAGATGGGCAGGAGACAAAGACGGAGACAAAGACGCTGACACAGACGGAGACAAAGACGGAGACGAAGAGGAAGACGACGACGGAGAAAAACACGGTGACAAAGACGGAGACAAAGACGGATACAAAGACAGAGACAGAGACAGAGACAGAGACAGAGACACAGACAGAGACAGCGACAGAGACAGAGACAGAGACAGAGACAGAGACAGAGACAGAGACAGAGACAGAGACAGAGACAGAGACAGAGACAGAGACAGAGACAGAGACAGAGACAGAGACACAGACAGAGACACAGACAGAGACAGAGACAGAGGCGCATGCGACAAAGACCGAGACAGAGGGGCAGGAGACATGGACGGAGACAAAGACGGAGACAAAGACGGAGACAAAGACGGAGACAAAGACGGAGACGAAGGGGAAGACGACGACGGAGACAAAGACGGAGACAAAGGTGGAGACAAAAATGGAGACACAGACGGAGACAAATACGGAGACAAAGACGGAGGCAAAGACGGAGACGAAGAGGAAGACGACGACGGTGACAAACACGGTGACAAAGACGGAGACAAAGACGGAGACAAAGACAGAGACAGAGACAGAGGCACAGACAGAGACACAGACAGTGATAAAGACAGAGGCGCATGAGACAAGGACAGAGACAGAGACAGAGACAGAGGCAGAGACAGAGACAGAGAGAGAGACAGAGACAGAGACAGAGCCAGAGACAGAGACAGATACAGAGACAGAGACAGAGACAGAGACAGAGACAGAGACAGAGACAGAGACAGAGACAGAGACAGAGTCAGAGACAGAGACAGAGACAGAGACAGAGACAGAGACATAGACAGAGACAGAGACAGAGACAGAGACAGAGACAGAGACAGAGACAGAGACAGAGACAGAGACAGAGACAGAGACAGAGACACAGACAGAGGCAGAGACGGAGACAGAGGCAGAGACAGAGACAGAGACAGAGACAGAGACAGTGACAGAGACGGAGACAGATGGGCAGGAGACAAAGACGGAGACAAAGACGCTGACAAAGACGGAGACAAAGACGGAGACGAAGAGGAAGACGTCGACGGAGACAAACACGGTGACAAAGACGGAGACAAAGACGTACACAAAGACGGATACAAAGACAGAGAAAGAGACAGAGACAGCGACAGAGACAGAGGCGCATGAGACAAAGACCGAGACAGAGGGGCAGGAGACATGGACGGAGGCAAAGACGGAGACAAAGACGTAGACAAAGACGGAGGCAAAGACGGAGACAAAGGCGGAGACAAATATGGTGACACAGACGGAGACAAATACAGAGACGAAGACGGTCACAAAGATGGATACACAGACGGATACAAATACGGAGACAAAGACGAAGACAAAGACGGAGACAGAGTGTAATACAGAGACAAAGACAGAGACATAGACAGAGACAGAGACAGAGATAGAGACACAGGTGCATGAGACAAAGACCGAGACAAAGGAGCAGGAGACATGGACGGAGACAAAGACGGTGACAAAGACATAGACAAAGACGTAGACAAAGACGGAGACAAAGACGGAGGCAAAGACGGTGACAAAGACGGACACAAAGGCGGAGACGAAGAGGAAGACGAGGACGGAGACAAAGACGCAGACACGGACGGAGACAAAGAAGGAGGCAAAGACGGAGACAAAGACGGAGACAAAGATGGAGACAAAGACAGAGACAAAGACGGAGACAAATATGGAGACAAAGACAGGCACAAAGACGGAGGCAAAGACAGAGACACAGAGGAAACAAAGACGAAGAAAAAGACGGAGGCAAAGACGGAGACAAAGACGGAGACAAAGATGGTTACACAAACGGATACAAATACGGAGACAAAGACAGGCACAAAGACGGAGACAAAGACGAAGACAAAGACGGAGACAGAGTGTAATACAGAGACAGAGACAGAGACACAGACAGAGACAGAGACAGAGACAGAGACAGAGACACAGGTGCATGAGACAAAGACCAAGACAAAGGGGCAGGAGACATGGACGGAGACAAACACGGTGACAAAGACGTAGACAAAGACGTAGACAAAGACGGAGACAAAGACGCAGACGAAATGGAAGACGACGACGGAGACAAAGACGGTGACAAAGACAGAGACAATGTCGGAGATAAGGATGGAGACAAAGACAAAGACAGAGGCAGAGGCGGAGACAGAGGCGGGAACAGAGACAGAGACAGAGATAGGGACAGAGACAGAGGCAGAGACAGAGACAGAGGCAGAGACAGAGACAGAGACACAGAGACGGAGGCAGAGACAGAGACAGAGACAGAGACAGACACAGAGACAGAGACGGAGACAGAGACACAGACAGAGACAGAGAGAGCGACAGAAACATAGGGGCAGGAGACAAAGACGGAGACAAAGTCGGAAACAAAGAGGAAAGCGAAGACGGAGACAAAGACGGAGACAAAGACGGACACAAAGACGGAGACAAAGACGGAGACAGAGACCGAGACAGAGACGGAGACAGAGACAGAGGCATATGAGACAAAGACCGAGACAGAGGGGCAGGAGACATGGACGGAGACAAAGACGGGGACAAAGACGTAGACAAAGACGTAGACAAAGACGGAGACAAGGACGCAGACGAAGAGGAAGACGACGACGGAGACAAAGACGGTGACAAAGACGGAGACAAAGACGGAGACAAAGATGGAGACAAAGACAGAGACAGAGGCAGAGGCGGAGACAGAGACGGGAACAGAGACAGAGACAGAGACAGAGACAGAGACAGGGACAGAGACAGAGACAGAGACAGAGACAGAGACAGAGACAGAGACTGAGACAGAGACAGAGATGGAGCCAGAGACAGAGACAGAGACAGAGACGGAGACGGAGCAGAGACATGGACAGAGACAGAGGCAGAGACAGAGACAGAGACAGAGACAGAGACAGAGACAGAGACAGAGACAGAGACAGAGACAGAGACAGAGACAAAGACAGAGACAGAGACAGAGACAGAGATGGAGACAGGGACAGAGACAGAGACAGAGACAGAGACTGAGACTGAGACTGAGACAGAGACAGAGATGGAGCCAGAGACAGAGACAGAGACAAAGACGGAGACGGAGACAGAGACAGGGACAGAGACAGAGGCAGAGACAGAGACAGAGACAGCGACAGAGACACAGACAGAGACAGAGACAGAGAGAGACGCGCATGAGACAAAGACCGAGACAGAGGGGCAGGAGACATGGACGGAGACAAAGACGGAGACAAAGACGTAGACAAAGACGGAGGCAAAGACGGAGACAAAGACGGAGACAAATATGGAGACACAGACGGAGACAAATACAGAGACAAAGACGGTGACAAATATGGAGACAAAGACAGGCACAAAGACGGAGGCAAAGACAGAGACAAAGAGGAAACAAAGACGAAGACAAAGACGGAGGCAAAGACGGAGACACAGACGGAGACAAAGATGGTTACACAAACGGATACAAATACGAAGACAAAGACAGGCACAAAGGCGGAGACAAAGACGAAGACAAAGACGGAGACAGAGTGTAATACAGAGACAGAGACAGAGACACAGACAGAGACAGAGACAGAGACAGAGACAGAGACAGAGACAGAGACACAGGTGCATGAGACAAAGACCGAGACAAAGGGGCAGGAGACATGGACGGAGACAAACACGGTGACAAAGACGTAGACAAAGACGTAGACAAAGACGGAGACAAAGACGCAGACGAAATGGAAGACGACGACGGAGACAAAGACGGTGACAAAGACGGAGACAAAGACGGTGACAAAGACGGTGACGAAGAGGAAGATGACGACGGAGACAGAGACGGAGACAAAGGCGGAGACACAGACGGAGACAAAGATGGAGACAAAGACAGAGATAGAGACACTGGCAGAGGCGGAGACAGAGACGGGAACAGAGACAGATACAGAGGTAGGGACAGAGACAAAGGCAGAGACAGAGACAGAGACAGAGACAGAGACAGAGACAGAGACACAGACAGAGACAGAGACAGAGGCAGAGACAGAGGCGCATGCGACAAAGACCGAGACAGTGGGGCAGGAGACATGGACGGAGACAAAGACGGAGCCAAAGACGTAGACAAAGACGGAGACATAGACGGAGACAAAGTCGGAGACGAAGAGGTAGACGACGACGGAGACAAAGACGGAGACAAAGGCGGAGGCAAAAATGGAGACACAGACGGAGACAAATACGGAGACAAAGACGGAGGCAAAGACGGAGACAAAGACGGAGACAAAGACGAAGACAAAGACGGAGGCAGAGTGTAATACAGAGACAAAGACCGAGACAGAGCGGTAGGAGACATGGACGGAGACAAAGACGGAGACAAAGACGCAGACAAAGACGGAGACAAAGACGGAGACAAAGACGGTGACAAAGACGGAGAAGAAGAGGAAGATGACGACGGAGACAGAGACGGAGACAAAGACGGAGACACAGACGGAGACGAAGTCGGTGACGAAGACGGAGACGAAGAGGAAAACGACGACGGAGACAAAGACGGTGACAAAGACGGAGTCGAAGAGGAAAACGACGACGGAGGCAAAGACGGAGACAAAGACGGAGACACAGACGGAAACAAAGATGGAGACAAAGACAGAGACAGAAACAGAGGCACAGACAGAGACACAGACAGTCACAAAGAGAGAGGCGCATGAGACAAATACAGCGACAGAGACAGAGACAGAGGCAGAGACAGAGAGAGAGAGAGAGACAGAGACAGAGGCAGAGACAGAGACAGAGACAGGGACAGAGACAGAGACAGAGACCGAAACAGAGGGGCAGGAGACACGGACGGAGACAAAGACGGAGACATAGGCGGAGACAAAGATGGAGACACAGACGGAGACAAATACGGAGACAAAGACGGAGGCAAAGACGGAGACAAAGACGGAGACGAAGAGGAAGACATCGATGGAGACAAAGACGGTGACACAGACGTAGACAAAGACGGAGACAAAGACGGAGGCAAAAACGGAGACAAAGACGGAGACAAAGATGGATACACAGACGGATACAACCACGAAGACAAAGACAGGCGCAAAGACGGAGACAGAAACAGAGACGCAGACACAGACACAGACAGAGACAGAGACCGAGACAGAGGTGCATGAGGCAAAGACCGAGACAGAGCGGCAGGAGATTTGGACGGAGACAAAGACGGAGACAAAGACGGAGACAAAGACGTAGACAAAGACGGAGACAAAGACGGAGACAAAGACGGTGGCAAAGACGGAGACAAAGACGCAGACAAAGATGGGTACACAGACGGATACAAATACGGAGACAGAAACAGAAACAGAGACAGAGACAGAGACAGAGACAGAGACAGAGACAGAGACAGAGGCAGAGACAGAGACAGAGACAGAGACAGAGACAGAGACAGAGACAGTGACAGAGACAGAGGCAGAGACAGAGACAGAGACACAGACAGAGACAGAGACAGAGACAAGGGCGCATGAGACACAGACCGAGACAGAGGGGCAGGAGTCATGGACGGAGACAAAGACGGAGACAAAGACGTAGACAAAGACGGAGACAAAGACGCAGACGACGAGGAAGACGACGACGGAGACAAAGACGGTGACAAAGACGGAGACAAAGACGGAGATAAAGATGGAGAGAAAGACAGAGACAGGGGCAGAGGCGGAGACAGAGACGGGAACAGAGACAGAGGCAGAGACAGAGACAGAGACAGAGCCAGACACGGAGACAGAGACAGAGACAGAGACAGAGAGAGAGACAAAGACGGAGACAAAAACAGTGACAAGTAGGAAGACAAAGACGGAGACAAAGACGGAGACAAAGACGGAGACAAAGACGGAGACAAAGACGGAGACAAAGACTGAGACACAGACGGAGGCAAATACGGAGACAAAGACGGAGACAAAGATGGAGACACAGACGGAGACAAATACGGAGACAAAGAAAGAGACAAAGACGGAAACAAAGACGGAGATATAGTCCGCTACGGAGACAGAGACAGAGACACAGACACAGACAGAGACAGAGACAGAGGTGCATGAGACAAAGACCGAGACAGAGGGGCAGGAGACATGGACGGAGACAAAGATGGAGACAAAGACGTAGACAAAGACGGAGACAAAGACGGAGTCAAAGACGGAGACAAAGACGGAGACAAAGATGGATACACAGACGGATACAACCACGGAGACAAAGACAGGCGCAAAGACGGAGACAGAAACAGAGACAGATACAGACACAGAGACAGAGACATAGACAGAGACAGAGGAAGAGACAGATACAGAGACACAGACAGAGACAGAGATAGAGTCAGAGACGCATGAGACAAAGACCGAGACAGTGGGGCAGGAGACATGGACGGAGGCAAAGACGGAGACAACGACGTAGACAAAGACGGAGACAAAGACGGAGACGAAGTCGGTGACGAAGACGGAGACAAATACGGAGACGAAGAGGAAGACGGCGATGGAGACAAAGACGGTGACGAAGACGGAGACAAAGACGGAGACAAAGACAGAGACAGAGACAGAGACAGAGACAGAGACAAAGACGGAGAAAAAGACGGAGACAAAAACAGAGACAAGTAGGAAGACAAAGACGGAGACAAAGACGGAGACAAAGACTGAGACAAAGACGGACACAAAGACGGAGACAAAGACGGACACAAAGGCGGAGACAAAGGCGGATGCAGAGACCGAGACAGAGACAGAGACAGAGACAGAGACAGAGACAGAGACAGAGACAGAGACAGAGACTGAGACGGAGACAGAGACAGAGACAGAGACAGAGACAGGGACAGGGACAGGGACAGGGACAGGGACAGTGACAGTGGGAAAGGGAGAGACGGAGACAGAGGGGCAGGAGACAAAGGCGGAGACAATGACAGAGACAAAGACGAAGGCAAAGGCGGAGACAGATACCGATACAGAGGCAGAGGCAGAGGCAGAGACACAGACAGAGACAGAGACAGAGGCAGAGACAGAGACAGAGGCACAGAGACGGAGGCAGAGACAGAGACAGAGACAGAGACAGACACAGAGACAGAGACGGAGACAGAGACACAGACAGAGACAGAGAGAGCGACAGAATCATAGGGGCAGGAGACAAAGACGGAGACAAAGTCGGAAACAAAGAGGAAAGCGAAGACGGAGACAAAGACGGAGACAAAGACGGACACAAAGACGGAGACAAAGACGCAGACGAAGTGGAAGACGACGACGGAGACAAAGACGGTGACAAAGACGGAGACAAAGTCGGAGATAAGGATGGAGACAATGACAGAGACAGAGGCAGAGGCGGAGACAGAGGCGGGAACAGAGACAGAGACAGAGATAGGGACAGAGACAGAGGCAGAGACAGAGACAGAGGCAGAGACAGAGACAGAGACACAGAGACGGAGGCAGAGACAGAGACAGAGACAGAGACAGACACGGAGACAGAGACCGCGACAGAGACAGAGACAGAAGCAGAGACACAGACAGAGACAGAGACATAGACAGAGACAGAAGCATATGAGACAAAGACCGAGACAGAGGGGCAGGAGACATGGACGGAGACAAAGACGGGGACAAGGACGTAGACAAAGACGTAGACAAAGACGGAGACAAGGACGCAGACGAAGAGGAAGACGACGACGGAGACAAAGACGGTGACAAAGACGGAGACAAAGACGGAGACAAAGATGGAGACAAAGACAGAGACAGAGGCAGAGGCGGAAACAGAGACGGGAACAGAGACAGAGACAGAGAGAGGGACAGAGACAGAGACAGAGACAGAAACAGGGCCAGAGACAGAGACAAGGACAGATACAGAGACAGGGACAGAGACAGCGACATAGACAGAGACAGAACAGAGACAGAGACAGAGACAGAGACAGAAACAGAGACAGCGACAGAGACAGAGACAGAGACAGAGACAGAGACAGAGACAGTGACAGAGACAGAGACACAGACAGAGGCAGAGACGGAGACAGAGGTAGAGACAGAGACAGAAACAGAGACAGTGACAGAGACGGAGTCTGATGGGCAGGAGACAAAGACGGAGACAAAGACAGAGACAAAGACGAAGACAAAGACGGAGACAGAGACCGATACAGAGGCAGAGACAGAGACAGAGACAGAGACAGAGACAGAGACACAGACAGAGACAGAGACAGAGGCAGAGACAGAGGCGCATGCGACAAAGACCGAGACAGAGCGGCAGGAGACATGGACGGAGACAAAGACGCAGACAGAGACGGAGACAAAGACGGAGACAAAGACGGTGACAAAGACGGAGAAGAAGAGGAAGATGACGACGGAGACAAAGACGGAGACAAAGATGGAGACAAAGACAGAGACAGAGGCAGAGGCGGAAACAGAGACGGGAACAGAGACAGAGACAGAGATAGGGACAGAGACAGAGGCAGAGACGGAGGCAGAGACAGAGACAGAGAGAGAGACAGAGACAGTGACAGAGACAGAGACAGAGACAGGGACAGAGACAGAGACAGAGACACAGACGGAGACAGAGACAGAGACAGAGGCGCATGCGACGAAGACCGAGACAGAGGGGCAGGAGACTCGCACGGAGACAAAGACGGAGACAAAGGCGGAGACAAAGATGGAGACACAGACGGAGACAAATACGGAGATAAAGACGGAGGCAAAGACGAAGACAAAGACGTAGACAAAGACGGAGACAAAGACGGAGACAAAGACGGAGGCAAAGACGGAGACAAAGACGCAGACAAAGATGGGTACACAGACGGATACAAATACGGAGACAAAGACAGGCACAAAGACGGAGACAGAAACAGAAACAGAGACGGAGACAGAGACAGAAACAGAGACAGAGACAGAGACACAGACAGAGACAGAGATAGAGTCAGAGGCGCATGACACAAAGACCGAGACAGTGGGGCAGGAGACATGGACGGAGACAAAGACGTAGACAAAGACGGAGGCAAAGACGGAGACAAAGACGGAGACAAATATGGAGACACAGACGGAGACAAATACAGAGACAAAGACGGTGACAAATATGGAGACAAAGACGAAGACAAAGACGGAGACAGAGAGTAATACAGAGACAGAGACAGAGACACAGGCAGAGACACAGACAGAGACAGAGACACATGTGCATGAGACAAAGACCGAGACAAAGGGGCAGGAGACATGGACGGACACATAGACGGTGACAAAGACGTAGACAAAGACGGAGACAAAGACGGAGGCAAAGACGGTGACAAAGACGGACACAAAGGCGGAGACGAAGAGGAAGACGAGGACGGAGACAAAGACGCAGACACGGACGGAGACAAAGAAGGAGGCAAAGACGGAGACAAAGACGGAGACAAAGATGGAGACAAAGACAGAGACAAAGACGGAGACAAATATGGAGACAAAGACAGGCACAAAGACGGAGGCAAAGACAGAGACACAGAGGAAACAAAGACGAAGAAAAAGACGGAGGCAAAGACGGAGACAAAGACGGAGACAAAGATGGTTACACAAACGGATACAAATACGGAGACAAAGACAGGCACAAAGACGGAGACAAAGACGAAGACAAAGACGGAGACAGAGTGTAATACAGAGACAGAGACAGAGACACAGACAGAGACAGAGACAGAGACAGAGACAGAGACACAGGTGCATGAGACAAAGACCAAGACAAAGGGGCAGGAGACATGGACGGAGACAAACACGGTGACAAAGACGTAGACAAAGACGTAGACAAAGACGGAGACAAAGACGCAGACGAAATGGAAGACGACGACGGAGACAAAGACGGTGACAAAGACAGAGACAATGTCGGAGATAAGGATGGAGACAAAGACAAAGACAGAGGCAGAGGCGGAGACAGAGGCGGGAACAGAGACAGAGACAGAGATAGGGACAGAGACAGAGGCAGAGACAGAGACAGAGGCAGAGACAGAGACAGAGACACAGAGACGGAGGCAGAGACAGAGACAGAGACAGAGGCAGACACAGAGACAGAGACGGAGACAGAGACACAGACAGAGACAGAGAGAGCGACAGAAACATAGGGGCAGGAGACAAAGACGGAGACAAAGTCGGAAACAAAGAGGAAAGCGAAGACGGAGACAAAGACGGAGACAAAGACGGACACAAAGACGGAGACAAAGACGGAGACAGAGACCGAGACAGAGACGGAGACAGAGACAGAGGCATATGAGACAAAGACCGAGACAGAGGGGCAGGAGACATGGACGGAGACAAAGACGGGGACAAAGACGTAGACAAAGACGTAGACAAAGACGGAGACAAGGACGCAGACGAAGAGGAAGACGACGACGGAGACAAAGACGGTGACAAAGACGGAGACAAAGACGGAGACAAAGATGGAGACAAAGACAGAGACAGAGGCAGAGGCGGAGACAGAGACGGGAACAGAGACAGAGACAGAGACAGAGACACAGACACAGACAGAGACAGAGACAGAGACAGAGACAGAGGTGCATGAGACAAAGACCGAGACAGAGGGGCAGGAGACATGGACGGAGACAAAGACGGAGACAAAGACGTAGACAAAGACGGAGGCAAAGACGGTGACAAAGACGGACACAAAGGCGGAGACGAAGAGGAAGACGAGGACGGAGACAAAGACGGAGACACGGACGTAGACAAAGACGGAGACAAATATGGTGACACAGACGGAGACAAATACAGAGACGAAGACGGTCACAAAGATGGATACACAGACGGATACAAATACGGAGACAAAGACATGCACAAAGACGGAGACAAAGACGAAGACAAAGACGGAGACAGAGTGTAATACAGAGGCAAAGACAGAGACACAGACAGAGACAGAGACAGAGACAGAGACACAGGTGCATGAGACAAAGACCGAGACAAAGGGGCAGGAGACATGGACGGAGACAAAGACGGTGACAAAGACGTAGACAAAGACGTAGACAAAGACGGAGACAAAGACGGAGGCAAAGACGGTGACAAAGACGGACACAAAGGCGGAGACGAAGAGGAAGACGAGGACGGAGACAAAGACGGAGACACGGAAGGAGACAAAGAAGGAGGCAAAGACGGAGACAAAGACGGAGACAAAGACGGAGACAAAGATGGAGACAAAGACAGAGACAAAGACGGAGACAGAGACAGAGACAGAGACAGAGACAGAGACAGAGACAGAGACAGAGACAGAGACAGAGACAGAGACAGAGACAGAGACAGAGACAGAGACTGAGACAGAGACAGAGATGGAGCCAGAGACAGAGACAGAGACAGAGACGGAGACGGAGCAGAGACATGGACAGAGACAGAGGCAGAGACAGAGACAGAGACAGAGACAGAGACAGAGACAGCGACAGAGACACAGACAGAGACAGAGACAGAGAGAGACGCGCATGAGACAAAGACCGAGACAGAGGGGCAGGAGACATGGACGGAGACGAAGACGGAGACAAAGACGCAGACAAAGATGGGTACACAGACGGATACAAATACGGAGACAAAGACAGGCACAAAGACGGAGACAGAAACAGAAACAGAGACGGAGACAGAGACAGAAACAGAGACAGAGACAGAGACAGAGACAGAGACAGAGACAGAGACAGAGACAGAGGCAGAGACAGAGACAGAGACAGAGACAGAGACAGAGACAGAGACAGAGACAGAGACAGAGACAGATACAGACACAGAGACAGAGACATAGACAGCGACAGAGGCAGAGACAGATACAGAGACACAGACAGAGACAGAGATAGAGTCAGAGGCGCATGAGACAAAGACCGAGACAGTGGGGCAGGAGACATGGACGGAGACAAAGACGTAGACAAAGACGTAGACAAAGACGGAGACAATGACGCAGACGAAGAGGAAGACGACGACGGAGACAAAGACGGCGACAAAGACGGAGACAAAGACGGAGACAGAGACAGAGACAGAGACAGAGACAGAGACAGAGACAGAGACAGAGACAGAGACAGAGACAGAGACAGAGACAGAGACAGAGACAGAGACAGAGACAGAGACAGAGACAGGGACAGGGACAGAGACAGAGACAGAGACAGAGACAGAGACAGAGACAGAGACAGAGACAGGGACAGATATAGAGACAGAGACAGAGACAGAGATAGAGACAGAGACAGAGACAGAGGCGGAGACGGAGACAGAGACGGAGACAGAGACAGAGACAGAGACAGAGACAGAGACAGGGACAGAGACAGGGACAGGGACAGAGC
This sequence comes from Megachile willughbiella, assembly GCA_945859595.2. Taxonomy (NCBI): domain Eukaryota; kingdom Metazoa; phylum Arthropoda; class Insecta; order Hymenoptera; family Megachilidae; genus Megachile; species Megachile willughbiella. The sequence continues at coordinate 11,328,507 of OX243809.1, read as the reverse complement.
CCGATACAGAGGCAGAGACAGAGACATAGACACAGACAGAGACAGAGGCGCATGAGACAAAGACCGAGACTGAGGGGCAGGAGACATGGACGGAGACAGAGACAGAGATGGAGACAGAGACAGAGACAGAGACAGAGACAGAGACAGAGACGGAGACGGAGACAGAGACGGGGACAGAGACAGAGGCAGAGACAGAGACAGGGACAGAGACAGAGACAGAGACAGAGACAGAGACAGAGACACAGACAGAGACAGAGACAGAGACAGAGACAGAGACAGAGACAGAGAAAGAGACAGAGATGGAGACCGAGTCACAGACAGAGACAGAGACAGAGACTGAGACTGAGACAGAGACAGAGATGGAGCCAGAGACAGAGACAGAGGCAAAGACGGAGACGGAGACACAGACAGAGACAGAGACAGAAACAGAGATGGAGACAGAGACAGAGACAGAGACAGAGACGGAGACGGAGACAGAGACGGGGACAGAGACAGAGACAGGGACAGAGACAGAGACAGAGACAGGGACAGGGACAGAGCCCGATACAGAGGCAGAGACAGAGACATAGACACAGACAGAGACAGAGGCACATGAGACAGAGACCGAGACTGACGGGCAGGAGACATGGACGGAGACAGAGACAGAGATGGAGACAGAGACGGAGACAGAGACAGAGAGGGAGACGGAGACAGAGACGGGTCAGAGACAGAGGCAGAGACAGAGACAGGGACAGAGACAGAGACAGAGACAGAGACAGAGACAGAGACAGAGACAGAGACAGAGACAGAGACAGAGACAGAGACAGAGACAGAGACAGAGACAGAAACAGAGACAGAGACAGAGACAGAGACAGAGACAGAGACAGAGACAGAGACAGAGACAGAGACAGAGACAGAGACAGAGACAGAGACAGAGACAGAGACAGAGACAGAGACAGAGACACAGTCAGAGACGGAGGCGCATGCGACAAAGACCGAGACAGAGGGGCAGAAAACATGGACGGAGACAAAGACGGAGACAAAGACGTAGACAGAGACGGAGACAAAGACGGAGACAAAGATGGTGACAAAGACGGAGACAAAGACGGAGACGAAGAGGAAGACGACGACGGAGACAAACACGGTGACAAAGACGGAGACAAAGAGGGATACAGAGACAGAGACAGGGACAGAGACAGAGAGAGAGACAGAGACAGAGACAGAGACAGAGACAGAGACAGAGACAGAGACAGAGACAGAGACAGAGACAGAGACAGAGACAGAGACAGAGACAGAGACAGAGACAGAGACAGAGACAGAGACAGAGACAGAGACAGAGACAGAGACAGAGACAGAGACAGAGACAGAGACAGAGACAGAGACAGAGACAGAGACAGAGACAGAGAGAGAGACAGAGACAGAGACAGAGACAGAACAGAGACAGAGACAGAGACAGAGACAGAGACAGAGACAGAGACAGAGACAGAGACAGAGACAGAGACAGAGACAGAGACAGAAACAGAGACAGAGGCAGAGACAGAGACAGAGACAGAGACAGAGACAGAGACATAGACTGAGACAGAGACAGTGACAGAGACAGAGACACAGACAGAGGCAGAAACGAAGACTGAGGCAGAGACAGAGACAGAGACAGAGACAGAGACAGAGACAGAGACGGAGACAGAGACAGAGACAGAGACATAGACAGAGACAGAGACAGAGACAGAGACACAGACAGAGGCAGAGACGGAGACAGAGGCAGAGACAGGGACAGAGACAGATACAGAGACAGAGACAGTGACAGAGACAGAGACAGAGTCAGAGACAGAGACAGAGACAGAGACAGAGACAGTGACAGAGACAGAGGCGCATGAGACAAAGACCGAGACAGAGGGGCCGGAGACATGGACGGAGGCAAAGGCAGAGACAAAGGTGGAGACAGAGACGGAGACAGAGTCCGATACGGAGACAGAGACAGAGACACAGACACAGACAGAGACAGAGACAGAGACAGAGACAGAGGTGCATGAGACAAAGACCGAGACAGAGGGGCAGGAGACATGGACGGAGAAAAAGACGGAGACAAAGACGTACACAAAGACAGAGACAAAGACGGAGACAACGGCGGTGACAAAGACAGAGACGAAGAGGAGGACGACGACGGACACAGAGACGGAGAGAAAGACAGAGACAAAGACGGAGACAAAGATGGATACACAGACGGACACAAATGCGGAGACAAAGACAGGCACAAAGACGGAGACAGAAACAGAGACAGAGACACAGACAGAGACAGAGACAGAGAAATAGACGGAGACGGAGACAGAGACAGAGGCAGAGACAGAAACAGAGACACAGACAGAGGCAGCGACAGATACTGAGACAGAGACAGAGACAGAGACAGAGACAGAGACTGAGACAGAAACAGAGATGGAGCCAGAGACAGAGACAGAGATGGAGCCAGAGACAGAGACAGAGACAAAGACGGAGACGGAGACAGAGACAGAGACAGGGACAGAGACAGAGGCAGAGACAGAGACAGAGACAGCGACAGAGACAGATACAGAGATGGAAACAGAGACAGAGACAGAGACAGAGACAGAGACAGAGACGGAGACAGAGATGGAGACAGAGACAGAGACAGAGACAGAGACAGAGACAGAGACAGAGACAGAGACAGAGACAGAGACAGGGTCAGGGACAGAGACAGAGACAGAGACAGAGACAGAGACAGAGACAGAGACAGAGACAGGGACAGATACAGAGACAGAGACAGAGATAGAGACAGAGACAGAGACAGAGACTGAGACAGAGACAGAGATGGAGCCAGAGACAGAGACAGAGAGAGAGACAGAGACAGAGACAGAGACAGAGACAGAGACAGAGACAGAGACAGAGATGGAGACAGAGACAGAGACAGAGACAGAGACAGAGACAGAGACTGAGACTGAGACAGAGACAGAGATGGAGCCAGAGACAGAGACAGAGACAAGGACGGAGACGGAGACAGAGACAGAGACAGAGACAGAGACAGAGACAGAGACAGGGACAGAGACAGAGATGGAGACAGAGACAGAGACAGAGACAGAGACAGAGGCGGAGACGGAGACAGAGACGGAGACAGAGACAGAGACAGAGACAGAGACAGGGACAGGGACAGAGACAGGGACAGGGACAGAGCCCGATACAGAGGCAGAGACAGAGACATAGACACAGACAGAGACAGAGGCGCATGAGACAAAGACCGAGACTGAGGGGCAGGAGACATGGACGGAGACAGAGACAGAGATGGAGACAGAGACAGAGACAGAGACAGAGACAGAGACAGAGACAGAGGCGGAGACGGAGACAGAGACGGGGACAGAGACAGAGGCAGAGACAGAGACAGGGACAGAGACAGAGACAGAGACAGAGACACAGACAGAGACAGAGACAGAGAGAGACGCGCATGAAACAAAGACCGATACAGAGGGGCAGGAGACATGGACGGAGACAAAGACGGAGACAAAGACGGAGACAAATATGGAGACACAGACGGAGACAAATACAGAGACAAAGACGGTGACAAATATGGAGACAAAGACAGGCACAAAGACGGAGGCAAATACAGAGACAAAGACGGTGACAAATATGGAGACAAAGACAGGCACAAAGACGGAGGCAAAGACAGAGACAAAGACGGAGACAAAGACGAAGACAAAGACGGAGGCAAAGACGGAGACAAAGACGGAGACAAAGATGGTTACACAAACGGATCCAAATACGGAGACAAAGACGGGCACAAAGACGGAGACAAAGACGAAGACAAAGACGGAGACAAAGATGGAGACAAAGACAGAGACAAAGACGGAGACAGAGACAGAGACAGAGACAGAGACAGAGACAGAGACAAAGACAGAGGCAGAGACAGAGACAGAGACAGAGACAGAGACAGGGACAGGGACAGGGACAGAGAGAGAGACAGAGACAGACACAGAGACAGAGACAGAGACAGAGACAGAGACAGAGACAGAGACAGAGACAGAGACAGAGACAGAGACAGAGACAGAGACAGAGACTGAGACAGAGACAGAGACTGAGACTCAGACAGAAACAGAGATGGAGCCAGAGACAGAGACAGAGACAAAGACGGAGACGGAGACAGAGACAGAGACAGGGACAGAGACAGAGGCAGAGACAGAGACAGAGACAGCGACAGAGACAGATACAGAGATGGAAACAGAGACAGAGACAGAGACAGAGACAGAGACAGAGACAGAGACGGAGACAGAGATGGAGACAGAGACAGAGACAGAGACAGAGACAGAGACAGAGACAGAGACAGAGACAGAGACAGAGACAGAGACAGAGACAGAGACAGAGACAGAGACAGAGATAGAGACAGAGACAGAGACACAGTCAGAGACAGAGACAGAGACACAGACAGAGACACAGACAGAGACAGAGGCGCATGCGACAAAGACCGAGACAGAGGGGCAGTAAAACATGGACGGAGACAAAGACGGAGACAAAGACGTAGACAGAGACGGAGACAAAGATGGTGACAAAGGCGGAGACAAAGACGGAGACGAAGAGGAAGCGGACGACGGAGACAAACACGGTGACAAAGACGGAGACAAAGACAGAGACAGAGACAGAGACAGAGACAGAGACGGAGACAGAGACAGAGACAGAGACAGAGACAGAGACAGAGACAGAGACAGAGACAGTGACAGAGACAGAGACAGAGACAGAGACAGAGACAGAGACAGAGACAGAGACAGAGACAGAGACAGAGACAGAGACAGAGACAGAGACGGGGACAGTGACAGAGGCAGAGACAGAGACAGGGACAGAGACAGAGACAGAGACAGAGACAGAGACAGAGACACAGACAGAGACAGAGACAGAGAGAGACGCGCATGAGGCAAAGACCGAGACAGAGGGGCAGGAGACATGGACGGAGACAAAGACGCTGACAAAGACGGAGACAAAGACGGAGACGAAGAGGAAGCGGACGACGGAGACAAACACGGTGACAAAGACGGAGACAAAGACAGAGACAGAGACAGAGACAGAGACAGAGACAGAGACAGAGACAGAGACACAGACAGAGACAGCGACAGAGACAGAGACAGAGACAGGGACAGAGACAGAGACAGAGACAGAGACAGAGACAGAGACAGAGACAGAGACAGAGACAGAGACAGAGACAGAGACAGAGACAGAGACAGAGACGGGGACAGTGGCAGAGGCAGAGACAGAGACAGAGACAGAGACAGAGACAGAGACAGAGACACAGACAGAGACAGAGACAGAGAGAGACGCGCATGAGGCAAAAACCGAGACAGAGGGGCAGGAGACATGGACGGAGACAAAGACGTAGACAAAGACGGAGGCAAAGACGGAGACAAGGACGGAGACAAATATGGAGACACAGACGGAGACAAATACAGAGACAAAGACGGTGACAAATATGGAGACAAAGACAGGCACACAGACGGAGGCAAAGACAAAGACAAAGACGGAGACAAAGACGAAGACAAAGACGGAGGCAAAGACGGAGACAGAGACGGAGACAAAGATGGTTACACAGACGGATACAAATACGGAGACAAAGACAGGCACAAAGACGGAGACAAAGACGAAGACAAAGACGGAGACAGAGTGTAATACAGAGACAGAGACAGAGACACAGGCAGAGACACAGACAGAGACACCGACAGAGACAGAGGCGCATGCGACAAAGATCGAGACAGAGGGGCAGGAGACATGGACGATGACAAAGACGGAGACAAAGGCGGAGACAAAAATGGAGACACAGACGGAGACAAATACGGAGACAAAGACGGAGGCAAAGACGGAGACAAAGACGGAGACAAAGACAGAGACAGAGACAGAGGCACAGACAGAGACACAGACAGTGACAAAGACAGAGGCGCATGAGACAAAGACAGAGACAGAGACAGAGACACAGACAGATGCAGAGACGGAGACAGAGGCAGAGACAGAGACAGAGACAGAGACAGAGACAGAGACAGAGACAGTGACAGAGACGGAGACAGATGGGCATAGAGACAAAGACGGAGACAAAGACGCTGACAAAGACGGAGACAAAGACGGAGACGAAGAGGAAGACGACGACGGAGAAAAACACGGTGACAAAGACGGAGACAAAGACGGATACAAAGACAGAGACAGAGACAGAGACAGAGACAGAGACAGAGACACAGACAGAGACAGCGACAGAGACAGAGACAGAGACAGAGACAGAGACAGAGACAGAGACAGAGACAGAGACAGAGACAGAGACAGAGACAGAGACAGAGACAGAGACAGAGACAGAGACACAGACAGAGGCAGAGATGGAAACAGAGACAGAGACAGAGACAGAGACAGAGACAGAGACAGAGACAGAGACAGAGACAGAGACAGAGACAGAGACAGAGACAGAGACAGAGACAGAGACAGAGACAGAGACAGAGACAGAGACAGAGACAGAGACAGAGACAGAGACAGAGACAGAGACAGAGACAGAGACAGAGACAGAGACACAGACAGAGACACAGACAGAGACAGAGACAGAGGCGCATGCGACAAAGACCGAGACAGAGGGGCAGGAGACATGGACGATGACAAAGACGGAGACAAAGACGTAGACAAAGACGTAGACAAAGACGGAGACAAAGACGGAGACAAAGACGGAGACGAAGAGGAAGACGACGACGGAGACAAAGACGGAGACAAACGCGGAGACAAAAATGGAGACACAGACGGAGACAAATACGGAGACAAAGATGGAGGCAAAGACGGAGATAAAGACGGAGACAAAGACAGAGACAGAGACAGAGGCACAGACAGAGACACAGACAGTGACAAAGACAGAGGCGCATGAGACAAAGACAGAGACAGAGACAGAGACACAGACAGATGCAGAGACGGAGACAGAGGCAGAGACAGAGACAGAGACAGAGACAGAGACAGTGACAGAGACGGAGACAGATGGGCAGGAGACAAAGACGGAGACAAAGACGCTGACACAGACGGAGACAAAGACGGAGACGAAGAGGAAGACGACGACGGAGAAAAACACGGTGACAAAGACGGAGACAAAGACGGATACAAAGACAGAGACAGAGACAGAGACAGAGACAGAGACACAGACAGAGACAGCGACAGAGACAGAGACAGAGACAGAGACAGAGACAGAGACAGAGACAGAGACAGAGACAGAGACAGAGACAGAGACAGAGACAGAGACAGAGACAGAGACACAGACAGAGACACAGACAGAGACAGAGACAGAGGCGCATGCGACAAAGACCGAGACAGAGGGGCAGGAGACATGGACGGAGACAAAGACGGAGACAAAGACGGAGACAAAGACGGAGACAAAGACGGAGACGAAGGGGAAGACGACGACGGAGACAAAGACGGAGACAAAGGTGGAGACAAAAATGGAGACACAGACGGAGACAAATACGGAGACAAAGACGGAGGCAAAGACGGAGACGAAGAGGAAGACGACGACGGTGACAAACACGGTGACAAAGACGGAGACAAAGACGGAGACAAAGACAGAGACAGAGACAGAGGCACAGACAGAGACACAGACAGTGATAAAGACAGAGGCGCATGAGACAAGGACAGAGACAGAGACAGAGACAGAGGCAGAGACAGAGACAGAGAGAGAGACAGAGACAGAGACAGAGCCAGAGACAGAGACAGATACAGAGACAGAGACAGAGACAGAGACAGAGACAGAGACAGAGACAGAGACAGAGACAGAGTCAGAGACAGAGACAGAGACAGAGACAGAGACAGAGACATAGACAGAGACAGAGACAGAGACAGAGACAGAGACAGAGACAGAGACAGAGACAGAGACAGAGACAGAGACAGAGACACAGACAGAGGCAGAGACGGAGACAGAGGCAGAGACAGAGACAGAGACAGAGACAGAGACAGTGACAGAGACGGAGACAGATGGGCAGGAGACAAAGACGGAGACAAAGACGCTGACAAAGACGGAGACAAAGACGGAGACGAAGAGGAAGACGTCGACGGAGACAAACACGGTGACAAAGACGGAGACAAAGACGTACACAAAGACGGATACAAAGACAGAGAAAGAGACAGAGACAGCGACAGAGACAGAGGCGCATGAGACAAAGACCGAGACAGAGGGGCAGGAGACATGGACGGAGGCAAAGACGGAGACAAAGACGTAGACAAAGACGGAGGCAAAGACGGAGACAAAGGCGGAGACAAATATGGTGACACAGACGGAGACAAATACAGAGACGAAGACGGTCACAAAGATGGATACACAGACGGATACAAATACGGAGACAAAGACGAAGACAAAGACGGAGACAGAGTGTAATACAGAGACAAAGACAGAGACATAGACAGAGACAGAGACAGAGATAGAGACACAGGTGCATGAGACAAAGACCGAGACAAAGGAGCAGGAGACATGGACGGAGACAAAGACGGTGACAAAGACATAGACAAAGACGTAGACAAAGACGGAGACAAAGACGGAGGCAAAGACGGTGACAAAGACGGACACAAAGGCGGAGACGAAGAGGAAGACGAGGACGGAGACAAAGACGCAGACACGGACGGAGACAAAGAAGGAGGCAAAGACGGAGACAAAGACGGAGACAAAGATGGAGACAAAGACAGAGACAAAGACGGAGACAAATATGGAGACAAAGACAGGCACAAAGACGGAGGCAAAGACAGAGACACAGAGGAAACAAAGACGAAGAAAAAGACGGAGGCAAAGACGGAGACAAAGACGGAGACAAAGATGGTTACACAAACGGATACAAATACGGAGACAAAGACAGGCACAAAGACGGAGACAAAGACGAAGACAAAGACGGAGACAGAGTGTAATACAGAGACAGAGACAGAGACACAGACAGAGACAGAGACAGAGACAGAGACAGAGACACAGGTGCATGAGACAAAGACCAAGACAAAGGGGCAGGAGACATGGACGGAGACAAACACGGTGACAAAGACGTAGACAAAGACGTAGACAAAGACGGAGACAAAGACGCAGACGAAATGGAAGACGACGACGGAGACAAAGACGGTGACAAAGACAGAGACAATGTCGGAGATAAGGATGGAGACAAAGACAAAGACAGAGGCAGAGGCGGAGACAGAGGCGGGAACAGAGACAGAGACAGAGATAGGGACAGAGACAGAGGCAGAGACAGAGACAGAGGCAGAGACAGAGACAGAGACACAGAGACGGAGGCAGAGACAGAGACAGAGACAGAGACAGACACAGAGACAGAGACGGAGACAGAGACACAGACAGAGACAGAGAGAGCGACAGAAACATAGGGGCAGGAGACAAAGACGGAGACAAAGTCGGAAACAAAGAGGAAAGCGAAGACGGAGACAAAGACGGAGACAAAGACGGACACAAAGACGGAGACAAAGACGGAGACAGAGACCGAGACAGAGACGGAGACAGAGACAGAGGCATATGAGACAAAGACCGAGACAGAGGGGCAGGAGACATGGACGGAGACAAAGACGGGGACAAAGACGTAGACAAAGACGTAGACAAAGACGGAGACAAGGACGCAGACGAAGAGGAAGACGACGACGGAGACAAAGACGGTGACAAAGACGGAGACAAAGACGGAGACAAAGATGGAGACAAAGACAGAGACAGAGGCAGAGGCGGAGACAGAGACGGGAACAGAGACAGAGACAGAGACAGAGACAGAGACAGGGACAGAGACAGAGACAGAGACAGAGACAGAGACAGAGACAGAGACTGAGACAGAGACAGAGATGGAGCCAGAGACAGAGACAGAGACAGAGACGGAGACGGAGCAGAGACATGGACAGAGACAGAGGCAGAGACAGAGACAGAGACAGAGACAGAGACAGAGACAGAGACAGAGACAGAGACAGAGACAGAGACAAAGACAGAGACAGAGACAGAGACAGAGATGGAGACAGGGACAGAGACAGAGACAGAGACAGAGACTGAGACTGAGACTGAGACAGAGACAGAGATGGAGCCAGAGACAGAGACAGAGACAAAGACGGAGACGGAGACAGAGACAGGGACAGAGACAGAGGCAGAGACAGAGACAGAGACAGCGACAGAGACACAGACAGAGACAGAGACAGAGAGAGACGCGCATGAGACAAAGACCGAGACAGAGGGGCAGGAGACATGGACGGAGACAAAGACGGAGACAAAGACGTAGACAAAGACGGAGGCAAAGACGGAGACAAAGACGGAGACAAATATGGAGACACAGACGGAGACAAATACAGAGACAAAGACGGTGACAAATATGGAGACAAAGACAGGCACAAAGACGGAGGCAAAGACAGAGACAAAGAGGAAACAAAGACGAAGACAAAGACGGAGGCAAAGACGGAGACACAGACGGAGACAAAGATGGTTACACAAACGGATACAAATACGAAGACAAAGACAGGCACAAAGGCGGAGACAAAGACGAAGACAAAGACGGAGACAGAGTGTAATACAGAGACAGAGACAGAGACACAGACAGAGACAGAGACAGAGACAGAGACAGAGACAGAGACAGAGACACAGGTGCATGAGACAAAGACCGAGACAAAGGGGCAGGAGACATGGACGGAGACAAACACGGTGACAAAGACGTAGACAAAGACGTAGACAAAGACGGAGACAAAGACGCAGACGAAATGGAAGACGACGACGGAGACAAAGACGGTGACAAAGACGGAGACAAAGACGGTGACAAAGACGGTGACGAAGAGGAAGATGACGACGGAGACAGAGACGGAGACAAAGGCGGAGACACAGACGGAGACAAAGATGGAGACAAAGACAGAGATAGAGACACTGGCAGAGGCGGAGACAGAGACGGGAACAGAGACAGATACAGAGGTAGGGACAGAGACAAAGGCAGAGACAGAGACAGAGACAGAGACAGAGACAGAGACAGAGACACAGACAGAGACAGAGACAGAGGCAGAGACAGAGGCGCATGCGACAAAGACCGAGACAGTGGGGCAGGAGACATGGACGGAGACAAAGACGGAGCCAAAGACGTAGACAAAGACGGAGACATAGACGGAGACAAAGTCGGAGACGAAGAGGTAGACGACGACGGAGACAAAGACGGAGACAAAGGCGGAGGCAAAAATGGAGACACAGACGGAGACAAATACGGAGACAAAGACGGAGGCAAAGACGGAGACAAAGACGGAGACAAAGACGAAGACAAAGACGGAGGCAGAGTGTAATACAGAGACAAAGACCGAGACAGAGCGGTAGGAGACATGGACGGAGACAAAGACGGAGACAAAGACGCAGACAAAGACGGAGACAAAGACGGAGACAAAGACGGTGACAAAGACGGAGAAGAAGAGGAAGATGACGACGGAGACAGAGACGGAGACAAAGACGGAGACACAGACGGAGACGAAGTCGGTGACGAAGACGGAGACGAAGAGGAAAACGACGACGGAGACAAAGACGGTGACAAAGACGGAGTCGAAGAGGAAAACGACGACGGAGGCAAAGACGGAGACAAAGACGGAGACACAGACGGAAACAAAGATGGAGACAAAGACAGAGACAGAAACAGAGGCACAGACAGAGACACAGACAGTCACAAAGAGAGAGGCGCATGAGACAAAGACAGCGACAGAGACAGAGACAGAGGCAGAGACAGAGAGAGAGAGAGAGACAGAGACAGAGGCAGAGACAGAGACAGAGACAGGGACAGAGACAGAGACAGAGACCGAAACAGAGGGGCAGGAGACACGGACGGAGACAAAGACGGAGACATAGGCGGAGACAAAGATGGAGACACAGACGGAGACAAATACGGAGACAAAGACGGAGGCAAAGACGGAGACAAAGACGGAGACGAAGAGGAAGACATCGATGGAGACAAAGACGGTGACACAGACGTAGACAAAGACGGAGACAAAGACGGAGGCAAAAACGGAGACAAAGACGGAGACAAAGATGGATACACAGACGGATACAACCACGAAGACAAAGACAGGCGCAAAGACGGAGACAGAAACAGAGACGCAGACACAGACACAGACAGAGACAGAGACCGAGACAGAGGTGCATGAGGCAAAGACCGAGACAGAGCGGCAGGAGATTTGGACGGAGACAAAGACGGAGACAAAGACGGAGACAAAGACGTAGACAAAGACGGAGACAAAGACGGAGACAAAGACGGTGGCAAAGACGGAGACAAAGACGCAGACAAAGATGGGTACACAGACGGATACAAATACGGAGACAGAAACAGAAACAGAGACAGAGACAGAGACAGAGACAGAGACAGAGACAGAGACAGAGGCAGAGACAGAGACAGAGACAGAGACAGAGACAGAGACAGAGACAGTGACAGAGACAGAGGCAGAGACAGAGACAGAGACACAGACAGAGACAGAGACAGAGACAAGGGCGCATGAGACACAGACCGAGACAGAGGGGCAGGAGTCATGGACGGAGACAAAGACGGAGACAAAGACGTAGACAAAGACGGAGACAAAGACGCAGACGACGAGGAAGACGACGACGGAGACAAAGACGGAGACAAAGACGGAGATAAAGATGGAGAGAAAGACAGAGACAGGGGCAGAGGCGGAGACAGAGACGGGAACAGAGACAGAGGCAGAGACAGAGACAGAGACAGAGCCAGACACGGAGACAGAGACAGAGACAGAGACAGAGAGAGAGACAAAGACGGAGACAAAAACAGTGACAAGTAGGAAGACAAAGACGGAGACAAAGACGGAGACAAAGACGGAGACAAAGACGGAGACAAAGACGGAGACAAAGACTGAGACACAGACGGAGGCAAATACGGAGACAAAGACGGAGACAAAGATGGAGACACAGACGGAGACAAATACGGAGACAAAGAAAGAGACAAAGACGGAAACAAAGACGGAGATATAGTCCGCTACGGAGACAGAGACAGAGACACAGACACAGACAGAGACAGAGACAGAGGTGCATGAGACAAAGACCGAGACAGAGGGGCAGGAGACATGGACGGAGACAAAGATGGAGACAAAGACGTAGACAAAGACGGAGACAAAGACGGAGTCAAAGACGGAGACAAAGACGGAGACAAAGATGGATACACAGACGGATACAACCACGGAGACAAAGACAGGCGCAAAGACGGAGACAGAAACAGAGACAGATACAGACACAGAGACAGAGACATAGACAGAGACAGAGGAAGAGACAGATACAGAGACACAGACAGAGACAGAGATAGAGTCAGAGACGCATGAGACAAAGACCGAGACAGTGGGGCAGGAGACATGGACGGAGGCAAAGACGGAGACAACGACGTAGACAAAGACGGAGACAAAGACGGAGACGAAGTCGGTGACGAAGACGGAGACAAATACGGAGACGAAGAGGAAGACGGCGATGGAGACAAAGACGGTGACGAAGACGGAGACAAAGACGGAGACAAAGACAGAGACAGAGACAGAGACAGAGACAGAGACAAAGACGGAGAAAAAGACGGAGACAAAAACAGAGACAAGTAGGAAGACAAAGACGGAGACAAAGACGGAGACAAAGACTGAGACAAAGACGGACACAAAGACGGAGACAAAGACGGACACAAAGGCGGAGACAAAGGCGGATGCAGAGACCGAGACAGAGACAGAGACAGAGACAGAGACAGAGACAGAGACAGAGACAGAGACAGAGACTGAGACGGAGACAGAGACAGAGACAGAGACAGAGACAGGGACAGGGACAGGGACAGGGACAGGGACAGTGACAGTGGGAAAGGGAGAGACGGAGACAGAGGGGCAGGAGACAAAGGCGGAGACAATGACAGAGACAAAGACGAAGGCAAAGGCGGAGACAGATACCGATACAGAGGCAGAGGCAGAGGCAGAGACACAGACAGAGACAGAGACAGAGGCAGAGACAGAGACAGAGGCACAGAGACGGAGGCAGAGACAGAGACAGAGACAGAGACAGACACAGAGACAGAGACGGAGACAGAGACACAGACAGAGACAGAGAGAGCGACAGAATCATAGGGGCAGGAGACAAAGACGGAGACAAAGTCGGAAACAAAGAGGAAAGCGAAGACGGAGACAAAGACGGAGACAAAGACGGACACAAAGACGGAGACAAAGACGCAGACGAAGTGGAAGACGACGACGGAGACAAAGACGGTGACAAAGACGGAGACAAAGTCGGAGATAAGGATGGAGACAATGACAGAGACAGAGGCAGAGGCGGAGACAGAGGCGGGAACAGAGACAGAGACAGAGATAGGGACAGAGACAGAGGCAGAGACAGAGACAGAGGCAGAGACAGAGACAGAGACACAGAGACGGAGGCAGAGACAGAGACAGAGACAGAGACAGACACGGAGACAGAGACCGCGACAGAGACAGAGACAGAAGCAGAGACACAGACAGAGACAGAGACATAGACAGAGACAGAAGCATATGAGACAAAGACCGAGACAGAGGGGCAGGAGACATGGACGGAGACAAAGACGGGGACAAAGACGTAGACAAAGACGTAGACAAAGACGGAGACAAGGACGCAGACGAAGAGGAAGACGACGACGGAGACAAAGACGGTGACAAAGACGGAGACAAAGACGGAGACAAAGATGGAGACAAAGACAGAGACAGAGGCAGAGGCGGAAACAGAGACGGGAACAGAGACAGAGACAGAGAGAGGGACAGAGACAGAGACAGAGACAGAAACAGGGCCAGAGACAGAGACAAGGACAGATACAGAGACAGGGACAGAGACAGCGACATAGACAGAGACAGAACAGAGACAGAGACAGAGACAGAGACAGAAACAGAGACAGCGACAGAGACAGAGACAGAGACAGAGACAGAGACAGAGACAGTGACAGAGACAGAGACACAGACAGAGGCAGAGACGGAGACAGAGGTAGAGACAGAGACAGAAACAGAGACAGTGACAGAGACGGAGTCTGATGGGCAGGAGACAAAGACGGAGACAAAGACAGAGACAAAGACGAAGACAAAGACGGAGACAGAGACCGATACAGAGGCAGAGACAGAGACAGAGACAGAGACAGAGACAGAGACACAGACAGAGACAGAGACAGAGGCAGAGACAGAGGCGCATGCGACAAAGACCGAGACAGAGCGGCAGGAGACATGGACGGAGACAAAGACGCAGACAAAGACGGAGACAAAGACGGAGACAAAGACGGTGACAAAGACGGAGAAGAAGAGGAAGATGACGACGGAGACAAAGACGGAGACAAAGATGGAGACAAAGACAGAGACAGAGGCAGAGGCGGAAACAGAGACGGGAACAGAGACAGAGACAGAGATAGGGACAGAGACAGAGGCAGAGACGGAGGCAGAGACAGAGACAGAGAGAGAGACAGAGACAGTGACAGAGACAGAGACAGAGACAGGGACAGAGACAGAGACAGAGACACAGACGGAGACAGAGACAGAGACAGAGGCGCATGCGACGAAGACCGAGACAGAGGGGCAGGAGACTCGCACGGAGACAAAGACGGAGACAAAGGCGGAGACAAAGATGGAGACACAGACGGAGACAAATACGGAGATAAAGACGGAGGCAAAGACGAAGACAAAGACGTAGACAAAGACGGAGACAAAGACGGAGACAAAGACGGAGGCAAAGACGGAGACAAAGACGCAGACAAAGATGGGTACACAGACGGATACAAATACGGAGACAAAGACAGGCACAAAGACGGAGACAGAAACAGAAACAGAGACGGAGACAGAGACAGAAACAGAGACAGAGACAGAGACAGAGACAGAGACAGAGGCAGAGACAGAGACAGAGACAGAGACAGAGACAGAGACAGAGACAGAGACAGATACAGACACAGAGACAGAGACATAGACAGCGACAGAGGCAGAGACAGATACAGAGACACAGACAGAGACAGAGATAGAGTCAGAGGCGCATGACACAAAGACCGAGACAGTGGGGCAGGAGACATGGACGGAGACAAAGACGTAGACAAAGACGGAGGCAAAGACGGGGACAAAGACGGAGACAAATATGGAGACACAGACGGAGACAAATACAGAGACAAAGACGGTGACAAATATGGAGACAAAGACGAAGACAAAGACGGAGACAGAGAGTAATACAGAGACAGAGACAGAGACACAGGCAGAGACACAGACAGAGACAGAGACACATGTGCATGAGACAAAGACCGAGACAAAGGGGCAGGAGACATGGACGGACACATAGACGGTGACAAAGACGTAGACAAAGACGGAGACAAAGACGGAGGCAAAGACGGTGACAAAGACGGACACAAAGGCGGAGACGAAGAGGAAGACGAGGACGGAGACAAAGACGCAGACACGGACGGAGACAAAGAAGGAGGCAAAGACGGAGACAAAGACGGAGACAAAGATGGAGACAAAGACAGAGACAAAGACGGAGACAAATATGGAGACAAAGACAGGCACAAAGACGGAGGCAAAGACAGAGACACAGAGGAAACAAAGACGAAGAAAAAGACGGAGGCAAAGACGGAGACAAAGACGGAGACAAAGATGGTTACACAAACGGATACAAATACGGAGACAAAGACAGGCACAAAGACGGAGACAAAGACGAAGACAAAGACGGAGACAGAGTGTAATACAGAGACAGAGACAGAGACACAGACAGAGACAGAGACAGAGACAGAGACAGAGACAGAGACACAGGTGCATGAGACAAAGACCAAGACAAAGGGGCAGGAGACATGGACGGAGACAAACACGGTGACAAAGACGTAGACAAAGACGTAGACAAAGACGGAGACAAAGACGCAGACGAAATGGAAGACGACGACGGAGACAAAGACGGTGACAAAGACAGAGACAATGTCGGAGATAAGGATGGAGACAAAGACAAAGACAGAGGCAGAGGCGGAGACAGAGGCGGGAACAGAGACAGAGACAGAGATAGGGACAGAGACAGAGGCAGAGACAGAGACAGAGGCAGAGACAGAGACAGAGACACAGAGACGGAGGCAGAGACAGAGACAGAGACAGAGACAGACACAGAGACAGAGACGGAGACAGAGACACAGACAGAGACAGAGAGAGCGACAGAAACATAGGGGCAGGAGACAAAGACGGAGACAAAGTCGGAAACAAAGAGGAAAGCGAAGACGGAGACAAAGACGGAGACAAAGACGGACACAAAGACGGAGACAAAGACGGAGACAGAGACCGAGACAGAGACGGAGACAGAGACAGAGGCATATGAGACAAAGACCGAGACAGAGGGGCAGGAGACATGGACGGAGACAAAGACGGGGACAAAGACGTAGACAAAGACGTAGACAAAGACGGAGACAAGGACGCAGACGAAGAGGAAGACGACGACGGAGACAAAGACGGTGACAAAGACGGAGACAAAGACGGAGACAAAGATGGAGACAAAGACAGAGACAGAGGCAGAGGCGGAGACAGAGACGGGAACAGAGACAGAGACAGAGACAGAGACAGAGACAGGGACAGAGACAGAGACAGAGACAGAGACAGAGACAGAGACAGAGACTGAGACAGAGACAGAGATGGAGCCAGAGACAGAGACAGAGACAGAGACGGAGACGGAGCAGAGACATGGACAGAGACAGAGGCAGAGACAGAGACAGAGACAGAGACAGAGACAGAGACAGAGACAGAGACAGAGACAGAGACAGAGACAAAGACAGAGACAGAGACAGAGACAGAGACAGAGACAGAGATGGAGACAGGGACAGAGACAGAGACAGAGACAGAGACTGAGACTGAGACTGAGACAGAGACAGAGATGGAGCCAGAGACAGAGACAGAGACAAAGACGGAGACGGAGACAGAGACAGGGACAGAGACAGAGGCAGAGACAGAGACAGAGACAGCGACAGAGACACAGACAGAGACAGAGACAGAGAGAGACGCGCATGAGACAAAGACCGAGACAGAGGGGCAGGAGACATGGACGGAGACAAAGACGGAGACAAAGACGTAGACAAAGACGGAGGCAAAGACGGAGACAAAGACGGAGACAAATATGGAGACACAGACGGAGACAAATACAGAGACAAAGACGGTGACAAATATGGAGACAAAGACAGGCACAAAGACGGAGGCAAAGACAGAGACAAAGAGGAAACAAAGACGAAGACAAAGACGGAGGCAAAGACGGAGACACAGACGGAGACAAAGATGGTTACACAAACGGATACAAATACGAAGACAAAGACAGGCACAAAGGCGGAGACAAAGACGAAGACAAAGACGGAGACAGAGTGTAATACAGAGACAGAGACAGAGACACAGACAGAGACAGAGACAGAGACAGAGACAGAGACAGAGACACAGGTGCATGAGACAAAGACCGAGACAAAGGGGCAGGAGACATGGACGGAGACAAACACGGTGACAAAGACGTAGACAAAGACGTAGACAAAGACGGAGACAAAGACGCAGACGAAATGGAAGACGACGACGGAGACAAAGACGGTGACAAAGACGGAGACAAAGACGGTGACAAAGACGGTGACGAAGAGGAAGATGACGACGGAGACAGAGACGGAGACAAAGGCGGAGACACAGACGGAGAAAAAGACGGTGACAAAGACGGAGACGAAGAGGAAGACTACGGCGGAGACAAAGACGGAGACAAAGACGGAGACACAGACGGAGACAAAGATGGAGACAAAGACAGAGATAGAGACACTGGCAGAGGCGGAGACAGAGACGGGAACAGAGACAGATACAGAGGTAGGGACAGAGACAAAGGCAGAGACAGAGACAGAGACAGAGACAGAGACAGAGACAGAGACACAGACAGAGACAGAGACAGAGGCAGAGACAGAGGCGCATGCGACAAAGACCGAGACAGTGGGGCAGGAGACATGGACGGAGACAAAGACGGAGCCAAAGACGTAGACAAAGACGGAGACATAGACGGAGACAAAGTCGGAGACGAAGAGGTAGACGACGACGGAGACAAAGACGGAGACAAAGGCGGAGGCAAAAATGGAGACACAGACGGAGACAAATACGGAGACAAAGACGGAGGCAAAGACGGAGACAAAGACGGAGACAAAGACGAAGACAAAGACGGAGGCAGAGTGTAATACAGAGACAAAGACCGAGACAGAGCGGTAGGAGACATGGACGGAGACAAAGACGGAGACAAAGACGCAGACAAAGACGGAGACAAAGACGGAGACAAAGACGGTGACAAAGACGGAGAAGAAGAGGAAGATGACGACGGAGACAGAGACGGAGACAAAGACGGAGACACAGACGGAGACGAAGTCGGTGACGAAGACGGAGACGAAGAGGAAAACGACGACGGAGACAAAGACGGTGACAAAGACGGAGTCGAAGAGGAAAACGACGACGGAGGCAAAGACGGAGACAAAGACGGAGACACAGACGGAAACAAAGATGGAGACAAAGACAGAGACAGAAACAGAGGCACAGACAGAGACACAGACAGTCACAAAGAGAGAGGCGCATGAGACAAAGACAGCGACAGAGACAGAGACAGAGGCAGAGACAGAGAGAGAGAGAGAGACAGAGACAGAGGCAGAGACAGAGACAGAGACAGGGACAGAGACAGAGACAGAGACCGAAACAGAGGGGCAGGAGACACGGACGGAGACAAAGACGGAGACATAGGCGGAGACAAAGATGGAGACACAGACGGAGACAAATACGGAGACAAAGACGGAGGCAAAGACGGAGACAAAGACGGAGACGAAGAGGAAGACATCGATGGAGACAAAGACGGTGACACAGACGTAGACAAAGACGGAGACAAAGACGGAGGCAAAAACGGAGACAAAGACGGAGACAAAGATGGATACACAGACGGATACAACCACGAAGACAAAGACAGGCGCAAAGACGGAGACAGAAACAGAGACGCAGACACAGACACAGACAGAGACAGAGACCGAGACAGAGGTGCATGAGGCAAAGACCGAGACAGAGCGGCAGGAGATTTGGACGGAGACAAAGACGGAGACAAAGACGGAGACAAAGACGTAGACAAAGACGGAGACAAAGACGGAGACAAAGACGGTGGCAAAGACGGAGACAAAGACGCAGACAAAGATGGGTACACAGACGGATACAAATACGGAGACAGAAACAGAAACAGAGACAGAGACAGAGACAGAGACAGAGACAGAGACAGAGACAGAGGCAGAGACAGAGACAGAGACAGAGACAGAGACAGAGACAGAGACAGTGACAGAGACAGAGGCAGAGACAGAGACAGAGACACAGACAGAGACAGAGACAGAGACAAGGGCGCATGAGACACAGACCGAGACAGAGGGGCAGGAGTCATGGACGGAGACAAAGACGGAGACAAAGACGTAGACAAAGACGGAGACAAAGACGCAGACGACGAGGAAGACGACGACGGAGACAAAGACGGTGACAAAGACGGAGACAAAGACGGAGATAAAGATGGAGAGAAAGACAGAGACAGGGGCAGAGGCGGAGACAGAGACGGGAACAGAGACAGAGGCAGAGACAGAGACAGAGACAGAGCCAGACACGGAGACAGAGACAGAGACAGAGACAGAGAGAGAGACAAAGACGGAGACAAAAACAGTGACAAGTAGGAAGACAAAGACGGAGACAAAGACGGAGACAAAGACGGAGACAAAGACGGAGACAAAGACGGAGACAAAGACTGAGACACAGACGGAGGCAAATACGGAGACAAAGACGGAGACAAAGATGGAGACACAGACGGAGACAAATACGGAGACAAAGAAAGAGACAAAGACGGAAACAAAGACGGAGATATAGTCCGCTACGGAGACAGAGACAGAGACACAGACACAGACAGAGACAGAGACAGAGGTGCATGAGACAAAGACCGAGACAGAGGGGCAGGAGACATGGACGGAGACAAAGATGGAGACAAAGACGTAGACAAAGACGGAGACAAAGACGGAGTCAAAGACGGAGACAAAGACGGAGACAAAGATGGATACACAGACGGATACAACCACGGAGACAAAGACAGGCGCAAAGACGGAGACAGAAACAGAGACAGATACAGACACAGAGACAGAGACATAGACAGAGACAGAGGAAGAGACAGATACAGAGACACAGACAGAGACAGAGATAGAGTCAGAGACGCATGAGACAAAGACCGAGACAGTGGGGCAGGAGACATGGACGGAGGCAAAGACGGAGACAACGACGTAGACAAAGACGGAGACAAAGACGGAGACGAAGTCGGTGACGAAGACGGAGACAAATACGGAGACGAAGAGGAAGACGGCGATGGAGACAAAGACGGTGACGAAGACGGAGACAAAGACGGAGACAAAGACAGAGACAGAGACAGAGACAGAGACAAAGACGGAGAAAAAGACGGAGACAAAAACAGAGACAAGTAGGAAGACAAAGACGGAGACAAAGACGGAGACAAAGACTGAGACAAAGACGGACACAAAGACGGAGACAAAGACGGACACAAAGGCGGAGACAAAGGCGGATGCAGAGACCGAGACAGAGACAGAGACAGAGACAGAGACAGAGACAGAGACAGAGACAGAGACAGAGACTGAGACGGAGACAGAGACAGAGACAGAGACAGAGACAGGGACAGGGACAGGGACAGGGACAGGGACAGTGACAGTGGGAAAGGGAGAGACGGAGACAGAGGGGCAGGAGACAAAGGCGGAGACAATGACAGAGACAAAGACGAAGGCAAAGGCGGAGACAGATACCGATACAGAGGCAGAGGCAGAGGCAGAGACACAGACAGAGACAGAGACAGAGGCAGAGACAGAGACAGAGGCACAGAGACGGAGGCAGAGACAGAGACAGAGACAGAGACAGACACAGAGACAGAGACGGAGACAGAGACACAGACAGAGACAGAGAGAGCGACAGAATCATAGGGGCAGGAGACAAAGACGGAGACAAAGTCGGAAACAAAGAGGAAAGCGAAGACGGAGACAAAGACGGAGACAAAGACGGACACAAAGACGGAGACAAAGACGCAGACGAAGTGGAAGACGACGACGGAGACAAAGACGGTGACAAAGACGGAGACAAAGTCGGAGATAAGGATGGAGACAATGACAGAGACAGAGGCAGAGGCGGAGACAGAGGCGGGAACAGAGACAGAGACAGAGATAGGGACAGAGACAGAGGCAGAGACAGAGACAGAGGCAGAGACAGAGACAGAGACACAGAGACGGAGGCAGAGACAGAGACAGAGACAGAGACAGACACGGAGACAGAGACCGCGACAGAGACAGAGACAGAAGCAGAGACACAGACAGAGACAGAGACATAGACAGAGACAGAAGCATATGAGACAAAGACCGAGACAGAGGGGCAGGAGACATGGACGGAGACAAAGACGGGGACAAAGACGTAGACAAAGACGTAGACAAAGACGGAGACAAGGACGCAGACGAAGAGGAAGACGACGACGGAGACAAAGACGGTGACAAAGACGGAGACAAAGACGGAGACAAAGATGGAGACAAAGACAGAGACAGAGGCAGAGGCGGAAACAGAGACGGGAACAGAGACAGAGACAGAGATAGGGACAGAGACAGAGACAGAGACAGAAACAGGGCCAGAGACAGAGACAAGGACAGATACAGAGACAAGGACAGATACAGAGACAGGGACAGAGACAGCGACATAGACAGAGACAGAACAGAGACAGAGACAGAGACAGAGACAGAAACAGAGACAGCGACAGAGACAGAGACAGAGACAGAGACAGAGACAGAGACAGTGACAGAGACAGAGACACAGACAGAGGCAGAGACGGAGACAGAGGTAGAGACAGAGACAGAAACAGAGACAGTGACAGAGACGGAGTCTGATGGGCAGGAGACAAAGACGGAGACAAAGACAGAGACAAAGACGAAGACAAAGACGGAGACAGAGACCGATACAGAGGCAGAGACAGAGACAGAGACAGAGACAGAGACAGAGACACAGACAGAGACAGAGACAGAGGCAGAGACAGAGGCGCATGCGACAAAGACCGAGACAGAGCGGCAGGAGACATGGACGGAGACAAAGACGCAGACAAAGACGGAGACAAAGACGGAGACAAAGACGGTGACAAAGACGGAGAAGAAGAGGAAGATGACGACGGAGACAAAGACGGAGACAAAGATGGAGACAAAGACAGAGACAGAGGCAGAGGCGGAAACAGAGACGGGAACAGAGACAGAGACAGAGATAGGGACAGAGACAGAGGCAGAGACGGAGGCAGAGACAGAGACAGAGAGAGAGACAGAGACAGTGACAGAGACAGAGACAGAGACAGGGACAGAGACAGAGACAGAGACACAGACGGAGACAGAGACAGAGACAGAGGCGCATGCGACGAAGACCGAGACAGAGGGGCAGGAGACTCGCACGGAGACAAAGACGGAGACAAAGGCGGAGACAAAGATGGAGACACAGACGGAGACAAATACGGAGATAAAGACGGAGGCAAAGACGAAGACAAAGACGTAGACAAAGACGGAGACAAAGACGGAGACAAAGACGGAGGCAAAGACGGAGACAAAGACGCAGACAAAGATGGGTACACAGACGGATACAAATACGGAGACAAAGACAGGCACAAAGACGGAGACAGAAACAGAAACAGAGACGGAGACAGAGACAGAAACAGAGACAGAGACAGAGACAGAGACAGAGACAGAGACAGAGGCAGAGACAGAGACAGAGACAGAGACAGAGACAGAGACAGAGACAGAGACAGATACAGACACAGAGACAGAGACATAGACAGCGACAGAGGCAGAGACAGATACAGAGACACAGACAGAGACAGAGATAGAGTCAGAGGCGCATGACACAAAGACCGAGACAGTGGGGCAGGAGACATGGACGGAGACAAAGACGTAGACAAAGACGGAGGCAAAGACGGAGACAAAGACGGAGACAAATATGGAGACACAGACGGAGACAAATACAGAGACAAAGACGGTGACAAATATGGAGACAAAGACGAAGACAAAGACGGAGACAGAGAGTAATACAGAGACAGAGACAGAGACACAGGCAGAGACACAGACAGAGACAGAGACACATGTGCATGAGACAAAGACCGAGACAAAGGGGCAGGAGACATGGACGGACACATAGACGGTGACAAAGACGTAGACAAAGACGTAGACAAAGACGGAGACAATGACGCAGACGAAGAGGAAGACGACGACGGAGACAAAGACGGCGACAAAGACGGAGACAAAGACGGAGACAAATATGAAGACAAAGACAGAGACAAAGACGGAGACAGAGACAGAGACAGAGACAGAGACAGAGACAGAGACAGAGACAGAGACAGAGACAGAGACAGAGACAGAGACAGAGACAGAGACAGAGACAGAGACAGAGACAGAGACAGAGACAGAGACAGAGACAGAGACAGAGACAGAGACAGAGACAGGGACAGGGACAGAGACAGAGACAGAGACAGAGACAGAGACAGAGACAGAGACAGGGACAGATACAGAGACAGAGACAGAGACAGAGATTGAGACAGAGACAGAGACAGAGACTGAGACAGAGACAGAGATGGAGCCAGAGACAGAGACAGAGAGAGAGACAGAGACAGAGACAGAGACAGAGACAGAGACAGAGACAGAGACAGAAATGGAGACAGAGACAGAGACAGAGACAGAGACAGAGACTGAGACTGAGACAGAGACAGAGATGGAGCCAGAGACAGAGACAGAGACAAGGACGGAGACGGAGACAGAGACAGAGACAGAGACAGGGACACAGACAGAGACAGAGACAGAGAGAGACGCGCATGAGACAAAGACCGAGACAGAGGGGCAGGAGACATGGACGGAGACAAAGACGGAGACAAAGACGTAGACAAAGACGGAGGCAAAGACGGAGACAAAGACGGAGACAAATATGGAGACACAGACGGAGACAAATACAGAGACAAAGACGGTGACAAATATGGAGACAAAGACAGGCACAAAGACGGAGGCAAAGACAGAGACAAAGAGGAAACAAAGACGAAGACAAAGACGGAGGCAAAGACGGAGACACAGACGGAGACAAAGATGGTTACACAAACGGATACAAATACGAAGACAAAGACAGGCACAAAGGCGGAGACAAAGACGAAGACAAAGACGGAGACAGAGTGTAATACAGAGACAGAGACACAGACAGAGACAGAGACGGAGACAGAGACAGAGACACAGGTGCATGAGACAAAGACCGAGACAAAGGGGCAGGAGACATGGACGGAGACAAACACGGTGACAAAGACGTAGACAAAGACGTAGACAAAGACGGAGACAAAGACGCAGACGAAATGGAAGACGACGACGGAGACAAAGACGGTGACAAAGACGGAGACAATGTCGGAGATAAGGACGGAGACAAAGACAGAGACAGAGGCAGAGGCGGAGACAGAGGCGGAAACAGAGACAGAGACAGAGACAGTGGCAGGGACAGTGACAGAGACAGAGACAGAGACAAAGTCAGAGACAGAGACAGACACCGAGACAAAGTCAGAGACAGAGACAGACACAGAGACAGGGACAGGGACAGGGACAGGGACAGGGACAGAGACAGTGGGAAAGGGAGAGACGGAGACAGAGGGGCAGGAGACAAAGGCGGAGACAATGACAGAGACAAAGACGAAGGCAAAGGCGGAGACAGATACCGATACAGAGGCAGAGGCAGAGGCAGAGACACAGACAGAGACAGAGACAGAGGCAGAGACAGAGACAGAGGCACAGAGACGGAGGCAGAGACAGAGACAGAGACGGAGACACAGACAGAGACAGAGAGAGCGACAGAAACATAGGGGCAGGAGACAAAGACGGTGACAAAGACGGACACAAAGACGGAGACAAAGATGGAGACAAAGACAGAGACAGAGGCAGAGGCGGAAACAGAGACGGGAACAGAGACAGAGACAGAGATAGGGACAGAGACAGAGACAGAGACAGAAACAGAGGCAGAGACAGAGACAAGGACAGATACAGAGACAGGGACAGAGACAGCGACATAGACAGAGACAGAACAGAGACAGAGACAGAGACAGAGACAGAAACAGAGACAGCGACAGAGACAGAGACAGAGACATAGACAGAGACAGAGACAGTGACAGAGACAGAGACACAGACAGAGGCAGAGACGGAGACAGAGGTAGAGACAGAGACAGAAACAGAGACAGTGACAGAGACGGAGACTGATGGGCAGGAGACAAAGACGGAGACAAAGACAGAGACAAAGACAGAGACAAAGACGAAGACAAAGACGGAGACAGAGACAGAGACAGAGACAGAGACAGAGACACAGACAGAGACAGAGACAGAGGCAGAGACAGAGGCGCATGCGACAAAGACCGAGACAGAGGGGCAGGCGACATGGGCGGAGACAAAGACGGAGCCAAAGACGTAGACAAAGACGGAGACATAGACGTAGACAAAGGCGGATACGAAGAGGTAGACGACGACGGAGACAAAGACGGTGACAAAGGCGGAGATAAAAATGGAGACACAGACGGAGACAAATACGGAGACAAAGACGGAGGCAAAGACGGAGACAAAGACGGAGACAAAGACGAAGACAAAGACGGAGGCAGAGCGTAATACAGAGACAGAGACAGAGACACAGTTGCATGAGACAAAGACCGAGACAGAGCGGCAGGAGACATGGACGGAGACAAAGACGCAGACAAAGACGGAGACAAAGACGGAGACAAAGACGGTGACAAAGACGGAGAAGAAGAGGAAGATGACGACGGAGACAAAGACGGAGACAAAGATGGAGACAAAGACAGAGACAGAGGCAGAGGCGGAAACAGTGACGGGAACAGACAGAGACAGAGATAGGGACAGAGACAGAGGCAGAGACAGAGACAGAGAGAGAGACAGAGACAGTGACAGAGACAGAGACAGAGACAGGGACAGAGACAGAGACAGAGACACAGACGGAGACACAGACAGAGACAGAGGCGCATGCGACAAAGACCGAGACAGAGGGGCAGGAGACACGCACGGAGACAAAGACGGAGACAAAGGCGGAGACAAAGATGGAGACACAGACGGAGACAAATACGGAGATAAAGACGGAGGCAAAGACGAAGGCAAAGACGTAGACAAAGACGGAGACAAAGACGGAGACAAAGACGGAGGCAAAGACGGAGACAAAGACGCAGACAAAGATGGGTACACAGACGGATACAAATACGGAGACAAAGACAGGCACAAAGACGGAGAGAGAAACAGAAACAGAGACGGAGACAGAGACAGAAACAGAGACAGAGACAGAGACAGAGACAGAGACAGAGACAGAGACAGAGGCAGAGACAGAGACAGAGACAGAGACAGAGACAGAGACAGAGACAGATACAGACACAGAGACAGAGACATAGACAGCGACAGAGGCAGAGCCAGATACAGAGACACAGACAGAGACAGAGATAGAGTCAGAGGCGCATGAGACAAAGACCGAGACAGTGGGGCAGGAGACATGGACGGAGACAAAGACGTAGACAAAGACGGAGGCAAAGACGGAGACAAAGACGGAGACAAATATGGAGACACAGACGGAGACAAATACAGAGACAAAGACGGTGACAAATATGGAGACAAAGACAGGCACAAAGACGGAGGCAAAGACAGAGACAAAGAGGAAACAAAGACGAAGACAAAGACGGAGGCAAAGACGGAGACACAGACGGAGACAAAGATGGTTACACAAACGGATACAAATACGAAGACAAAGACAGGCACAAAGGCGGAGACAAAGACGAAGACAAAGACGGAGACAGAGTGTAATACAGAGACAGAGACACAGACAGAGACAGAGACGGAGACAGAGACAGAGACACAGGTGCATGAGACAAAGACCGAGACAAAGGGGCAGGAGACATGGACGGAGACAAACACGGTGACAAAGACGTAGACAAAGACGTAGACAAAGACGGAGACAAAGACGCAGACGAAATGGAAGACGACGACGGAGACAAAGACGGTGACAAAGACGGAGACAATGTCGGAGATAAGGACGGAGACAAAGACAGAGACAGAGGCAGAGGCGGAGACAGAGGCGGAAACAGAGACAGAGACAGAGACAGTGGCAGGGACAGTGACAGAGACAGAGACAGAGACAAAGTCAGAGACAGAGACAGACACCGAGACAAAGTCAGAGACAGAGACAGACACAGAGACAGGGACAGGGACAGGGACAGGGACAGGGACAGAGACAGTGGGAAAGGGAGAGACGGAGACAGAGGGGCAGGAGACAAAGGCGGAGACAATGACAGAGACAAAGACGAAGGCAAAGGCGGAGACAGATACCGATACAGAGGCAGAGGCAGAGGCAGAGACAGAGACAGAGGCACAGAGACGGAGGCAGAGACAGAGACAGAGACGGAGACACAGACAGAGACAGAGAGAGCGACAGAAACATAGGGGCAGGAGACAAAGACGGTGACAAAGACGGACACAAAGACGGAGACAAAGATGGAGACAAAGACAGAGACAGAGGCAGAGGCGGAAACAGAGACGGGAACAGAGACAGAGACAGAGATAGGGACAGAGACAGAGACAGAGACAGAAACAGAGGCAGAGACAGAGACAAGGACAGATACAGAGACAGGGACAGAGACAGCGACATAGACAGAGACAGAACAGAGACAGAGACAGAGACAGAGACAGAAACAGAGACAGCGACAGAGACAGAGACAGAGACATAGACAGAGACAGAGACAGTGACAGAGACAGAGACACAGACAGAGGCAGAGACGGAGACAGAGGTAGAGACAGAGACAGAAACAGAGACAGTGACAGAGACGGAGACTGATGGGCAGGAGACAAAGACGGAGACAAAGACAGAGACAAAGACAGAGACAAAGACGAAGACAAAGACGGAGACAGAGACAGAGACAGAGACAGAGACAGAGACACAGACAGAGACAGAGACAGAGACAGAGGCAGAGACAGAGGCGCATGCGACAAAGACCGAGACAGAGGGGCAGGCGACATGGGCGGAGACAAAGACGGAGCCAAAGACGTAGACAAAGACGGAGACATAGACGTAGACAAAGGCGGATACGAAGAGGTAGACGACGACGGAGACAAAGACGGTGACAAAGGCGGAGATAAAAATGGAGACACAGACGGATACAAATACGGAGACAAAGACAGGCACAAAGACGGAGAGAGAAACAGAAACAGAGACGGAGACAGAGACAGAAACAGAGACAGAGACAGAGACAGAGACAGAGACAGAGACAGAGACAGAGGCAGAGACAGAGACAGAGACAGAGACAGAGACAGAGACAGAGACAGATACAGACACAGAGACAGAGACATAGACAGCGACAGAGGCAGAGCCAGATACAGAGACACAGACAGAGACAGAGATAGAGTCAGAGGCGCATGAGACAAAGACCGAGACAGTGGGGCAGGAGACATGGACGGAGACAAAGACGTAGACAAAGACGGAGGCAAAGACGGAGACAAAGACGGAGACAAATATGGAGACACAGACGGAGACAAATACAGAGACAAAGACGGTGACAAATATGGAGACAAAGACGAAGACAAAGACGGAGACAGAGTGTAATACAGAGACAGAGACAGAGACACAGTCAGAGACACAGACAGAGACAGAGACACAGGTGCATGAGACAAAGACCGAGACAAAGGGGCAGGAGACATGGACGGACACATAGACGGTGACAAAGACGTAGACAAAGACGTAGACAAAGACGGAGACAATGACGCAGACGAAGAGGAAGACGACGACGGAGACAAAGACGGCGACAAAGACGGAGACAAAGACGGAGACAAATATGAAGACAAAGACAGAGACAAAGACGGAGACAGAGACAGAGACGGAGACAGAGACAGAGACAGAGACAGAGACAGAGACAGAGACAGAGACAGAGACAGAGACAGAGACAGGGACAGGGACAGAGACAGAGACAGAGACAGAGACAGAGACAGAGACAGAGACAGAGACAGAGACAGAGACAGAGACAGAGATGGAGACAGAGACAGAGACAGAGACTGAGACTGAGACAGAGACAGAGATGGAGCCAGAGACGGAGACAGAGACAAGGACGGAGACGGAGACAGAGACAGAAACAGAGACAGAGACAGAGACAGAGACAGAGACAGAGACAGTGACAGAGACAGAGGCGCATGAGACAAAGACCGAGACAGAGGGGCCGGAGACATGGACGGAGACAAAGACGGAGACAAAGACGTAGACAAAGACGGAGACAAAGACGGAGACAAAGACGGAGACAAAGACGAAGACAAAGATGGAGACACAGACGGAGACAAATACGGAGGCAAAGGCAGAGACAAAGGTGGAGACAGAGACGGAGACAGAGTCCGATACGGAGACAGAGACAGAGACACAGACACAGACAGAGACAGAGACAGAGACAGAGACAGAGGTGCATGAGACAAAGACCGAGACAGAGGGGCAGGAGACATGGACGGAGACAAAGACGGAGACAAAGACGTACACAAAGACAGAGACAAAGACGGAGACAAAGACGGTGACAAAGACAGAGACGAAGAGGAGGACGACGACGGACACAGAGACGGAGAGAAAGACAGAGACAAAGACGGTGACAAAGACGGAGACAAGGACTGAGACGAAGAGGAAGACGACGACGGAGACAAAGACGGAGACAAAGACGTACACAAAGACGGATACAAAGACAGAGAAAGAGACAGAGACAGCGACAGAGGCAGAGGCGCATGAGACAAAGACCGAGACAGAGGGGCAGGAGACATGGACGGAGACAAAGACGGAGACAAAGACGTAGACAAAGACGAAGGCAAAGACGGTGACAAAGACGGACACAAAGGCGGAGACGAAGAGGAAGACGAGGACGGAGACAAAGACGGAGACACGGACGTAGACAAACACGGAGACAAAGACGGAGACAAAGACGTAGACAAATATGGTGACACAGACGGAGACAAATACAGAGACGAAGACGGTCACAAAGATGGATACACAGACGGATACAAATACGGAGACAAAGACATGCACAAAGACGGAGACAAAGACGAAGACAAAGACGGAGACAGAGTGTAATACAGAGGCAAAGACAGAGACACAGACAGAGACAGAGACAGAGACAGAGACACAGGTGCATGAGACAAAGACCGAGACAAAGGGGCAGGAGACATGGACGGAGACAAAGACGGTGACAAAGACGTAGACAAAGACGTAGACAAAGACGGAGACAAAGACGGAGGCAAAGACGGTGACAAAGACGGACACAAAGGCGGAGACGAAGAGGAAGACGAGGACGGAGACAAAGACGGAGACACGGAAGGAGACAAAGAAGGAGGCAAAGACGGAGACAAAGACGGAGACAAAGACGGAGACAAAGATGGAGACAAAGACAGAGACAAAGACGGAGACAGAGACAGAGACAGAGACAGAGACAGAGACAGAGACAGAGACAGAGACAGAGACAGAGATAGAGACAGAGACAGAGACAGAGACAGAGACAGAGACAGAGACTGAGACAGAGACAGAGATGGAGCCAGAGACAGAGACAGAGACAGAGACGGAGACGGAGCAGAGACATGGACAGAGACAGAGGCAGAGGCAGAGACAGAGACAGAGACAGAGACAGAGAAAGCGACAGAGACACAGACAGAGACAGAGACAGAGAGAGACGCGCATGAGACAAAGACCGAGACAGAGGGGCAGGAGACATGGACGGAGACGAAGACGGAGACAAAGACGCAGACAAAGATGGGTACACAGACGGATACAAATACGGAGACAAAGACAGGCACAAAGACGGAGACAGAAACAGAAACAGAGACGGAGACAGAGACAGAAACAGAGACAGAGACAGAGACAGAGACAGAGACAGAGACAGAGACAGAGACAGAGACAGAGACAGAGACAGAGGCAGAGACAGAGACAGAGACAGAGACAGAGACAGAGACAGAGACAGAGACAGATACAGACACAGAGACAGAGACATAGACAGCGACAGAGGCAGAGACAGATACAGAGACACAGACAGAGACAGAGATAGAGTCAGAGGCGCATGAGACAAAGACCGAGACAGTGGGGCAGGAGACATGGACGGAGACAAAGACGTAGACAAAGACGGAGGCAAAGACGGAGACAAAGACGGAGACAAATATGGAGACACAGACGGAGACAAATACAGAGACAAAGACGGTGACAAATATGGAGACAAAGACGAAGACAAAGACGGAGACAGAGTGTAATACAGAGACAGAGACAGAGACACAGTCAGAGACACAGACGGAGACAGAGACACAGGTGCATGAGACAAAGACCGAGACAAAGGGGCAGGAGACATGGACGGACACATAGACGGTGACAAAGACGTAGACAAAGACGTAGACAAAGACGGAGACAATGACGCAGACGAAGAGGAAGACGACGACGGAGACAAAGACGGCGACAAAGACGGAGACAAAGACGGAGACAGAGACAGAGACAGAGACAGAGACAGAGACAGAGACAGAGACAGAGACAGAGACAGAGACAGAGACAGAGACAGAGACAGAGACAGAGACAGAGACAGGGACAGGGACAGAGACAGAGACAGAGACAGAGACAGAGACAGAGACAGAGACAGGGACAGATACAGAGACAGAGACAGAGACAGAGATAGAGACAGAGACAGAGACAGAGGCGGAGACGGAGACAGAGACGGAGACAGAGACAGAGACAGAGACAGAGACAGGGATAGAGACAGGGACAGGGACAGAGCCCGATACAGAGGCAGAGACAGAGACATAGACACAGACAGAGACAGAGGCGCATGAGACAAAGACCGAGACTGAGGGGCAGGAGACATGGACGGAGACAGAGACAGAGATGGAGACAGAGACAGAGACAGAGACAGAGACAGAGACAGAGACGGAGACGGAGACAGAGACGGGGACAGAGACAGAGGCAGAGACAGAGACAGGGACAGAGACAGAGACAGAGACAGAGACAGAGACAGAGACAGAGACACAGACAGAGACAGAGACAGAGACAGAGACAGAGACAGAGACAGAGACAGAGATGGAGACCGAGTCAGAGACAGAGACAGAGACAGAGACTGAGACTGAGACAGAGACAGAGATGGAGCCAGAGACAGAGACAGAGGCAAAGACGGAGACGGAGACACAGACAGAGACAGAGACAGAAACAGAGATGGAGACAGAGACAGAGACAGAGACAGAGACGGAGACGGAGACAGAGACGGGGACAGAGACAGAGACAGGGACAGAGACAGAGACAGAGACAGGGACAGGGACAGAGCCCGATACAGAGGCAGAGACAGAGACATAGACACAGACAGAGACAGAGGCACATGAGACAGAGACCGAGACTGACGGGCAGGAGACATGGACGGAGACAGAGACAGAGATGGAGACAGAGACGGAGACAGAGACAGAGAGGGAGACGGAGACAGAGACGGGTCAGAGACAGAGGCAGAGACAGAGACAGGGACAGAGACAGAGACAGAGACAGAGACAGAGACAGAGACAGAGACAGAGACAGAGACAGAGACAGAGACAGAGACAGAGACAGAGACAGAGACAGAGACAGAGACAGAGACAGAGACAGAGACAGAGACAGAGACACAGTCAGAGACGGAGGCGCATGCGACAAAGACCGAGACAGAGGGGCAGAAAACATGGACGGAGACAAAGACGGAGACAAAGACGTAGACAGAGACGGAGACAAAGACGGAGACAAAGATGGTGACAAAGACGGAGACAAAGACGGAGACGAAGAGGAAGACGACGACGGAGACAAACACGGTGACAAAGACGGAGACAAAGAGGGATACAGAGACAGAGACAGGGACAGAGACAGAGAGAGAGACAGAGACAGAGACAGAGACAGAGACAGAGACAGAGACAGAGACAGAGACAGAGACAGAGACAGAGACAGAGACAGAGACAGAGACAGAGACAGAGACAGAGACAGAGACAGAGACAGAGACAGAGACAGAGACAGAGACAGAGACAGAGACAGAGACAGAGACAGAGACAGAGACAGAGACAGAGACAGAGACAGAGACAGAGACAGAGACAGAGACAGAGACAGAGACAGAGACAGAGACAGAGACAGAGACAGAGACAGAGACAGAGACAGAGACAGAGACAGAGACAGAAACAGAGACAGAGACAGAGACAGAGACTGATACAGAAGCAGAGATAGGGACAGAGACAGAGACAGACACACAGACAGAGACAGAGTCAGAGACAGTGGCGCATCCGACAAAGACCGAGACAGAGGGGCAGGAGACGTGGACGGAGACAAAGACGGAGACAAACACGTAGACAAAGACGGAGACAAAGACAGAGACAGAGACAGAGGCACAGACAGAGACACAGACAGTCACAAAGAGAGAGGCGCATGAGACAAAGACACAGACAGAGACAGAGACAGAGTCAGAGACAGAGACAGAGACAGAGACAGAGACAGAGACAGAGACAGAGACAGAGACAGAGACAGAGACAGAGACAGAGACAGAGACAGAGAGAGAGACAGAGACAGAGACAGAGACAGAACAGAGACAGAGACAGAGACAGAGACAGAGACAGAGACAGAGACAGAGACAGAGACAGAGACAGAGACAGAGACAGAAACAGAGACAGAGGCAGAGACAGAGACAGAGACAGAGACAGAGACATAGACTGAGACAGAGACAGTGACAGAGACAGAGACACAGACAGAGGCAGAAACGAAGACTGAGGCAGAGACAGAGACAGAGACAGAGACAGAGACAGAGACAGAGACAGAGACAGAGACAGAGACAGAGACAGAGACAGAGACAGAGACAGAGACAGAGACATAGACAGAGACAGAGACAGAGACAGAGACACAGACAGAGGCAGAGACGGAGACAGAGGCAGAGACAGGGACAGAGACAGAGACAGAGACAGAGACAGTGACAGAGACAGAGACAGAGTCAGAGACAGAGACAGAGACAGAGACAGAGACAGTGACAGAGACAGAGGCGCATGAGACAAAGACCGAGACAGAGGGGCCGGAGACATGGACGGAGGCAAAGGCAGAGACAAAGGTGGAGACAGAGACGGAGACAGAGTCCGATACGGAGACAGAGACAGAGACACAGACACAGACAGAGACAGAGACAGAGACAGAGACAGAGGTGCATGAGACAAAGACCGAGACAGAGATGCAGGAGACATGGACGGAGAAAAAGACGGAGACAAAGACGTACACAAAGACAGAGACAAAGACGGAGACAACGGCGGTGACAAAGACAGAGACGAAGAGGAGGACGACGACGGACACAGAGACGGAGAGAAAGACAGAGACAAAGACGGAGACAAAGATGGATACACAGACGGACACAAGTGCGGAGACAAAGACAGGCACAAAGACGGAGACAGAAACAGAGACAGAGACACAGACAGAGACAGAGACAGAGAAATAGACGGAGACGGAGACAGAGACAGAGGCAGAGACAGAAACAGAGACACAGACAGAGGCAGCGACAGATACAGACACAGAGACAGAGACAGAGACAGAGACAGAGACAGAGACAGAGACAGAGACAGAGACAGAGACAGAGACAGAGACAGAGACAGAGACAGAGACAGAGACAGAGACAGAGACAGAGACAGAGACAGAGACAGAGACAGAGACAGAGACGGAGACAGAGACAGAGACAGAGATAGGGACAGAGATGGAGACAAAGTCGGAGATAAACTCGGAGACAAAGATGGATACACAGACGGATACAAATACGGAGACAAAGACAGGCACAAAGACGGAGACAGAGACAGAGACAGAGATAGAGACAGAGACAGAGACAGACGCAGGGACAGAGACAGAGACAGAGACAGAGACAGAGACAGAGACAGAGACTGAGACAGAGACAGGGACGGGGACAGAGACAGAGGCAGAGACAGAGACAGGGACAGAGACAGAGACAGAGACAGGGACGGAGTCAAAGACGGAGACAAAGACGGAGACAAAGACGTAGACAAAGACGGAGACAAAAAGACGCAGACGAAGAGGAAGACGACGACGGAGACAAAGACGGTGACAAAGACGGAGACAAAGACAGAGACAAAGACGGATACAAAGACAGAGACAAAGACGGTGACAAAGATGGAGGCACAGACGGAGACAAAGACGGAGACAAAGATGGATACACAGACGGATACAAATACGGAGACAAAGACAGGCACAAAGACGGAGACAAAGAGGAAGACAAAGACGGAGACAGA
Organism: Megachile willughbiella; assembly: GCA_945859595.2. Taxonomy (NCBI): domain Eukaryota; kingdom Metazoa; phylum Arthropoda; class Insecta; order Hymenoptera; family Megachilidae; genus Megachile; species Megachile willughbiella. Next base: position 11,292,229 of record OX243809.1, on the reverse strand, counting down.
GTGTAAAACAGAGACAGAGACAGAGACACAGACAGAGACAGAGACAGAGACAGAGACAGAGACAGAGACAGAGACAGAGACTGAGACAGAGACAGAGATGGAGCCAGAGACAGAGACAGAGACGCAGACGGAGACGGAAACAGGGACAGAGAAAGAGGCAGAGACACAGACAGAGACAGAGACAGAGACAGAGACAGAGACAGAGACAGAGACAGAGATGGAGACAGAGACAGAGACAGAGACAGAGACAGAGACAGAGACGGAGACGGAGACAGAGACGTGGACAGAGACAGAGGCAGAGACAGAGACAGAGACAGAGACAGGGACAGAGACAGAGACAGAGACAGGGACAGGGACAGAGCCCGATACAGAGGCAGAGACAGAGACATAGACACAGACAGAGACAGAGGCGCATGAGACAAAGACCGAGACTGAGGGGCAGGAGACATGGACGGAGACAAAGACGGAGACAAAGACGTAGACAACGACGTAGACAAAGGCGGATACAAAGACAGAGACAGAGACAGATACAGAGACAGAGACAGAGACAGAGACAGAGACAGAGACAGAGACAGAGACAGAGACAGAGACAGAGACAGAGGCAGAGACAGAGACAGAGACAGAGACAGAGACAGAGACGGAGACAGAGACAGAGACAGAGATAGGGACAGAGACAAAGACAGAGACAGAGACAGAGGCACAGACAGAGACAGAGACAGAGACAGAGACAAAGACAGAGACAGAGACAGAGACAGAGATGGGGACAAAGACGGAGACAAACTCGAAGACAAAGATGGATACACAGACGGATACAAATACGGAGACAAAGACAGGCACAAAGACGGAGACAGAGACAGAGACAGAGATAGAGACAGAGACAGAGACAGAGACAGAGACAGACACAGGGACAGAGACAGAGACAGAGACAGAGACAGAGACAGAGACTGAGACAGAGACAGGGACGGGGACAGAGACAGAGGCAGAGACAGAGACAGGGACAGAGACAGGGACGGAGTCAAAGACGGAGACAAAGACGGAGACAAAGACGTAGACAAAGACGGAGACAAAGGCGCAGACGAAGAGGAGGACGACGACGGAGACAAAGACGGTGACAAAGACGGAGACAAAGACAGAGACAAAGACGGATACAAAGACAGAGACAAAGACGGTGACAAAGATGGAGGCACAGACGGAGACAAATACGGAGACAAAGACAGAGACAAAGACGGAGACAAAGACGATGAAAAAGACGGAGGCAAAGACGGAGACAAAGACGGAGACAAAGATGGATACACAGACGGAGACAAAGATGGATACACAGACGGATACAAATACGGAGACAAAGACAGGCACAAAGACGGGGACAAAGAGGAAGACAAAGACGGAGACAGAGTGTAATACAGAGACAGAGACAGAGACACAGACAGAGACAGAGACAGAGACAGAGACAGAGACAGAGACAGAGACAGAGACAGAGACAGAGACAAAGACAGAGACAGAGACAGAGACAGAGACAGAGACAGAGACAGAGACAGAGACACAGTCAGAGACGGAGGCGCATGCGACAAAGACCGAGACAGAGGGGCAGAAAACATGGACGGAGACAAAGACGGAGACAAAGACGTAGACAGAGACGGAGACAAAGACGGAGACAAAGATGGTGACAAAGACGGAGACAAAGACGGAGACAAAGACGGAGACAAAGACGGGCACAAAGGCGGAGACAAAGGCGGAGACAGAGACCGAGACAGAGACAGAGACAGAGACACAGAGACGGAGGCAGAGACAGAGACAGAGACAGAGACAGACACAGAGACAGAGACGGAGACAGAGACACAGACAGAGACAGAGAGAGCGACAGAAACATAGGGGCAGGAGACAAAGACGGAGACAAAGTCGGAAACAAAGAGGAAAGCGAAGACGGAGACAAAGACGGAGACAAAGACGGACACAAAGACGGAGACAAAGACGGAGACAGAGACCGAGACAGAGACGGAGACAGAGACAGAGGCATATGAGACAAAGACCGAGACAGAGGGGCAGGAGACATGGACGGAGACGAAGACGGAGACAAAGACGCAGACAAAGATGGGTACACAGACGGATACAAATACGGAGACAAAGACAGGCACAAAGACGGAGACAGAAACAGAAACAGAGACGGAGACAGAGACAGAAACAGAGACAGAGACAGAGACAGAGACAGAGACAGAGACAGAGACAGAGACAGAGACAGAGACAGAGACAGAGGCAGAGACAGAGACAGAGACAGAGACAGAGACAGAGACAGAGACAGAGACAGATACAGACACAGAGACAGAGACATAGACAGCGACAGAGGCAGAGACAGATACAGAGACACAGACAGAGACAGAGATAGAGTCAGAGGCGCATGAGACAAAGACCGAGACAGTGGGGCAGGAGACATGGACGGAGACAAAGACGTAGACAAAGACGGAGGCAAAGACGGAGACAAAGACGGAGACAAATATGGAGACACAGACGGAGACAAATACAGAGACAAAGACGGTGACAAATATGGAGACAAAGACGAAGACAAAGACGGAGACAGAGTGTAATACAGAGACAGAGACAGAGACACAGTCAGAGACACAGACGGAGACAGAGACACAGGTGCATGAGACAAAGACCGAGACAAAGGGGCAGGAGACATGGACGGACACATAGACGGTGACAAAGACGTAGACAAAGACGTAGACAAAGACGGAGACAATGACGCAGACGAAGAGGAAGACGACGACGGAGACAAAGACGGCGACAAAGACGGAGACAAAGACGGAGACAGAGACAGAGACAGAGACAGAGACAGAGACAGAGACAGAGACAGAGACAGAGACAGAGACAGAGACAGAGACAGAGACAGAGACAGAGACAGAGACAGGGACAGGGACAGAGACAGAGACAGAGACAGAGACAGAGACAGAGACAGAGACAGGGACAGATACAGAGACAGAGACAGAGACAGAGATAGAGACAGAGACAGAGACAGAGGCGGAGACGGAGACAGAGACGGAGACAGAGACAGAGACAGAGACAGAGACAGGGATAGAGACAGGGACAGGGACAGAGCCCGATACAGAGGCAGAGACAGAGACATAGACACAGACAGAGACAGAGGCGCATGAGACAAAGACCGAGACTGAGGGGCAGGAGACATGGACGGAGACAGAGACAGAGATGGAGACAGAGACAGAGACAGAGACAGAGACAGAGACAGAGACGGAGACGGAGACAGAGACGGGGACAGAGACAGAGGCAGAGACAGAGACAGGGACAGAGACAGAGACAGAGACAGAGACAGAGACAGAGACAGAGACACAGACAGAGACAGAGACAGAGACAGAGACAGAGACAGAGACAGAGACAGAGATGGAGACCGAGTCAGAGACAGAGACAGAGACAGAGACTGAGACTGAGACAGAGACAGAGATGGAGCCAGAGACAGAGACAGAGGCAAAGACGGAGACGGAGACACAGACAGAGACAGAGACAGAAACAGAGATGGAGACAGAGACAGAGACAGAGACAGAGACGGAGACGGAGACAGAGACGGGGACAGAGACAGAGACAGGGACAGAGACAGAGACAGAGACAGGGACAGGGACAGAGCCCGATACAGAGGCAGAGACAGAGACATAGACACAGACAGAGACAGAGGCACATGAGACAGAGACCGAGACTGACGGGCAGGAGACATGGACGGAGACAGAGACAGAGATGGAGACAGAGACGGAGACAGAGACAGAGAGGGAGACGGAGACAGAGACGGGTCAGAGACAGAGGCAGAGACAGAGACAGGGACAGAGACAGAGACAGAGACAGAGACAGAGACAGAGACAGAGACAGAGACAGAGACAGAGACAGAGACAGAGACAGAGACAGAGACAGAGACAGAGACAGAGACAGAGACAGAGACAGAGACAGAGACAGAGACAGAGACACAGTCAGAGACGGAGGCGCATGCGACAAAGACCGAGACAGAGGGGCAGAAAACATGGACGGAGACAAAGACGGAGACAAAGACGTAGACAGAGACGGAGACAAAGACGGAGACAAAGATGGTGACAAAGACGGAGACAAAGACGGAGACGAAGAGGAAGACGACGACGGAGACAAACACGGTGACAAAGACGGAGACAAAGAGGGATACAGAGACAGAGACAGGGACAGAGACAGAGAGAGAGACAGAGACAGAGACAGAGACAGAGACAGAGACAGAGACAGAGACAGAGACAGAGACAGAGACAGAGACAGAGACAGAGACAGAGACAGAGACAGAGACAGAGACAGAGACAGAGACAGAGACAGAGACAGAGACAGAGACAGAGACAGAGACAGAGACAGAGACAGAGACAGAGACAGAGACAGAGACAGAGACAGAGACAGAGACAGAGACAGAGACAGAGACAGAGACAGAGACAGAGACAGAGACAGAGACAGAGACAGAGACAGAGACAGAGACAGAAACAGAGACAGAGACAGAGACAGAGACTGATACAGAAGCAGAGATAGGGACAGAGACAGAGACAGACACACAGACAGAGACAGAGTCAGAGACAGTGGCGCATCCGACAAAGACCGAGACAGAGGGGCAGGAGACGTGGACGGAGACAAAGACGGAGACAAACACGTAGACAAAGACGGAGACAAAGACAGAGACAGAGACAGAGGCACAGACAGAGACACAGACAGTCACAAAGAGAGAGGCGCATGAGACAAAGACACAGACAGAGACAGAGACAGAGTCAGAGACAGAGACAGAGACAGAGACAGAGACAGAGACAGAGACAGAGACAGAGACAGAGACAGAGACAGAGACAGAGACAGAGACAGAGAGAGAGACAGAGACAGAGACAGAGACAGAACAGAGACAGAGACAGAGACAGAGACAGAGACAGAGACAGAGACAGAGACAGAGACAGAGACAGAGACAGAGACAGAAACAGAGACAGAGGCAGAGACAGAGACAGAGACAGAGACAGAGACATAGACTGAGACAGAGACAGTGACAGAGACAGAGACACAGACAGAGGCAGAAACGAAGACTGAGGCAGAGACAGAGACAGAGACAGAGACAGAGACAGAGACAGAGACAGAGACAGAGACAGAGACAGAGACAGAGACAGAGACAGAGACAGAGACAGAGACATAGACAGAGACAGAGACAGAGACAGAGACACAGACAGAGGCAGAGACGGAGACAGAGGCAGAGACAGGGACAGAGACAGAGACAGAGACAGAGACAGTGACAGAGACAGAGACAGAGTCAGAGACAGAGACAGAGACAGAGACAGAGACAGTGACAGAGACAGAGGCGCATGAGACAAAGACCGAGACAGAGGGGCCGGAGACATGGACGGAGGCAAAGGCAGAGACAAAGGTGGAGACAGAGACGGAGACAGAGTCCGATACGGAGACAGAGACAGAGACACAGACACAGACAGAGACAGAGACAGAGACAGAGACAGAGGTGCATGAGACAAAGACCGAGACAGAGATGCAGGAGACATGGACGGAGAAAAAGACGGAGACAAAGACGTACACAAAGACAGAGACAAAGACGGAGACAACGGCGGTGACAAAGACAGAGACGAAGAGGAGGACGACGACGGACACAGAGACGGAGAGAAAGACAGAGACAAAGACGGAGACAAAGATGGATACACAGACGGACACAAGTGCGGAGACAAAGACAGGCACAAAGACGGAGACAGAAACAGAGACAGAGACACAGACAGAGACAGAGACAGAGAAATAGACGGAGACGGAGACAGAGACAGAGGCAGAGACAGAAACAGAGACACAGACAGAGGCAGCGACAGATACAGACACAGAGACAGAGACAGAGACAGAGACAGAGACAGAGACAGAGACAGAGACAGAGACAGAGACAGAGACAGAGACAGAGACAGAGACAGAGACAGAGACAGAGACAGAGACAGAGACAGAGACAGAGACAGAGACAGAGACAGAGACGGAGACAGAGACAGAGACAGAGATAGGGACAGAGATGGAGACAAAGTCGGAGATAAACTCGGAGACAAAGATGGATACACAGACGGATACAAATACGGAGACAAAGACAGGCACAAAGACGGAGACAGAGACAGAGACAGAGATAGAGACAGAGACAGAGACAGACGCAGGGACAGAGACAGAGACAGAGACAGAGACAGAGACAGAGACAGAGACTGAGACAGAGACAGGGACGGGGACAGAGACAGAGGCAGAGACAGAGACAGGGACAGAGACAGAGACAGAGACAGGGACGGAGTCAAAGACGGAGACAAAGACGGAGACAAAGACGTAGACAAAGACGGAGACAAAAAGACGCAGACGAAGAGGAAGACGACGACGGAGACAAAGACGGTGACAAAGACGGAGACAAAGACAGAGACAAAGACGGATACAAAGACAGAGACAAAGACGGTGACAAAGATGGAGGCACAGACGGAGACAAAGACGGAGACAAAGATGGATACACAGACGGATACAAATACGGAGACAAAGACAGGCACAAAGACGGAGACAAAGAGGAAGACAAAGACGGAGACAGAGTGTAAAACAGAGACAGAGACAGAGACACAGACAGAGACAGAGACAGAGACAGAGACAGAGACAGAGACAGAGACAGAGACTGAGACAGAGACAGAGATGGAGCCAGAGACAGAGACAGAGACGCAGACGGAGACGGAAACAGGGACAGAGAAAGAGGCAGAGACACAGACAGAGACAGAGACAGAGACAGAGACAGAGACAGAGACAGAGACAGAGATGGAGACAGAGACAGAGACAGAGACAGAGACAGAGACAGAGACGGAGACGGAGACAGAGACGTGGACAGAGACAGAGGCAGAGACAGAGACAGAGACAGAGACAGGGACAGAGACAGAGACAGAGACAGGGACAGGGACAGAGCCCGATACAGAGGCAGAGACAGAGACATAGACACAGACAGAGACAGAGGCGCATGAGACAAAGACCGAGACTGAGGGGCAGGAGACATGGACGGAGACAAAGACGGAGACAAAGACGTAGACAACGACGTAGACAAAGGCGGATACAAAGACAGAGACAGAGACAGATACAGAGACAGAGACAGAGACAGAGACAGAGACAGAGACAGAGACAGAGACAGAGACAGAGACAGAGACAGAGGCAGAGACAGAGACAGAGACAGAGACAGAGACAGAGACGGAGACAGAGACAGAGACAGAGATAGGGACAGAGACAAAGACAGAGACAGAGACAGAGGCACAGACAGAGACAGAGACAGAGACAGAGACAAAGACAGAGACAGAGACAGAGACAGAGATGGGGACAAAGACGGAGACAAACTCGAAGACAAAGATGGATACACAGACGGATACAAATACGGAGACAAAGACAGGCACAAAGACGGAGACAGAGACAGAGACAGAGATAGAGACAGAGACAGAGACAGAGACAGAGACAGACACAGGGACAGAGACAGAGACAGAGACAGAGACAGAGACAGAGACTGAGACAGAGACAGGGACGGGGACAGAGACAGAGGCAGAGACAGAGACAGGGACAGAGACAGGGACGGAGTCAAAGACGGAGACAAAGACGGAGACAAAGACGTAGACAAAGACGGAGACAAAGGCGCAGACGAAGAGGAGGACGACGACGGAGACAAAGACGGTGACAAAGACGGAGACAAAGACAGAGACAAAGACGGATACAAAGACAGAGACAAAGACGGTGACAAAGATGGAGGCACAGACGGAGACAAATACGGAGACAAAGACAGAGACAAAGACGGAGACAAAGACGATGAAAAAGACGGAGGCAAAGACGGAGACAAAGACGGAGACAAAGATGGATACACAGACGGAGACAAAGATGGATACACAGACGGATACAAATACGGAGACAAAGACAGGCACAAAGACGGGGACAAAGAGGAAGACAAAGACGGAGACAGAGTGTAATACAGAGACAGAGACAGAGACACAGACAGAGACAGAGACAGAGACAGAGACAGAGACAGAGACAGAGACAGAGACAGAGACAGAGACAAAGACAGAGACAGAGACAGAGACAGAGACAGAGACAGAGACAGAGACAGAGACACAGTCAGAGACGGAGGCGCATGCGACAAAGACCGAGACAGAGGGGCAGAAAACATGGACGGAGACAAAGACGGAGACAAAGACGTAGACAGAGACGGAGACAAAGACGGAGACAAAGATGGTGACAAAGACGGAGACAAAGACGGAGACAAAGACGGAGACAAAGACGGGCACAAAGGCGGAGACAAAGGCGGAGACAGAGACCGAGACAGAGACAGAGACAGAGACACAGAGACGGAGGCAGAGACAGAGACAGAGACAGAGACAGACACAGAGACAGAGACGGAGACAGAGACACAGACAGAGACAGAGAGAGCGACAGAAACATAGGGGCAGGAGACAAAGACGGAGACAAAGTCGGAAACAAAGAGGAAAGCGAAGACGGAGACAAAGACGGAGACAAAGACGGACACAAAGACGGAGACAAAGACGGAGACAGAGACCGAGACAGAGACGGAGACAGAGACAGAGGCATATGAGACAAAGACCGAGACAGAGGGGCAGGAGACATGGACGGAGACAAAGACGGGCACAAAGACGTAGACAAAGACGTAGACAAAGACGGAGACAAGGACGCAGACGAAGAGGAAGACGACGACGGAGACAAAGACGGTGACAAAGACGGAGACAAAGACGGAGACAAAGATGGAGACAAAGACAGAGACAGAGGCAGAGGCGGAGACAGAGACGGGAACAGAGACAGAGACAGAGACAGAGACTGAGACAGAGACAGAGATGGAGCCAGAGACAGAGACAGAGACAGAGACGGAGACGGAGCAGAGACATGGACAGAGACAGAGGCAGAGACAGAGACAGAGACAGAGACAGAGACAGAGACAGAGACAGAGACAGAGACAGAGACAAAGACAGAGACAGAGACAGAGACAGAGATGGAGACAGGGACAGAGACAGAGACAGAGACAGAGACAGAGACTGAGATAGAGACAGAGACCGAGACTGAGACAGAGACAGAGATGGAGCCAGAGACAGAGACAGAGACAAAGACGGAGACGGAGACAGAGACAGGGACAGAGACAGAGGCAGAGACAGAGACAGAGACAGCGACAGAGACACAGACAGAGACAGAGACAGAGAGAGACGCGCATGAGACAAAGACCGAGACAGAGGGGCAGGAGACATGGACGGAGACAAAGACGGAGACAAAGACGTAGACAAAGACGGAGGCAAAGACGGAGACAAAGACGGAGACAAATATGGAGACACAGACGGAGACAAATACAGAGACAAAGACGGTGACAAATATGGAGACAAAGACAGGCACAAAGACGGAGGCAAAGACAGAGACAAAGAGGAAACAAAGACGGAGGCAAAGACGGAGACACAGACGGAGACAAAGATGGTTACACAAACGGATACAAATACGAAGACAAAGACAGGCACAAAGGCGGAGACAAAGACGAAGACAAAGACGGAGACAGAGTGTAATACAGAGACAGAGACAGAGACACAGACAGAGACAGAGACAGAGACAGAGACAGAGACACAGGTGCATGAGACAAAGACCGAGACAAAGGGGCAGGAGACATGGACGGAGACAAACACGGTGACAAAGACGTAGACAAAGACGTAGACAAAGACGGAGACAAAGACGCAGACGAAATGGAAGACGACGACGGAGACAAAGACGGTGACAAAGACGGAGACAAAGACGGTGACAAAGACGGTGACGAAGAGGAAGATGACGACGGAGACAGAGACGGAGACAAAGGCGGAGACACAGACGGAGAAAAAGACGGTGACAAAGACGGAGACGAAGAGGAAGACTACGGCGGAGACAAAGACGGAGACAAAGACGGAGACACAGACGGAGACAAAGATGGAGACAAAGACAGAGATAGAGACACTGGCAGAGGCGGAGACAGAGACGGGAACAGAGACAGATACAGAGGTAGGGACAGAGACAAAGGCAGAGACAGAGACAGAGACAGAGACAGAGACAGAGACGGAGACACAGACAGAGACAGAGACAGAGGCAGAGACAGAGGCGCATGCGACAAAGACCGAGACAGTGGGGCAGGAGACATGGACGGAGACAAAGACGGAGCCAAAGACGTAGACAAAGACGGAGACATAGACGGAGACAAAGTCGGAGACGAAGAGGTAGACGACGACGGAGACAAAGACGGAGACAAAGGCGGAGGCAAAAATGGAGACACAGACGGAGACAAATACGGAGACAAAGACGGAGGCAAAGACGGAGACAAAGACGGAGACAAAGACGAAGACAAAGACGGAGGCAGAGTGTAATACAGAGACAAAGACCGAGACAGAGCGGTAGGAGACATGGACGGAGACAAAGACGGAGACAAAGACGCAGACAAAGACGGAGACAAAGACGGAGACAAAGACGGTGACAAAGACGGAGAAGAAGAGGAAGATGACGACGGAGACAGAGACGGAGACAAAGACGGAGACACAGACGGAGACGAAGTCGGTGACGAAGACGGAGACGAAGAGGAAAACGACGACGGAGACAAAGACGGTGACAAAGACGGAGTCGAAGAGGAAAACGACGACGGAGGCAAAGACGGAGACAAAGACGGAGACAAAGACGGAGACACAGACGGAAACAAAGATGGAGACAAAGACAGAGACAGAAACAGAGGCACAGACAGAGACACAGACAGTCACAAAGAGAGAGGCGCATGAGACAAAGACAGCGACAGAGACAGAGACAGAGGCAGAGACGGAGAGAGAGAGAGAGACAGAGACAGAGGCAGAGACAGAGACAGAGACAGGGACAGAGACAGACACAGAGACCGAAACAGAGGGGCAGGAGACACGGACGGAGACAAAGACGGAGACATAGGCGGAGACAAAGATGGAGACACAGACGGAGACAAATACGGAGACAAAGACGGAGGCAAAGACGGAGACAAAGACGGAGACGAAGAGGAAGACATCGATGGAGACAAAGACGGTGACACAGACGTAGACAAAGACGGAGACAAAGACGGAGGCAAAAACGGAGACAAAGACGGAGACAAAGATGGATACACAGACGGATACAACCACGAAGACAACGACAGGCGCAAAGACGGAGACAGAAACAGAGACACAGGCACAGACACAGACAGAGACAGAGACCGAGACAGAGGTGCATGAGGCAAAGACCGAGACAGAGCGGCAGGAGATTTGGACGGAGACAAAGACGGAGACAAAGACGGAGACAAAGACGTAGACAAAGACGGAGACAAAGACGGAGACAAAGACGGTGGCAAAGACGGAGACAAAGACGCAGACAAAGATGGGTACACAGACGGATACAAATACGGAGACAGAAACAGAAACAGAGACAGAGACAGAGACAGAGACAGAGACAGAGGCAGAGACAGAGACAGAGACAGAGACAGAGACAGAGACAGAGACAGTGACAGAGACAGAGGCAGAGACAGAGACAGAGACACAGACAGAGACAGAGACAGAGACAAGGGCGCATGAGACATAGACCGAGACAGAGGGGCAGGAGTCATGGACGGAGACGAAGACGGAGACAAAGACGTAGACAAAGACGGAGACAAAGACGCAGACGACGAGGAAGACGACGACGGAGACAAAGACGGTGACAAAGACGGAGACAAAGACGGAGATAAAGATGGAGACAAAGACAGAGACAGGGGCAGAGGCGGAGACAGAGACGGGAACAGAGACAGAGACAGAGACAGAGACAGAGACAGGGACAGAGACAGAGACAGAGACAGAGACAGAGACAGAGACAGAGACTGAGACAGAGGCAGAGGCAGAGACAGAGACAGAGACAGAGACAGAGTCAGAGACAGGGACAGAGACAGAGACAGAGCCAGACACGGAGACAGAGACAGAGACAGAGACAGAGAGAGAAACAAAGACGGAGACAAAAACAGAGACCAGTAGGAAGACAAAGACGGAGACAAAGACGGAGACAAAGACGGAGACAAAGACTGAGACACAGACGGATGCAAATACGGAGACAAAGACGGAGACAAAGATGGAGACACAGACGGAGACAAATACGGAGACAAAGAAAGAGACAAAGACGGAAACAAAGACGGAGATATAGTCCGCTACGGAGACAGAGACAGAGACACAGACACAGACAGAGACAGAGACAGAGGTGCATGAGACAAAGACCGAGACAGAGGGGCAGGAGACATGGACGGAGACAAAGATGTAGACAAAGACGTAGACAAAGACGGAGACAAAGACGGAGACAAAGACGGGCACAAAGGCGGAGACAAAAGCGGAGACAGAGACCGAGACAGAGACAGAGACAGAGACAGAGACAGAGACAGAGACAGAGACAGAGACAGAGACAGAGACAGAGACAGAGACAGAGACAGAGACAGAGACGGAGACAGAGACAGAGACAGAGACAGTGGCAGGGACAGTGACAGAGACAGAGACAGAGACAAAGTCAGAGACAGAGACAGACACCGAGACAAAGTCAGAGACAGAGACAGACACAGAGACAGGGACAGGGACAGGGACAGGGACAGGGACAGAGACAGTGGGAAAGGGAGAGACGGAGACAGAGGGGCAGGAGACAAAGGCGGAGACAATGACAGAGACAAAGACGAAGGCAAAGGCGGAGACAGATACCGATACAGAGGCAGAGGCAGAGGCAGAGACACAGACAGAGACAGAGACAGAGGCAGAGACAGAGACAGAGGCACAGAGACGGAGGCAGAGACGGAGACAGAGACGGAGACACAGACAGAGACAGAGAGAGCGACAGAAACATAGGGGCAGGAGACAAAGACGGTGACAAAGACGGACACAAAGACGGAGACAAAGATGGAGACAAAGACAGAGACAGAGGCAGAGGCGGAAACAGAGACGGGAACAGAGACAGAGACAGAGATAGGGACAGAGACAGAGACAGAAACAGAGGCAGAGACAGAGACAAGGACAGATACAGAGACAGGGACAGAGACAGCGACATAGACAGAGACAGAACAGAGACAGAGACAGAGACAGAGACAGAAACAGAGACAGCGACAGAGACAGAGACAGAGACATAGACAGAGACAGAGACAGTGACAGAGACAGAGACACAGACAGAGGCAGAGACGGAGACAGAGGTAGAGACAGAGACAGAAACAGAGACAGTGACAGAGACGGAGACTGATGGGCAGGAGACAAAGACGGAGACAAAGACAGAGACAAAGACGAAGACAAAGACGGAGACAGAGACCGATACAGAGGCAGAGACAGAGACAGAGACAGAGACAGAGACAGAGACACAGACAGAGACAGAGACAGAGGCAGAGACAGAGGCGCATGCGACAAAGACCGAGACAGAGGGGCAGGCGACATGGGCGGAGACAAAGACGGAGCCAAAGACGTAGACAAAGACGGAGACATAGACGTAGACAAAGGCGGATACGAAGAGGTAGACGACGACGGAGACAAAGACGGTGACAAAGGCGGAGATAAAAATGGAGACACAGACGGAGACAAATACGGAGACAAAGACGGAGGCAAAGACGGAGACAAAGACGGAGACAAAGACGAAGACAAAGACGGAGGCAGAGCGTAATACAGAGACAGAGACAGAGACACAGTTGCATGAGACAAAGACCGAGACAGAGCGGCAGGAGACATGGACGGAGACAAAGACGCAGACAAAGACGGAGACAAAGACGGAGACAAAGACGGTGACAAAGACGGAGAAGAAGAGGAAGATGACGACGGAGACAAAGACGGAGACAAAGATGGAGACAAAGACAGAGACAGAGGCAGAGGCGGAAACAGTGACGGGAACAGACAGAGACAGAGATAGGGACAGAGACAGAGGCAGAGACAGAGACAGAGAGAGAGACAGAGACAGTGACAGAGACAGAGACAGAGACAGGGACAGAGACAGAGACAGAGACACAGACGGAGACAGAGACAGAGACAGAGGCGCATGCGACAAAGACCGAGACAGAGGGGCAGGAGACACGCACGGAGACAAAGACGGAGACAAAGGCGGAGACAAAGATGGAGACACAGACGGAGACAAATACGGAGATAAAGACGGAGGCAAAGACGAAGGCAAAGACGTAGACAAAGACGGAGACAAAGACGGAGACAAAGACGGAGGCAAAGACGGAGACAAAGACGCAGACAAAGATGGGTACACAGACGGATACAAATACGGAGACAAAGACAGGCACAAAGACGGAGAGAGAAACAGAAACAGAGACGGAGACAGAGACAGAAACAGAGACAGAGACAGAGACAGAGACAGAGACAGAGACAGAGGCAGAGACAGAGACAGAGACAGAGACAGAGACAGAGACAGAGACAGAGACAGATACAGACACAGAGACAGAGACATAGACAGCGACAGAGGCAGAGCCAGATACAGAGACACAGACAGAGACAGAGATAGAGTCAGAGGCGCATGAGACAAAGACCGAGACAGTGGGGCAGGAGACATGGACGGAGACAAAGACGTAGACAAAGACGGAGGCAAAGACGGAGACAAAGACGGAGACAAATATGGAGACACAGACGGAGACAAATACAGAGACAAAGACGGTGACAAATATGGAGACAAAGACGAAGACAAAGACGGAGACAGAGTGTAATACAGAGACAGAGACAGAGACACAGTCAGAGACACAGACAGAGACAGAGACACAGGTGCATGAGACAAAGACCGAGACAAAGGGGCAGGAGACATGGACGGACACATAGACGGTGACAAAGACGTAGACAAAGACGTAGACAAAGACGGAGACAATGACGCAGACGAAGAGGAAGACGACGACGGAGACAAAGACGGCGACAAAGACGGAGACAAAGACGGAGACAAATATGAAGACAAAGACAGAGACAAAGACGGAGACAGAGACAGAGACAGAGACAGAGACAGAGACAGAGACAGAGACAGAGACAGAGACAGAGACAGAGACAGAGACAGAGACAGAGACAGAGACAGGGACAGGGACAGAGACAGAGACAGAGACAGAGACAGAGACAGAGACAGAGACAGAGACAGAGACAGAGACAGAGATGGAGACAGAGACAGAGACAGAGACTGAGACTGAGACAGAGACAGAGATGGAGCCAGAGACGGAGACAGAGACAAGGACGGAGACGGAGACAGAGACAGAAACAGAGACAGAGACAGAGACAGAGACAGAGACAGAGACAGTGACAGAGACAGAGGCGCATGAGACAAAGACCGGGACAGAGGGGCCGGAGACATGGACGGAGACAAAGACGGAGACAAAGACGTAGACAAAGACGGAGACAAAGACGGAGACAAAGACGGAGACAAAGACGAAGACAAAGATGGAGACACAGACGGAGACAAATACGGAGGCAAAGGCAGAGACAAAGGTGGAGACAGAGACGGAGACAGAGTCCGATACGGAGACAGAGACAGAGACACAGACACAGACAGAGACAGAGACAGAGACAGAGACAGAGGTGCATGAGACAAAGACCGAGACAGAGGGGCAGGAGACATGGACGGAGACAAAGACGGAGACAAAGACGTACACAAAGACAGAGACAAAGACGGAGACAAAGACGGTGACAAAGACAGAGACGAAGAGGAGGACGACGACGGACACAGAGACGGAGAGAAAGACAGAGACAAAGACGGTGACAAAGACGGAGACAAGGACTGAGACGAAGAGGAAGACGACGACGGAGACAAAGACGGAGACAAAGACGTACACAAAGACGGATACAAAGACGGAGAAAGAGACAGAGACAGCGACAGAGACGGAGGCGCATGCGACAAAGACCGAGACAGAGGGGCAGAAAACATGGACGGAGACAAAGACGGAGACAAAGACGTAGACAGAGACGGAGACAAAGACGGAGACAAAGATGGTGACAAAGACGGAGACAAAGACGGAGACGAAGAGGAAGACGACGACGGAGACAAACACGGTGACAAAGACGGAGACAAAGAGGGATACAGAGACAGAGACAGGGACAGAGACAGAGAGAGAGACAGAGACAGAGACAGAGACAGAGACAGAGACAGAGACAGAGACAGAGACAGAGACAGAGACAGAGACAGAGACAGAGACAGAGACAGAGACAGAGACAGAGACAGAGACAGAGACAGAGACAGAGACAGAGACAGAGACAGAGACAGAGACAGAGACAGAGACAGAGACAGAGACAGAGACAGAGACAGAGACAGAGACAGAGACAGAGACAGAGACAGAGACAGAGACAGAGACAGAGACAGAGACAGAGACAGAGACAGAGACAGAGACAGAGACAGAGACAGAGACAGAGACAGAAACAGAGACAGAGACAGAGACAGAGACTGATACAGAAGCAGAGATAGGGACAGAGACAGAGACAGACACACAGACAGAGACAGAGTCAGAGACAGTGGCGCATCCGACAAAGACCGAGACAGAGGGGCAGGAGACGTGGACGGAGACAAAGACGGAGACAAACACGTAGACAAAGACGGAGACAAAGACAGAGACAGAGACAGAGGCACAGACAGAGACACAGACAGTCACAAAGAGAGAGGCGCATGAGACAAAGACACAGACAGAGACAGAGACAGAGTCAGAGACAGAGACAGAGACAGAGACAGAGACAGAGACAGAGACAGAGACAGAGACAGAGACAGAGACAGAGACAGAGACAGAGACAGAGAGAGAGACAGAGACAGAGACAGAGACAGAACAGAGACAGAGACAGAGACAGAGACAGAGACAGAGACAGAGACAGAGACAGAGACAGAGACAGAGACAGAGACAGAAACAGAGACAGAGGCAGAGACAGAGACAGAGACAGAGACAGAGACATAGACTGAGACAGAGACAGTGACAGAGACAGAGACACAGACAGAGGCAGAAACGAAGACTGAGGCAGAGACAGAGACAGAGACAGAGACAGAGACAGAGACAGAGACAGAGACAGAGACAGAGACAGAGACAGAGACAGAGACAGAGACAGAGACAGAGACATAGACAGAGACAGAGACAGAGACAGAGACACAGACAGAGGCAGAGACGGAGACAGAGGCAGAGACAGGGACAGAGACAGAGACAGAGACAGAGACAGTGACAGAGACAGAGACAGAGTCAGAGACAGAGACAGAGACAGAGACAGAGACAGTGACAGAGACAGAGGCGCATGAGACAAAGACCGAGACAGAGGGGCCGGAGACATGGACGGAGGCAAAGGCAGAGACAAAGGTGGAGACAGAGACGGAGACAGAGTCCGATACGGAGACAGAGACAGAGACACAGACACAGACAGAGACAGAGACAGAGACAGAGACAGAGGTGCATGAGACAAAGACCGAGACAGAGATGCAGGAGACATGGACGGAGAAAAAGACGGAGACAAAGACGTACACAAAGACAGAGACAAAGACGGAGACAACGGCGGTGACAAAGACAGAGACGAAGAGGAGGACGACGACGGACACAGAGACGGAGAGAAAGACAGAGACAAAGACGGAGACAAAGATGGATACACAGACGGACACAAGTGCGGAGACAAAGACAGGCACAAAGACGGAGACAGAAACAGAGACAGAGACACAGACAGAGACAGAGACAGAGAAATAGACGGAGACGGAGACAGAGACAGAGGCAGAGACAGAAACAGAGACACAGACAGAGGCAGCGACAGATACAGACACAGAGACAGAGACAGAGACAGAGACAGAGACAGAGACAGAGACAGAGACAGAGACAGAGACAGAGACAGAGACAGAGACAGAGACAGAGACAGAGACAGAGACAGAGACAGAGACAGAGACAGAGACAGAGACAGAGACAGAGACGGAGACAGAGACAGAGACAGAGATAGGGACAGAGATGGAGACAAAGTCGGAGATAAACTCGGAGACAAAGATGGATACACAGACGGATACAAATACGGAGACAAAGACAGGCACAAAGACGGAGACAGAGACAGAGACAGAGATAGAGACAGAGACAGAGACAGACGCAGGGACAGAGACAGAGACAGAGACAGAGACAGAGACAGAGACAGAGACTGAGACAGAGACAGGGACGGGGACAGAGACAGAGGCAGAGACAGAGACAGGGACAGAGACAGAGACAGAGACAGGGACGGAGTCAAAGACGGAGACAAAGACGGAGACAAAGACGTAGACAAAGACGGAGACAAAAAGACGCAGACGAAGAGGAAGACGACGACGGAGACAAAGACGGTGACAAAGACGGAGACAAAGACAGAGACAAAGACGGATACAAAGACAGAGACAAAGACGGTGACAAAGATGGAGGCACAGACGGAGACAAAGACGGAGACAAAGATGGATACACAGACGGATACAAATACGGAGACAAAGACAGGCACAAAGACGGAGACAAAGAGGAAGACAAAGACGGAGACAGAGTGTAAAACAGAGACAGAGACAGAGACACAGACAGAGACAGAGACAGAGACAGAGACAGAGACAGAGACAGAGACAGAGACTGAGACAGAGACAGAGATGGAGCCAGAGACAGAGACAGAGACGCAGACGGAGACGGAAACAGGGACAGAGAAAGAGGCAGAGACACAGACAGAGACAGAGACAGAGACAGAGACAGAGACAGAGACAGAGACAGAGATGGAGACAGAGACAGAGACAGAGACAGAGACAGAGACAGAGACGGAGACGGAGACAGAGACGTGGACAGAGACAGAGGCAGAGACAGAGACAGAGACAGAGACAGGGACAGAGACAGAGACAGAGACAGGGACAGGGACAGAGCCCGATACAGAGGCAGAGACAGAGACATAGACACAGACAGAGACAGAGGCGCATGAGACAAAGACCGAGACTGAGGGGCAGGAGACATGGACGGAGACAAAGACGGAGACAAAGACGTAGACAACGACGTAGACAAAGGCGGATACAAAGACAGAGACAGAGACAGATACAGAGACAGAGACAGAGACAGAGACAGAGACAGAGACAGAGACAGAGACAGAGACAGAGACAGAGACAGAGGCAGAGACAGAGACAGAGACAGAGACAGAGACAGAGACGGAGACAGAGACAGAGACAGAGATAGGGACAGAGACAAAGACAGAGACAGAGACAGAGGCACAGACAGAGACAGAGACAGAGACAGAGACAAAGACAGAGACAGAGACAGAGACAGAGATGGGGACAAAGACGGAGACAAACTCGAAGACAAAGATGGATACACAGACGGATACAAATACGGAGACAAAGACAGGCACAAAGACGGAGACAGAGACAGAGACAGAGATAGAGACAGAGACAGAGACAGAGACAGAGACAGACACAGGGACAGAGACAGAGACAGAGACAGAGACAGAGACAGAGACTGAGACAGAGACAGGGACGGGGACAGAGACAGAGGCAGAGACAGAGACAGGGACAGAGACAGGGACGGAGTCAAAGACGGAGACAAAGACGGAGACAAAGACGTAGACAAAGACGGAGACAAAGGCGCAGACGAAGAGGAGGACGACGACGGAGACAAAGACGGTGACAAAGACGGAGACAAAGACAGAGACAAAGACGGATACAAAGACAGAGACAAAGACGGTGACAAAGATGGAGGCACAGACGGAGACAAATACGGAGACAAAGACAGAGACAAAGACGGAGACAAAGACGATGAAAAAGACGGAGGCAAAGACGGAGACAAAGACGGAGACAAAGATGGATACACAGACGGAGACAAAGATGGATACACAGACGGATACAAATACGGAGACAAAGACAGGCACAAAGACGGGGACAAAGAGGAAGACAAAGACGGAGACAGAGTGTAATACAGAGACAGAGACAGAGACACAGACAGAGACAGAGACAGAGACAGAGACAGAGACAGAGACAGAGACAGAGACAGAGACAGAGACAAAGACAGAGACAGAGACAGAGACAGAGACAGAGACAGAGACAGAGACAGAGACACAGTCAGAGACGGAGGCGCATGCGACAAAGACCGAGACAGAGGGGCAGAAAACATGGACGGAGACAAAGACGGAGACAAAGACGTAGACAGAGACGGAGACAAAGACGGAGACAAAGATGGTGACAAAGACGGAGACAAAGACGGAGACAAAGACGGAGACAAAGACGGGCACAAAGGCGGAGACAAAGGCGGAGACAGAGACCGAGACAGAGACAGAGACAGAGACACAGAGACGGAGGCAGAGACAGAGACAGAGACAGAGACAGACACAGAGACAGAGACGGAGACAGAGACACAGACAGAGACAGAGAGAGCGACAGAAACATAGGGGCAGGAGACAAAGACGGAGACAAAGTCGGAAACAAAGAGGAAAGCGAAGACGGAGACAAAGACGGAGACAAAGACGGACACAAAGACGGAGACAAAGACGGAGACAGAGACCGAGACAGAGACGGAGACAGAGACAGAGGCATATGAGACAAAGACCGAGACAGAGGGGCAGGAGACATGGACGGAGACAAAGACGGGCACAAAGACGTAGACAAAGACGTAGACAAAGACGGAGACAAGGACGCAGACGAAGAGGAAGACGACGACGGAGACAAAGACGGTGACAAAGACGGAGACAAAGACGGAGACAAAGATGGAGACAAAGACAGAGACAGAGGCAGAGGCGGAGACAGAGACGGGAACAGAGACAGAG
Source organism: Megachile willughbiella (assembly GCA_945859595.2). Taxonomy (NCBI): domain Eukaryota; kingdom Metazoa; phylum Arthropoda; class Insecta; order Hymenoptera; family Megachilidae; genus Megachile; species Megachile willughbiella. Next base: position 11,271,521 of record OX243809.1, on the reverse strand, counting down.
ACAGAGACAGAGACTGAGACAGAGACAGAGATGGAGCCAGAGACAGAGACAGAGACAGAGACGGAGACGGAGCAGAGACATGGACAGAGACAGAGGCAGAGACAGAGACAGAGACAGAGACAGAGACAGAGACAGAGACAGAGACAGAGACAGAGACAAAGACAGAGACAGAGACAGAGACAGAGATGGAGACAGGGACAGAGACAGAGACAGAGACAGAGACAGAGACTGAGATAGAGACAGAGACCGAGACTGAGACAGAGACAGAGATGGAGCCAGAGACAGAGACAGAGACAAAGACGGAGACGGAGACAGAGACAGGGACAGAGACAGAGGCAGAGACAGAGACAGAGACAGCGACAGAGACACAGACAGAGACAGAGACAGAGAGAGACGCGCATGAGACAAAGACCGAGACAGAGGGGCAGGAGACATGGACGGAGACAAAGACGGAGACAAAGACGTAGACAAAGACGGAGGCAAAGACGGAGACAAAGACGGAGACAAATATGGAGACACAGACGGAGACAAATACAGAGACAAAGACGGTGACAAATATGGAGACAAAGACAGGCACAAAGACGGAGGCAAAGACAGAGACAAAGAGGAAACAAAGACGGAGGCAAAGACGGAGACACAGACGGAGACAAAGATGGTTACACAAACGGATACAAATACGAAGACAAAGACAGGCACAAAGGCGGAGACAAAGACGAAGACAAAGACGGAGACAGAGTGTAATACAGAGACAGAGACAGAGACACAGACAGAGACAGAGACAGAGACAGAGACAGAGACACAGGTGCATGAGACAAAGACCGAGACAAAGGGGCAGGAGACATGGACGGAGACAAACACGGTGACAAAGACGTAGACAAAGACGTAGACAAAGACGGAGACAAAGACGCAGACGAAATGGAAGACGACGACGGAGACAAAGACGGTGACAAAGACGGAGACAAAGACGGTGACAAAGACGGTGACGAAGAGGAAGATGACGACGGAGACAGAGACGGAGACAAAGGCGGAGACACAGACGGAGAAAAAGACGGTGACAAAGACGGAGACGAAGAGGAAGACTACGGCGGAGACAAAGACGGAGACAAAGACGGAGACACAGACGGAGACAAAGATGGAGACAAAGACAGAGATAGAGACACTGGCAGAGGCGGAGACAGAGACGGGAACAGAGACAGATACAGAGGTAGGGACAGAGACAAAGGCAGAGACAGAGACAGAGACAGAGACAGAGACAGAGACGGAGACACAGACAGAGACAGAGACAGAGGCAGAGACAGAGGCGCATGCGACAAAGACCGAGACAGTGGGGCAGGAGACATGGACGGAGACAAAGACGGAGCCAAAGACGTAGACAAAGACGGAGACATAGACGGAGACAAAGTCGGAGACGAAGAGGTAGACGACGACGGAGACAAAGACGGAGACAAAGGCGGAGGCAAAAATGGAGACACAGACGGAGACAAATACGGAGACAAAGACGGAGGCAAAGACGGAGACAAAGACGGAGACAAAGACGAAGACAAAGACGGAGGCAGAGTGTAATACAGAGACAAAGACCGAGACAGAGCGGTAGGAGACATGGACGGAGACAAAGACGGAGACAAAGACGCAGACAAAGACGGAGACAAAGACGGAGACAAAGACGGTGACAAAGACGGAGAAGAAGAGGAAGATGACGACGGAGACAGAGACGGAGACAAAGACGGAGACACAGACGGAGACGAAGTCGGTGACGAAGACGGAGACGAAGAGGAAAACGACGACGGAGACAAAGACGGTGACAAAGACGGAGTCGAAGAGGAAAACGACGACGGAGGCAAAGACGGAGACAAAGACGGAGACAAAGACGGAGACACAGACGGAAACAAAGATGGAGACAAAGACAGAGACAGAAACAGAGGCACAGACAGAGACACAGACAGTCACAAAGAGAGAGGCGCATGAGACAAAGACAGCGACAGAGACAGAGACAGAGGCAGAGACGGAGAGAGAGAGAGAGACAGAGACAGAGGCAGAGACAGAGACAGAGACAGGGACAGAGACAGACACAGAGACCGAAACAGAGGGGCAGGAGACACGGACGGAGACAAAGACGGAGACATAGGCGGAGACAAAGATGGAGACACAGACGGAGACAAATACGGAGACAAAGACGGAGGCAAAGACGGAGACAAAGACGGAGACGAAGAGGAAGACATCGATGGAGACAAAGACGGTGACACAGACGTAGACAAAGACGGAGACAAAGACGGAGGCAAAAACGGAGACAAAGACGGAGACAAAGATGGATACACAGACGGATACAACCACGAAGACAACGACAGGCGCAAAGACGGAGACAGAAACAGAGACACAGGCACAGACACAGACAGAGACAGAGACCGAGACAGAGGTGCATGAGGCAAAGACCGAGACAGAGCGGCAGGAGATTTGGACGGAGACAAAGACGGAGACAAAGACGGAGACAAAGACGTAGACAAAGACGGAGACAAAGACGGAGACAAAGACGGTGGCAAAGACGGAGACAAAGACGCAGACAAAGATGGGTACACAGACGGATACAAATACGGAGACAGAAACAGAAACAGAGACAGAGACAGAGACAGAGACAGAGACAGAGGCAGAGACAGAGACAGAGACAGAGACAGAGACAGAGACAGAGACAGTGACAGAGACAGAGGCAGAGACAGAGACAGAGACACAGACAGAGACAGAGACAGAGACAAGGGCGCATGAGACATAGACCGAGACAGAGGGGCAGGAGTCATGGACGGAGACAAAGACGGAGACAAAGACGTAGACAAAGACGGAGACAAAGACGCAGACGACGAGGAAGACGACGACGGAGACAAAGACGGTGACAAAGACGGAGACAAAGACGGAGATAAAGATGGAGACAAAGACAGAGACAGGGGCAGAGGCGGAGACAGAGACGGGAACAGAGACAGAGACAGAGACAGAGACAGAGACAGGGACAGAGACAGAGACAGAGACAGAGACAGAGACAGAGACAGAGACTGAGACAGAGGCAGAGGCAGAGACAGAGACAGAGACAGAGACAGAGTCAGAGACAGGGACAGAGACAGAGACAGAGCCAGACACGGAGACAGAGACAGAGACAGAGACAGAGAGAGAAACAAAGACGGAGACAAAAACAGAGACCAGTAGGAAGACAAAGACGGAGACAAAGACGGAGACAAAGACGGAGACAAAGACTGAGACACAGACGGATGCAAATACGGAGACAAAGACGGAGACAAAGATGGAGACACAGACGGAGACAAATACGGAGACAAAGAAAGAGACAAAGACGGAAACAAAGACGGAGATATAGTCCGCTACGGAGACAGAGACAGAGACACAGACACAGACAGAGACAGAGACAGAGGTGCATGAGACAAAGACCGAGACAGAGGGGCAGGAGACATGGACGGAGACAAAGATGTAGACAAAGACGTAGACAAAGACGGAGACAAAGACGGAGACAAAGACGGGCACAAAGGCGGAGACAAAAGCGGAGACAGAGACCGAGACAGAGACAGAGACAGAGACAGAGACAGAGACAGAGACAGAGACAGAGACAGAGACAGAGACAGAGACAGAGACAGAGACAGAGACGGAGACAGAGACAGAGACAGAGACAGTGGCAGGGACAGTGACAGAGACAGAGACAGAGACAAAGTCAGAGACAGAGACAGACACCGAGACAAAGTCAGAGACAGAGACAGACACAGAGACAGGGACAGGGACAGGGACAGGGACAGGGACAGAGACAGTGGGAAAGGGAGAGACGGAGACAGAGGGGCAGGAGACAAAGGCGGAGACAATGACAGAGACAAAGACGAAGGCAAAGGCGGAGACAGATACCGATACAGAGGCAGAGGCAGAGGCAGAGACACAGACAGAGACAGAGACAGAGGCAGAGACAGAGACAGAGGCACAGAGACGGAGGCAGAGACGGAGACAGAGACGGAGACACAGACAGAGACAGAGAGAGCGACAGAAACATAGGGGCAGGAGACAAAGACGGTGACAAAGACGGACACAAAGACGGAGACAAAGATGGAGACAAAGACAGAGACAGAGGCAGAGGCGGAAACAGAGACGGGAACAGAGACAGAGACAGAGATAGGGACAGAGACAGAGACAGAAACAGAGGCAGAGACAGAGACAAGGACAGATACAGAGACAGGGACAGAGACAGCGACATAGACAGAGACAGAACAGAGACAGAGACAGAGACAGAGACAGAAACAGAGACAGCGACAGAGACAGAGACAGAGACATAGACAGAGACAGAGACAGTGACAGAGACAGAGACACAGACAGAGGCAGAGACGGAGACAGAGGTAGAGACAGAGACAGAAACAGAGACAGTGACAGAGACGGAGACTGATGGGCAGGAGACAAAGACGGAGACAAAGACAGAGACAAAGACGAAGACAAAGACGGAGACAGAGACCGATACAGAGGCAGAGACAGAGACAGAGACAGAGACAGAGACAGAGACACAGACAGAGACAGAGACAGAGGCAGAGACAGAGGCGCATGCGACAAAGACCGAGACAGAGGGGCAGGCGACATGGGCGGAGACAAAGACGGAGCCAAAGACGTAGACAAAGACGGAGACATAGACGTAGACAAAGGCGGATACGAAGAGGTAGACGACGACGGAGACAAAGACGGTGACAAAGGCGGAGATAAAAATGGAGACACAGACGGAGACAAATACGGAGACAAAGACGGAGGCAAAGACGGAGACAAAGACGGAGACAAAGACGAAGACAAAGACGGAGGCAGAGCGTAATACAGAGACAGAGACAGAGACACAGTTGCATGAGACAAAGACCGAGACAGAGCGGCAGGAGACATGGACGGAGACAAAGACGCAGACAAAGACGGAGACAAAGACGGAGACAAAGACGGTGACAAAGACGGAGAAGAAGAGGAAGATGACGACGGAGACAAAGACGGAGACAAAGATGGAGACAAAGACAGAGACAGAGGCAGAGGCGGAAACAGTGACGGGAACAGACAGAGACAGAGATAGGGACAGAGACAGAGGCAGAGACAGAGACAGAGAGAGAGACAGAGACAGTGACAGAGACAGAGACAGAGACAGGGACAGAGACAGAGACAGAGACACAGACGGAGACAGAGACAGAGACAGAGGCGCATGCGACAAAGACCGAGACAGAGGGGCAGGAGACACGCACGGAGACAAAGACGGAGACAAAGGCGGAGACAAAGATGGAGACACAGACGGAGACAAATACGGAGATAAAGACGGAGGCAAAGACGAAGGCAAAGACGTAGACAAAGACGGAGACAAAGACGGAGACAAAGACGGAGGCAAAGACGGAGACAAAGACGCAGACAAAGATGGGTACACAGACGGATACAAATACGGAGACAAAGACAGGCACAAAGACGGAGAGAGAAACAGAAACAGAGACGGAGACAGAGACAGAAACAGAGACAGAGACAGAGACAGAGACAGAGACAGAGACAGAGGCAGAGACAGAGACAGAGACAGAGACAGAGACAGAGACAGAGACAGAGACAGATACAGACACAGAGACAGAGACATAGACAGCGACAGAGGCAGAGCCAGATACAGAGACACAGACAGAGACAGAGATAGAGTCAGAGGCGCATGAGACAAAGACCGAGACAGTGGGGCAGGAGACATGGACGGAGACAAAGACGTAGACAAAGACGGAGGCAAAGACGGAGACAAAGACGGAGACAAATATGGAGACACAGACGGAGACAAATACAGAGACAAAGACGGTGACAAATATGGAGACAAAGACGAAGACAAAGACGGAGACAGAGTGTAATACAGAGACAGAGACAGAGACACAGTCAGAGACACAGACAGAGACAGAGACACAGGTGCATGAGACAAAGACCGAGACAAAGGGGCAGGAGACATGGACGGACACATAGACGGTGACAAAGACGTAGACAAAGACGTAGACAAAGACGGAGACAATGACGCAGACGAAGAGGAAGACGACGACGGAGACAAAGACGGCGACAAAGACGGAGACAAAGACGGAGACAAATATGAAGACAAAGACAGAGACAAAGACGGAGACAGAGACAGAGACAGAGACAGAGACAGAGACAGAGACAGAGACAGAGACAGAGACAGAGACAGAGACAGAGACAGAGACAGAGACAGAGACAGGGACAGGGACAGAGACAGAGACAGAGACAGAGACAGAGACAGAGACAGAGACAGAGACAGAGACAGAGACAGAGATGGAGACAGAGACAGAGACAGAGACTGAGACTGAGACAGAGACAGAGATGGAGCCAGAGACGGAGACAGAGACAAGGACGGAGACGGAGACAGAGACAGAAACAGAGACAGAGACAGAGACAGAGACAGAGACAGAGACAGTGACAGAGACAGAGGCGCATGAGACAAAGACCGGGACAGAGGGGCCGGAGACATGGACGGAGACAAAGACGGAGACAAAGACGTAGACAAAGACGGAGACAAAGACGGAGACAAAGACGGAGACAAAGACGAAGACAAAGATGGAGACACAGACGGAGACAAATACGGAGGCAAAGGCAGAGACAAAGGTGGAGACAGAGACGGAGACAGAGTCCGATACGGAGACAGAGACAGAGACACAGACACAGACAGAGACAGAGACAGAGACAGAGACAGAGGTGCATGAGACAAAGACCGAGACAGAGGGGCAGGAGACATGGACGGAGACAAAGACGGAGACAAAGACGTACACAAAGACAGAGACAAAGACGGAGACAAAGACGGTGACAAAGACAGAGACGAAGAGGAGGACGACGACGGACACAGAGACGGAGAGAAAGACAGAGACAAAGACGGTGACAAAGACGGAGACAAGGACTGAGACGAAGAGGAAGACGACGACGGAGACAAAGACGGAGACAAAGACGTACACAAAGACGGATACAAAGACGGAGAAAGAGACAGAGACAGCGACAGAGACAGAGGCGCATGAGACAAAGACCGAGACAGAGGGGCAGGAGACATGGACGGAGACAAAGACGGAGACAAAGACGTAGACAAAGACGGAGGCAAAGACGGTGACAAAGACGGACACAAAGGCGGAGACGAAGAGGAAGACGAGGACGGAGACAAAGACGGAGACACGGACGTAGACAAACACGGAGACAAAGACGGAGACAAAGACGGAGACAAATATGGTGACACAGACGGAGACAAATACAGAGACGAAGACGGTCACAAAGATGGATACACAGACGGATACAAATACGGAGACAAAGACATGCACAAAGACGGAGACAAAGACGAAGACAAAGACGGAGACAGAGTGTAATACAGAGGCAAAGACAGAGACACAGACAGAGACAGAGACAGAGACAGAGACACAGGTGCATGAGACAAAGACCGAGACAAAGGGGCAGGAGACATGGACGGAGACAAAGACGGTGACAAAGACGTAGACAAAGACGTAGACAAAGACGGAGACAAAGACGGAGGCAAAGACGGTGACAAAGACGGACACAAAGGCGGAGACGAAGAGGAAGACGAGGACGGAGACAAAGACGGAGACACGGAAGGAGACAAAGAAGGAGGCAAAGACGGAGACAAAGACGGAGACAAAGACGGAGACAAAGATGGAGACAAAGACAGAGACAAAGACGGAGACAGAGACAGAGACAGAGACAGAGACAGAGACAGAGACAGAGACAGAGACAGAGACAGAGACAGAGACAGAGACAGAGACAGAGACAGAGACAGAGACAGAGACAGAGACAGAGACAGAGACAGAGACTGAGACAGAGACAGAGATGGAGCCAGAGACAGAGACAGAGACAGAGACGGAGACGGAGCAGAGACATGGACAGAGACAGAGGCAGAGACAGAGACAGAGACAGAGACAGAGACAGAGACAGCGACAGAGACACAGACAGAGACAGAGACAGAGAGAGACGCGCATGAGACAAAGACCGAGACAGAGGGGCAGGAGACATGGACGGAGACGAAGACGGAGACAAAGACGCAGACAAAGATGGGTACACAGACGGATACAAATACGGAGACAAAGACAGGCACAAAGACGGAGACAGAAACAGAAACAGAGACGGAGACAGAGACAGAAACAGAGACAGAGACAGAGACAGAGACAGAGACAGAGACAGAGACAGAGACAGAGGCAGAGACAGAGACAGAGACAGAGACAGAGACAGAGACAGAGACAGAGACAGATACAGACACAGAGACAGAGACATAGACAGCGACAGAGGCAGAGACAGATACAGAGACACAGACAGAGACAGAGATAGAGTCAGAGGCGCATGAGACAAAGACCGAGACAGTGGGGCAGGAGACATGGACGGAGACAAAGACGTAGACAAAGACGGAGGCAAAGACGGAGACAAAGACGGAGACAAATATGGAGACACAGACGGAGACAAATACAGAGACAAAGACGGTGACAAATATGGAGACAAAGACGAAGACAAAGACGGAGACAGAGTGTAATACAGAGACAGAGACAGAGACACAGTCAGAGACACAGACAGAGACAGAGACACAGGTGCATGAGACAAAGACCGAGACAAAGGGGCAGGAGACATGGACGGACACATAGACGGTGACAAAGACGTAGACAAAGACGTAGACAAAGACGGAGACAATGACGCAGACGAAGAGGAAGACGACGACGGAGACAAAGACGGCGACAAAGACGGAGACAAAGACGGAGACAGAGACAGAGACAGAGACAGAGACAGAGACAGAGACAGAGACAGAGACAGAGACAGAGACAGAGACAGAGACAGAGACAGAGACAGAGACAGAGACAGAGACAGGGACAGGGACAGAGACAGAGACAGAGACAGAGACAGAGACAGAGACAGAGACAGGGACAGATATAGAGACAGAGACAGAGACAGAGATAGAGACAGAGACAGAGACAGAGGCGGAGACGGAGACAGAGACGGAGACAGAGACAGAGACAGAGACAGAGACAGGGACAGAGACAGGGACAGGGACAGAGCCCGATACAGAGGCAGAGACAGAGACATAGACACAGACAGAGACAGAGGCGCATGAGACAAAGACCGAGACTGAGGGGCAGGAGACATGGACGGAGAGAGAGACAGAGATGGAGACAGAGACAGAGACAGAGACAGAGACAGAGACAGAGACGGAGACGGAGACAGAGACGGGGACAGAGACAGAGGCAGAGACAGAGACAGGGACAGAGACAGAGACAGAGACAGAGACAGAGACAGAGACACAGACAGAGACAGAGACAGAGACAGAGACAGAGACAGAGAAAGAGACAGAGATGGAGACCGAGTCACAGACAGAGACAGAGACAGAGACTGAGACTGAGACAGAGACAGAGATGGAGCCAGAGACAGAGACAGAGGCAAAGACGGAGACGGAGACACAGACAGAGACAGAGACAGAAACAGAGATGGAGACAGAGACAGAGACAGAGACAGAGACGGAGACGGAGACAGAGACGGGGACAGAGACAGAGACAGGGACAGAGACAGAGACAGAGACAGGGACAGGGACAGAGCCCGATACAGAGGCAGAGACAGAGACATAGACACAGACAGAGACAGAGGCACATGAGACAGAGACCGAGACTGACGGGCAGGAGACATGGACGGAGACAGAGACAGAGATGGAGACAGAGACGGAGACAGAGACAGAGAGGGAGACGGAGACAGAGACGGGTCAGAGACAGAGGCAGAGACAGAGACAGGGACAGAGACAGAGACAGAGACAGAGACAGAGACAGAGACAGAGACAGAGACAGAGACAGAGACAGAGACAGAGACAGAGACAGAGACAGAGACAGAAACAGAGACAGAGACAGAGACAGAGACAGAGACAGAGACAGAGACAGAGACAGAGACAGAGACAGAGACAGAGACAGAGACAGAGACAGAGACAGAGACAGAGACAGAGACACAGTCAGAGACGGAGGCGCATGCGACAAAGACCGAGACAGAGGGGCAGAAAACATGGACGGAGACAAAGACGGAGACAAAGACGTAGACAGAGACGGAGACAAAGACGGAGACAAAGATGGTGACAAAGACGGAGACAAAGACGGAGACGAAGAGGAAGACGACGACGGAGACAAACACGGTGACAAAGACGGAGACAAAGAGGGATACAGAGACAGAGACAGGGACAGAGACAGAGAGAGAGACAGAGACAGAGACAGAGACAGAGACAGAGACAGAGACAGAGACAGAGACAGAGACAGAGACAGAGACAGAGACAGAGACAGAGACAGAGACAGAGACAGAGACAGAGACAGAGACAGAGACAGAGACAGAGACAGAGACAGAGACAGAGACAGAGACAGAGACAGAGACAGAGACAGAGACAGAGACAGAGACAGAGACAGAGACAGAGACAGAGACAGAGACAGAGACAGAGACAGAGACAGAGACAGAGACAGAGACAGAGACAGAGACAGAGACAGAGACAGAGACAGAGACAGAGACAGAGACAGAGACAGAGACAGAGACAGAGACAGAGACAGAGACAGAGACAGAGACAGAGACAGAGACAGAGACAGAGACAGAGACAGAGACAGAGACAGAGACAGAGACAGAGACAGAGACAGAGACAGAGACAGAGACAGAGACAGAGACAGAGACAGAGACAGAGACAGAGACAGAGACAGAGACTGATACAGAAGCAGAGATAGGGACAGAGACAGAGACAGACACACAGACAGAGACAGAGTCAGAGACAGTGGCGCATCCGACAAAGACCGAGACAGAGGGGCAGGAGACGTGGACGGAGACAAAGACGGAGACAAAGACGTAGACAAAGACGGAGACAAAGACGGAGACCAAGACGGAGACGAAGAGGAAGACGACGACGGAGACAAAGACGGAGACAACGGGCGAGACAAAAATGGAGACACTGACGGAGACAAATACGGAGACAACGACGGAGGCAAAGACGGAGACAAAGGCGGAGACAAAGACGGAGACAAAGACGAAGACAAAGACGGAGGCATAGTGTAATACAGAGACAGGTACAGAGACACAGTTGCATGAGATAAAGACCGAGACAGAGCGGCAGGAGACATGGACGGAGACAAAGACGGAGACAAACACGTAGACAAAGACGGAGACAAAGACAGAGACAGAGACAGAGGCACAGACAGAGACACAGACAGTCACAAAGAGAGAGGCGCATGAGACAAAGACACAGACAGAGACAGAGACAGAGTCAGAGACAGAGACAGAGACAGAGACAGAGACAGAGACAGAGACAGAGACAGAGACAGAGACAGAGACAGAGACAGAGACAGAGACAGAGACAGAGACAGAGAGAGAGACAGAGACAGAGACAGAGACAGAACAGAGACAGAGACAGAGACAGAGACAGAGACAGAGACAGAGACAGAGACAGAGACAGAGACAGAGACAGAGACAGAAACAGAGACAGAGGCAGAGACAGAGACAGAGACAGAGACAGAGACAGAGACATAGACTGAGACAGAGACAGTGACAGAGACAGAGACACAGACAGAGGCAGAAACGAAGACTGAGGCAGAGACAGAGACAGAGACAGAGACAGAGACAGAGACAGAGACAGAGACAGAGACAGAGACAGAGACAGAGACAGAGACATAGACAGAGACAGAGACAGAGACAGAGACACAGACAGAGGCAGAGACGGAGACAGAGGCAGAGACAGGGACAGAGACAGATACAGAGACAGAGACAGTGACAGAGACAGAGACAGAGTCAGAGACAGAGACAGAGACAGAGACAGAGACAGTGACAGAGACAGAGGCGCATGAGACAAAGACCGAGACAGAGGGGCCGGAGACATGGACGGAGGAAAAGGCAGAGACAAAGGTGGAGACAGAGACGGAGACAGAGTCCGATACGGAGACAGAGACAGAGACACAGACACAGACAGAGACAGAGACAGAGACAGAGACAGAGGTGCATGAGACAAAGACCGAGACAGAGGGGCAGGAGACATGGACGGAGAAAAAGACGGAGACAAAGACGTACACAAAGACAGAGACAAAGACGGAGACAACGGCGGTGACAAAGACAGAGACGAAGAGGAGGACGACGACGGACACAGAGACGGAGAGAAAGACAGAGACAAAGACGGAGACAAAGATGGATACACAGACGGACACAAATGCGGAGACAAAGACAGGCACAAAGACGGAGACAGAAACAGAGACAGAGACACAGACAGAGACAGAGACAGAGAAATAGACGGAGACGGAGACAGAGACAGAGGCAGAGACAGAAACAGAGACACAGACAGAGGCAGCGACAGATACAGACACAGAGACAGAGACAGAGACAGAGACAGAGACAGAGACAGAGACAGAGACAGAGACAGAGACAGAGACAGAGACAGAGACAGAGACAGAGACAGAGACAGAGACAGAGACAGAGACAGAGACAGAGACGGAGACAGAGACAGAGACAGAGATAGGGACAGAGATGGAGACAAAGTCGGAGATAAACTCGGAGACAAAGATGGATACACAGACGGATACAAATACGGAGACAAAGACAGGCACAAAGACGGAGACAGAGACAGAGACAGAGATAGAGACAGAGACGGAGACAGACGCAGGGACAGAGACAGAGACAGAGACAGAGACAGAGACAGAGACAGAGACTGAGACAGAGACAGGGACGGGGACAGAGACAGAGGCAGAGACAGAGACAGGGACAGAGACAGAGACAGAGACAGGGACGGAGTCAAAGACGGAGACAAAGACGGAGACAAAGACGTAGACAAAGACGGAGACAAAGACGCAGACGAAGAGGAAGACGACGACGGAGACAAAGACGGTGACAAAGACGGAGACAAAGACAGAGACAAAGACGGATACAAAGACAGAGACAAAGACGGTGACAAAGATGGAGGCACAGACGGAGACAAATACGGAGACAAAGACAGAGACAAAGACGGAGACAAAGACGATGAAAAAGACGGAGGCAAAGACGGAGACAAAGACGGAGACAAAGATGGATACACAGACGGATACAAATACGGAGACAAAGACAGGCACAAAGACGGAGACAAAGAGGAAGACAAAGACGGAGACAGAGTGTAAAACAGAGACAGAGACAGAGACACAGACAGAGACAGAGACAGAGACAGAGACAGAGACAGAGACAGAGACAGAGACAGAGACAGAGACAGAGACAGAGACAGAAACACAGGTGCATGAGACAAAGACCGAGACAAAGGGGCAGGAGACATGGACGGAGACAAAGGCGGTGACAAAGACGTAGACAAAGACGGAGACAAGACGGAGACAAAGATGGTTACACAGACGGATACAAATACGGAGACAAAGACAGGCACAAAGACGGAGACAAAGACGAAGACAAAGACGGAGACAGAGTGTAATATAGAGACAGAGACAGAGACAGAGACAGAGACTGAGACAGAGACAGAGATGGAGCCAGAGACAGAGACAGAGACAGAGACGCAGACGGAGACGGAAACAGGGACAGAGAAAGAGGCAGAGACACAGACAGAGACAGAGACAGAGACAGAGACAGAGACAGAGACAGAGACAGAGATGGAGACAGAGACAGAGACAGAGACAGAGACAGAGACAGAGACAGAGACGGAGACGGAGACAGAGACGTGGACAGAGACAGAGGCAGAGACAGAGACAGAGACAGAGACAGGGACAGAGACAGAGACAGAGACAGGGACAGGGACAGAGCCCGATACAGAGGCAGAGACAGAGACATAGACACAGACAGAGACAGAGGCGCATGAGACAAAGACCGAGACTGAGGGGCAGGAGACATGGACGGAGACAAAGACGGAGACAAAGACGTAGACAACGACGTAGACAAAGGCGGATACAAAGACAGAGACAGAGACAGATACAGAGACAGAGACAGAGACAAAGACAGAGACAAAGACGGAGACAACGGCGGTGACAAAGACAGAGACGAAGAGGAGGACGACGACGGACACAGAGACGGAGAGAAAGACAGAGACAAAGACGGAGACAAAGATGGATACACAGACGGACACAAATGCGGAGACAAAGACAGGCACAAAGACGGAGACAGAAACAGAGACAGAGACACAGACAGAGACAGAGACAGAGAAATAGACGGAGACGGAGACAGAGACAGAGGCAGAGACAGAAACAGAGACACAGACAGAGGCAGCGACAGATACAGACACAGAGACAGAGACAGAGACAGAGACAGAGACAGAGACAGAGACAGAGACAGAGACAGAGACAGAGACAGAGACAGAGACAGAGACAGAGACAGAGACAGAGACAGAGACAGAGACAGAGACAGAGACGGAGACAGAGACAGAGACAGAGATAGGGACAGAGATGGAGACAAAGTCGGAGATAAACTCGGAGACAAAGATGGATACACAGACGGATACAAATACGGAGACAAAGACAGGCACAAAGACGGAGACAGAGACAGAGACAGAGATAGAGACAGAGACGGAGACAGACGCAGGGACAGAGACAGAGACAGAGACAGAGACAGAGACAGAGACAGAGACTGAGACAGAGACAGGGACGGGGACAGAGACAGAGGCAGAGACAGAGACAGGGACAGAGACAGAGACAGAGACAGGGACGGAGTCAAAGACGGAGACAAAGACGGAGACAAAGACGTAGACAAAGACGGAGACAAAGACGCAGACGAAGAGGAAGACGACGACGGAGACAAAGACGGTGACAAAGACGGAGACAAAGACAGAGACAAAGACGGATACAAAGACAGAGACAAAGACGGTGACAAAGATGGAGGCACAGACGGAGACAAATACGGAGACAAAGACAGAGACAAAGACGGAGACAAAGACGATGAAAAAGACGGAGGCAAAGACGGAGACAAAGACGGAGACAAAGATGGATACACAGACGGATACAAATACGGAGACAAAGACAGGCACAAAGACGGAGACAAAGAGGAAGACAAAGACGGAGACAGAGTGTAAAACAGAGACAGAGACAGAGACACAGACAGAGACAGAGACAGAGACAGAGACAGAGACAGAGACAGAGACAGAGACAGAGACAGAGACAGAGACAGAGACAGAGACAGAAACACAGGTGCATGAGACAAAGACCGAGACAAAGGGGCAGGAGACATGGACGGAGACAAAGGCGGTGACAAAGACGTAGACAAAGACGGAGACAAGACGGAGACAAAGATGGTTACACAGACGGATACAAATACGGAGACAAAGACAGGCACAAAGACGGAGACAAAGACGAAGACAAAGACGGAGACAGAGTGTAATATAGAGACAGAGACAGAGACAGAGACAGAGACTGAGACAGAGACAGAGATGGAGCCAGAGACAGAGACAGAGACAGAGACGCAGACGGAGACGGAAACAGGGACAGAGAAAGAGGCAGAGACACAGACAGAGACAGAGACAGAGACAGAGACAGAGACAGAGACAGAGACAGAGATGGAGACAGAGACAGAGACAGAGACAGAGACAGAGACAGAGACAGAGACGGAGACGGAGACAGAGACGTGGACAGAGACAGAGGCAGAGACAGAGACAGAGACAGAGACAGGGACAGAGACAGAGACAGAGACAGGGACAGGGACAGAGCCCGATACAGAGGCAGAGACAGAGACATAGACACAGACAGAGACAGAGGCGCATGAGACAAAGACCGAGACTGAGGGGCAGGAGACATGGACGGAGACAAAGACGGAGACAAAGACGTAGACAACGACGTAGACAAAGGCGGATACAAAGACAGAGACAGAGACAGATACAGAGACAGAGACAGAGACAGAGACAGAGACGGAGACGGAGAGAGAGACGGAGACAGAGACAGAGACAAAGACAGAGACAGAGACAGAGACAGAGACAGAGACAGAGACAGAGACAGAGACAGAGACAGAGACAGAGACAGGGTCAGGGACAGAGACAGAGACAGAGACAGAGACAGAGACAGAGACAGAGACAGGGACAGATACAGAGACAGAGACAGAGATAGAGACAGAGACAGAGACAGAGACTGAGACAGAGACAGAGAGAGAGACAGAGACAGAGACAGAGACAGAGACAGAGACAGAGACAGAGACAGAGATGGAGACAGAGACAGAGACAGAGACAGAGACTGAGACAGAGACAGAGATGGAGACTGAGACAGAGACAGAGACTCATACATAGACAGAGACAGAGACAGAGACAGAGACAGAGATGGAGCCAGAGACAGAGACAGAGACAAGGACGGAGACGGAGACAGAGACAGAGACAGAGACAGAGACAGAGACAGAGACAGAGACAGGGACAGAGACAGAGATGGAGACAGAGACAGAGACAGAGACAGAGACAGAGGCGGAGACGGAGACAGAGACGGAGACAGAGACAGAGACAGAGACAGAGACAGGGACAGAGACAGGGACAGGGACAGAGCCCGATACAGAGGCAGAGACAGAGACATAGACACAGACAGAGACAGAGGCGCATGAGACAAAGACCGAGACTGAGGGGCAGGAGACATGGACGGAGACAGAGACAGAGATGGAGACAGAGACAGAGACAGAGACAGAGACAGAGACAGAGACAGAGGCGGAGACGGAGACAGAGACGGGGACAGAGACAGAGGCAGAGACAGAGACAGGGACAGAGACAGAGACAGAGACAGAGACAGAGACAGAGACACAGACAGAGACAGAGACAGAGAGAGACGCGCATGAGACAAAGACCGATACAGAGGGGCAGGAGACATGGACGGAGACAAAGACGGAGACAAAGACGGAGACAAATATGGAGACACAGACGGAGACAAATACAGAGACAAAGACGGTGACAAATATGGAGACAAAGACAGGCACAAAGACGGAGGCAAATACAGAGACAAAGACGGTGACAAATATGGAGACAAAGACAGGCACAAAGACGGAGGCAAAGACAAAGACAAAGACGGCGACAAAGATGAAGACAAAGACGGAGGCAAAGACGGAGACAGAGACGGAGACAAAGATGGTTACACAGACGGATACAAATACGGAGACAAAGACAGGCACAAATACGGAGACAAAGACGAAGACAAAGACGGAGACAGAGTGTAATACAGAGACAGAGACAGAGACACAGGCAGAGACACAGACAGAGACACAGACACAGGCAGAGACGGAGACAGAGGCAGAGACAGAGACAGAGACAGAGACAGGGACAGGGACAGAGTCAGAGACAGAGACAGAGACAGAGACAGAGACAGAGACAGAGACAGAGACAGAGAAAGAGACAGAGACAGAGAAAGAGACAGAGACAGAGACAGAGATAGAGACAGAGACAGAGACAGAGACAGAGACAGAGACAGAGACAGAGACAGAGACAGAGACAGAGACAGTGACAGAGACGGAGACAGATGGGCAGGAGACAAAGACGGAGACAAAGACGCTGACAAAGACGGAGACAAAGACGGAGACGAAGAGGAAGCGGACGACGGAGACAAACACGGTGACAAAGACGGAGACAAAGACAGAGACAGAGACAGAGACAGAGACAGAGACAGAGACAGAGACACAGACAGAGACAGCGACAGAGACAGAGACAGAGACAGAGACAGAGACAGAGACAGAGACAGAGACAGAGACAGAGACAGAGACAGAGACAGAGACAGAGACAGAGACAGAGACAGAGACAGAGACAGAGACTGAGACAGAAACAGAGATGGAGCCAGAGACAGAGACAGAGATGGAGCCAGAGACAGAGACAGAGACAAAGACGGAGACGGAGACAGAGACAGAGACAGGGACAGAGACAGAGGCAGAGACAGAGACAGAGACAGCGACAGAGACAGATACAGAGATGGAAACAGAGACAGAGACAGAGACAGAGACAGAGACAGAGACGGAGACAGAGATGGAGACAGAGACAGAGACAGAGACAGAGACAGAGACAGAGACAGAGACAGAGACAGAGACAGGGTCAGGGACAGAGACAGAGACAGAGACAGAGACAGAGACAGAGACAGAGACAGGGACAGATACAGAGACAGAGACAGAGATAGAGACAGAGACAGAGACAGAGACTGAGACAGAGACAGAGATGGAGCCAGAGACAGAGACAGAGAGAGAGACAGAGACAGAGACAGAGACAGAGACAGAGACAGAGACAGAGACAGAGATGGAGACAGAGACAGAGACAGAGACAGAGACAGAGACTGAGACTGAGACAGAGACAGAGATGGAGCCAGAGACAGAGACAGAGACAAGGACGGAGACGGAGACAGAGACAGAGACAGAGACAGAGACAGAGACAGAGACAGAGACAGGGACAGAGACAGAGATGGAGACAGAGACAGAGACAGAGACA
Source organism: Megachile willughbiella (assembly GCA_945859595.2). NCBI lineage: Eukaryota > Metazoa > Arthropoda > Insecta > Hymenoptera > Megachilidae > Megachile > Megachile willughbiella. Next base: position 11,253,148 of record OX243809.1, on the reverse strand, counting down.
GAGACAGAGGCGGAGACGGAGACAGAGACGGAGACAGAGACAGAGACAGAGACAGAGACAGGGACAGGGACAGAGACAGGGACAGGGACAGAGCCCGATACAGAGGCAGAGACAGAGACATAGACACAGACAGAGACAGAGGCGCATGAGACAAAGACCGAGACTGAGGGGCAGGAGACATGGACGGAGACAGAGACAGAGATGGAGACAGAGACAGAGACAGAGACAGAGACAGAGACAGAGACAGAGGCGGAGACGGAGACAGAGACGGGGACAGAGACAGAGGCAGAGACAGAGACAGGGACAGAGACAGAGACAGAGACAGAGACAGAGACAGAGACACAGACAGAGACAGAGACAGAGAGAGACGCGCATGAGACAAAGACCGATACAGAGGGGCAGGAGACATGGACGGAGACAAAGACGGAGACAAAGACGGAGACAAATATGGAGACACAGACGGAGACAAATACAGAGACAAAGACGGTGACAAATATGGAGACAAAGACAGGCACAAAGACGGAGGCAAATACAGAGACAAAGACGGTGACAAATATGGAGACAAAGACAGGCACAAAGACGGAGGCAAAGACAGAGACAAAGACGGAGACAAAGACGAAGACAAAGACGGAGGCAAAGACGGAGACAAAGACGGAGACAAAGATGGTTACACAAACGGATACAAATACGGAGACAAAGACGGGCACAAAGACGGAGACAAAGACGAAGACAAAGACGGAGACAAAGATGGAGACAAAGACAGAGACAAAGACGGAGACAGAGACAGAGACAGAGACAGAGACAGAGACAGAGACAAAGACAGAGGCAGAGACAGAGACAGAGACAGAGACAGAGACAGGGACAGGGACAGGGACAGAGAGAGAGACAGAGACAGACACGGAGACAGAGACAGAGACAGAGACAGAGACAGAGACAGAGACAGAGACAGAGACAGAGACAGAGACAGAGACAGAGACAGAGACAGAGACTGAGACAGAGACAGAGACTGAGACTCAGACAGAAACAGAGATGGAGCCAGAGACAGAGACAGAGACAAAGACGGAGACGGAGACAGAGACAGAGACAGGGACAGAGACAGAGGCAGAGACAGAGACAGAGACAGAGACGGAGACAGAGACAGAGACAGAGACAGAGACAGAGACAGAGACAGAGACAGAGACAGTGACAGAGACAGAGACAGAGACAGAGACAGAGACAGAGACAGAGACAGAGACAGAGACAGAGACAGAGACAGAGACAGAGACAGAGACAGAGACAGAGACAGAGACAGAGACGGGGACAGTGACAGAGGCAGAGACAGGGACAGAGACAGAGACAGAGACAGAGACAGAGACAGAGACAGAGACAGAGACAGAGACAGAGACAGAGACAGAGACAGAGACAGAGACAGAGACAGAGACAGAGACGGGGACAGTGGCAGAGGCAGAGACAGAGACAGAGACAGAGACAGAGACAGAGACAGAGACACAGACAGAGACAGAGACAGAGAGAGACGCGCATGAGGCAAAAACCGAGACAGAGGGGCAGGAGACATGGACGGAGACAAAGACGTAGACAAAGACGGAGGCAAAGACGGAGACAAGGACGGAGACAAATATGGAGACACAGACGGAGACAAATACAGAGACAAAGACGGTGACAAATATGGAGACAAAGACAGGCACACAGACGGAGGCAAAGACAAAGACAAAGACGGAGACAAAGACGAAGACAAAGACGGAGGCAAAGACGGAGACAGAGACGGAGACAAAGATGGTTACACAGACGGATACAAATACGGAGACAAAGACAGGCACAAAGACGGAGACAAAGACGAAGACAAAGACGGAGACAGAGTGTAATACAGAGACGGAGACAGAGACACAGGCAGAGACACAGACAGAGACACCGACAGAGACAGAGGCGCATGCGACAAAGACCGAGACAGAGGGGCAGGAGACATGGACGATGACAAAGACGGAGACAAAGGCGGAGACAAAAATGGAGACACAGACGGAGACAAATACGGAGACAAAGACGGAGGCAAAGACGGAGACAAAGACGGAGACAAAGACAGAGACAGAGACAGAGGCACAGACAGAGACACAGACAGTGACAAAGACAGAGGCGCATGAGACAAAGACAGAGACAGAGACAGAGACACAGACAGATGCAGAGACGGAGACAGAGGCAGAGACAGAGACAGAGACAGAGACAGAGACAGAGACAGAGACAGTGACAGAGACGGAGACAGATGGGCATAGAGACAAAGACGGAGACAAAGACGCTGACAAAGACGGAGACAAAGACGGAGACGAAGAGGAAGACGACGACGGAGAAAAACACGGTGACAAAGACGGAGACAAAGACGGATACAAAGACAGAGACAGAGACAGAGACAGAGACAGAGACAGAGACACAGACAGAGACAGCGACAGAGACAGAGACAGAGACAGAGACAGAGACAGAGACAGAGACAGAGACAGAGACAGAGACAGAGACAGAGACAGAGACAGAGACAGAGACAGAGACAGAGACACAGACAGAGGCAGAGATGGAAACAGAGACAGAGACAGAGACAGAGACAGAGACAGAGACAGAGACAGAGACACAGACAGATGCAGAGACGGAGACAGAGGCAGAGACAGAGACAGAGACAGAGACAGAGACAGTGACAGAGACGGAGACAGATGGGCAGGAGACAAAGACGGAGACAAAGACGCTGACAAAGACGGAGACAAAGACGGAGACGAAGAGGAAGACGACGACGGAGAAAAACACGGTGACAAAGACGGAGACAAAGACGGATACAAAGACAGAGACAGAGACAGAGACAGAGACAGAGACACAGACAGAGACAGCGACAGAGACAGAGACAGAGACAGAGACAGAGACAGAGACAGAGACAGAGACAGAGACAGAGACAGAGACAGAGACAGAGACCGAGACAGAGACACAGACAGAGACACAGACAGAGACAGAGACAGAGGCGCATGCGACAAAGACCGAGACAGAGGGGCAGGAGACATGGACGGAGACAAAGACGGAGACAAAGACGGAGACAAAGACGGAGACAAAGACGGAGACGAAGGGGAAGACGACGACGGAGACAAAGACGGAGACAAAGGTGGAGACAAAAATGGAGACACAGACGGAGACAAATACGGAGACAAAGACGGAGGCAAAGACGGAGACGAAGAGGAAGACGACGACGGTGACAAACACGGTGACAAAGACGGAGACAAAGACGGAGACAAAGACAGAGACAGAGACAGAGGCACAGACAGAGACACAGACAGTGATAAAGACAGAGGCGCATGAGACAAGGACAGAGACAGAGACAGAGACAGAGGCAGAGACAGAGACAGAGAGAGAGACAGAGACAGAGACAGAGCCAGAGACAGAGACAGATACAGAGACAGAGACAGAGACAGAGACAGAGACAGAGACAGAGACAGAGACAGAGACAGAGACAGAGACACAGACAGAGGCAGAGACGGAGACAGAGGCAGAGACAGAGACAGAGACAGAGACAGAGATAGTGACAGAGACGGAGACAGATGGGCAGGAGACAAAGACGGAGACAAAGACGCTGACAAAGACGGAGACAAAGACGGAGACGAAGAGGAAGACGTCGACGGAGACAAACACGGTGACAAAGACATAGACAATGTCGGAGATAAGGATGGAGACAAAGACAAAGACAGAGGCAGAGGCGGAGACAGAGGCGGGAACAGAGACAGAGACAGAGATAGGGACAGAGACAGAGGCAGAGACAGAGACAGAGGCAGAGACAGAGACAGAGACACAGAGACGGAGGCAGAGACAGAGACAGAGACAGAGACAGACACAGAGACAGAGACACAGGTGCATGAGACAAAGACCAAGACAAAGGGGCAGGAGACATGGACGGAGACAAACACGGTGACAAAGACGTAGACAAAGACGTAGACAAAGACGGAGACAAAGACGCAGACGAAATGGAAGACGACGACGGAGACAAAGACGGTGACAAAGACAGAGACAATGTCGGAGATAAGGATGGAGACAAAGACAAAGACAGAGGCAGAGGCGGAGACAGAGGCGGGAACAGAGACAGAGACAGAGATAGGGACAGAGACAGAGGCAGAGACAGAGACAGAGGCAGAGACAGAGACAGAGACACAGAGACGGAGGCAGAGACAGAGACAGAGACAGAGACAGACACAGAGACAGAGACGGAGACAGAGACACAGACAGAGACAGAGAGAGCGACAGAAACATAGGGGCAGGAGACAAAGACGGAGACAAAGTCGGAAACAAAGAGGAAAGCGAAGACGGAGACAAAGACGGAGACAAAGACGGACACAAAGACGGAGACAAAGACGGAGACAGAGACCGAGACAGAGACGGAGACAGAGACAGAGGCATATGAGACAAAGACCGAGACAGAGGGGCAGGAGACATGGACGGAGACAAAGACGGGGACAAAGACGTAGACAAAGACGTAGACAAAGACGGAGACAAGGACGCAGACGAAGAGGAAGACGACGACGGAGACAAAGACGGTGACAAAGACGGAGACAAAGACGGAGACAAAGATGGAGACAAAGACAGAGACAGAGGCAGAGGCGGAGACAGAGACGGGAACAGAGACAGAGACAGAGACAGAGACAGAGACAGGGACAGAGACAGAGACAGAGACAGAGACAGAGACAGAGACAGAGACTGAGACAGAGACAGAGATGGAGCCAGAGACAGAGACAGAGACAGAGACGGAGACGGAGCAGAGACATGGACAGAGACAGAGGCAGAGACAGAGACAGAGACAGAGACAGAGACAGAGACAGAGACAGAGACAGAGACAGAGACAGAGACAAAGACAGAGACAGAGACAGAGACAGAGATGGAGACAGGGACAGAGACAGAGACAGAGACAGAGACTGAGATAGAGACAGAGACTGAGACTGAGACAGAGACAGAGATGGAGCCAGAGACAGAGACAGAGACAAAGACGGAGACGGAGACAGAGACAGGGACAGAGACAGAGGCAGAGACAGAGACAGAGACAGCGACAGAGACACAGACAGAGACAGAGACAGAGAGAGACGCGCATGAGACAAAGACCGAGACAGAGGGGCAGGAGACATGGACGGAGACAAAGACGGAGACAAAGACGTAGACAAAGACGGAGGCAAAGACGGAGACAAAGACGGAGACAAATATGGAGACACAGACGGAGACAAATACAGAGACAAAGACGGTGACAAATATGGAGACAAAGACAGGCACAAAGACGGAGGCAAAGACAGAGACAAAGAGGAAACAAAGACGAAGACAAAGACGGAGGCAAAGACGGAGACACAGACGGAGACAAAGATGGTTACACAAACGGATACAAATACGAAGACAAAGACAGGCACAAAGGCGGAGACAAAGACGAAGACAAAGACGGAGACAGAGTGTAATACAGAGACAGAGACAGAGACACAGACAGAGACAGAGACAGAGACAGAGACAGAGACAGAGACACAGGTGCATGAGACAAAGACCGAGACAAAGGGGCAGGAGACATGGACGGAGACAAACACGGTGACAAAGACGTAGACAAAGACGTAGACAAAGACGGAGACAAAGACGCAGACGAAATGGAAGACGACGACGGAGACAAAGACGGTGACAAAGACGGAGACAAAGACGGTGACAAAGACGGTGACGAAGAGGAAGATGACGACGGAGACAGAGACGGAGACAAAGGCGGAGACACAGACGGAGAAAAAGACGGTGACAAAGACGGAGACGAAGAGGAAGACTACGGCGGAGACAAAGACGGAGACAAAGACGGAGACACAGACGGAGACAAAGATGGAGACAAAGACAGAGATAGAGACACTGGCAGAGGCGGAGACAGAGACGGGAACAGAGACAGATACAGAGGTAGGGACAGAGACAAAGGCAGAGACAGAGACAGAGACAGAGACAGAGACAGAGACAGAGACACAGACAGAGACAGAGACAGAGGCAGAGACAGAGGCGCATGCGACAAAGACCGAGACAGTGGGGCAGGAGACATGGACGGAGACAAAGACGGAGCCAAAGACGTAGACAAAGACGGAGACATAGACGGAGACAAAGTCGGAGACGAAGAGGTAGACGACGACGGAGACAAAGACGGAGACAAAGGCGGAGGCAAAAATGGAGACACAGACGGAGACAAATACGGAGACAAAGACGGAGGCAAAGACGGAGACAAAGACGGAGACAAAGACGAAGACAAAGACGGAGGCAGAGTGTAATACAGAGACAAAGACCGAGACAGAGCGGTAGGAGACATGGACGGAGACAAAGACGGAGACAAAGACGCAGACAAAGACGGAGACAAAGACGGAGACAAAGACGGTGACAAAGACGGAGAAGAAGAGGAAGATGACGACGGAGACAGAGACGGAGACAAAGACGGAGACACAGACGGAGACGAAGTCGGTGACGAAGACGGAGACGAAGAGGAAAACGACGACGGAGACAAAGACGGTGACAAAGACGGAGTCGAAGAGGAAAACGACGACGGAGGCAAAGACGGAGACAAAGACGGAGACACAGACGGAAACAAAGATGGAGACAAAGACAGAGACAGAAACAGAGGCACAGACAGAGACACAGACAGTCACAAAGAGAGAGGCGCATGAGACAAAGACAGCGACAGAGACAGAGACAGAGGCAGAGACAGAGAGAGAGAGAGAGACAGAGACAGAGGCAGAGACAGAGACAGAGACAGGGACAGAGACAGAGACAGAGACCGAAACAGAGGGGCAGGAGACACGGACGGAGACAAAGACGGAGACATAGGCGGAGACAAAGATGGAGACACAGACGGAGACAAATACGGAGACAAAGACGGAGGCAAAGACGGAGACAAAGACGGAGACGAAGAGGAAGACATCGATGGAGACAAAGACGGTGACACAGACGTAGACAAAGACGGAGACAAAGACGGAGGCAAAAACGGAGACAAAGACGGAGACAAAGATGGATACACAGACGGATACAACCACGAAGACAAAGACAGGCGCAAAGACGGAGACAGAAACAGAGACACAGACACAGACACAGACAGAGACAGAGACCGAGACAGAGGTGCATGAGGCAAAGACCGAGACAGAGCGGCAGGAGATTTGGACGGAGACAAAGACGGAGACAAAGACGGAGACAAAGACGTAGACAAAGACGGAGACAAAGACGGAGACAAAGACGGTGGCAAAGACGGAGACAAAGACGCAGACAAAGATGGGTACACAGACGGATACAAATACGGAGACAGAAACAGAAACAGAGACAGAGACAGAGACAGAGACAGAGACAGAGACAGAGACAGAGACAGAGACAGAGACAGAGACTGAGACGGAGACAGAGACAGAGACAGAGACAGAGACAGGGACAGGGACAGGGACAGGGACAGGGACAGTGACAGTGGGAAAGGGAGAGACGGAGACAGAGGGGCAGGAGACAAAGGCGGAGACAATGACAGAGACAAAGACGAAGGCAAAGGCGGAGACAGATACCGATACAGAGGCAGAGGCAGAGGCAGAGACACAGACAGAGACAGAGACAGAGGCAGAGACAGAGACAGAGGCACAGAGACGGAGGCAGAGACAGAGACAGAGACAGAGACAGACACAGAGACAGAGACGGAGACAGAGACACAGACAGAGACAGAGAGAGCGACAGAAACATAGGGACAGGAGACAAAGACGGAGACAAAGTCGGAAACAAAGAGGAAAGCGAAGACGGAGACAAAGACGGAGACAAAGACGGACACAAAGACGGAGACAAAGACGCAGACGAAGTGGAAGACGACGACGGAGACAAAGACGGTGACAAAGACGGAGACAAAGTCGGAGATAAGGATGGAGACAATGACAGAGACAGAGGCAGAGGCGGAGACAGAGGCGGGAACAGAGACAGAGACAGAGATAGGGACAGAGACAGAGGCAGAGACAGAGACAGAGGCAGAGACAGAGACAGAGACACAGAGACGGAGGCAGAGACAGAGACAGAGACAGAGACAGACACGGAGACAGAGACCGCGACAGAGACAGAGACAGAAGCAGAGACACAGACAGAGACAGAGACATAGACAGAGACAGAAGCATATGAGACAAAGACCGAGACAGAGGGGCAGGAGACATGGACGGAGACAAAGACGGGGACAAAGACGTAGACAAAGACGTAGACAAAGACGGAGACAAGGACGCAGACGAAGAGGAAGACGACGACGGAGACAAAGACGGTGACAAAGACGGAGACAAAGACGGAGACAAAGATGGAGACAAAGACAGAGACAGAGGCAGAGGCGGAAACAGAGACGGGAACAGAGACAGAGACAGAGATAGGGACAGAGACAGAGACAGAGACAGAAACAGGGCCAGAGACAGAGACAAGGACAGATACAGAGACAGGGACAGAGACAGCGACATAGACAGAGACAGAACAGAGACAGAGACAGAGACAGAGACAGAAACAGAGACAGCGACAGAGACAGAGACAGAGACAGAGACAGAGACAGAGACAGTGACAGAGACAGAGACACAGACAGAGGCAGAGACGGAGACAGAGGTAGAGACAGAGACAGAAACAGAGACAGTGACAGAGACGGAGTCTGATGGGCAGGAGACAAAGACGGAGACAAAGACAGAGACAAAGACGAAGACAAAGACGGAGACAGAGACCGATACAGAGGCAGAGACAGAGACAGAGACAGAGACAGAGACAGAGACACAGACAGAGACAGAGACAGAGGCAGAGACAGAGGCGCATGCGACAAAGACCGAGACAGAGCGGCAGGAGACATGGACGGAGACAAAGACGCAGACAAAGACGGAGAAAAAGACGGAGACAAAGACGGTGACAAAGACGGAGAAGAAGAGGAAGATGACGACGGAGACAAAGACGGAGACAAAGATGGAGACAAAGACAGAGACAGAGGCAGAGGCGGAAACAGAGACGGGAACAGAGACAGAGACAGAGATAGGGACAGAGACAGAGGCAGAGACGGAGGCAGAGACAGAGACAGAGAGAGAGACAGAGACAGTGACAGAGACAGAGACAGAGACAGGGACAGAGACAGAGACAGAGACACAGACGGAGACAGAGACAGAGACAGAGGCGCATGCGACGAAGACCGAGACAGAGGGGCAGGAGACTCGCACGGAGACAAAGACGGAGACAAAGGCGGAGACAAAGATGGAGACACAGACGGAGACAAATACGGAGATAAAGACGGAGGCAAAGACGAAGACAAAGACGTAGACAAAGACGGAGACAAAGACGGAGACAAAGACGGAGGCAAAGACGGAGACAAAGACGCAGACAAAGATGGGTACACAGACGGATACAAATACGGAGACAAAGACAGGCACAAAGACGGAGACAGAAACAGAAACAGAGACGGAGACAGAGACAGAAACAGAGACAGAGACAGAGACAGAGACAGAGACAGAGGCAGAGACAGAGACAGAGACAGAGACAGAGACAGAGACAGAGACAGAGACAGATACAGACACAGAGACAGAGACATAGACAGCGACAGAGGCAGAGACAGATACAGAGACACAGACAGAGACAGAGATAGAGTCAGAGGCGCATGACACAAAGACCGAGACAGTGGGGCAGGAGACATGGACGGAGACAAAGACGTAGACAAAGACGGAGGCAAAGACGGAGACAAAGACGGAGACAAATATGGAGACACAGACGGAGACAAATACAGAGACAAAGACGGTGACAAATATGGAGACAAAGACGAAGACAAAGACGGAGACAGAGAGTAATACAGAGACAGAGACAGAGACACAGGCAGAGACACAGACAGAGACAGAGACACATGTGCATGAGACAAAGACCGAGACAAAGGGGCAGGAGACATGGACGGACACATAGACGGTGACAAAGACGTAGACAAAGACGTAGACAAAGACGGAGACAATGACGCAGACGAAGAGGAAGACGACGACGGAGACAAAGACGGCGACAAAGACGGAGACAAAGACGGAGACAAATATGAAGACAAAGACAGAGACAAAGACGGAGACAGAGACAGAGACAGAGACAGAGACAGAGACAGAGACAGAGACAGAGACAGAGACAGAGACAGAGACAGAGACAGAGACGAGACAGAGACAGAGACAGAGACAGAGACAGAGACAGAGACAGAGACAGAGACAGAGACAGAGACAGAGACAGAGACAGAGACAGAGATAGAGACAGGGACAGGGACAGAGACAGAGACAGAGACAGAGACAGAGACAGAGACAGAGACAGGGACAGATACAGAGACAGAGACAGAGACAGAGATTGAGACAGAGACAGAGACAGAGACTGAGACAGAGACAGAGATGGAGCCAGAGACAGAGACAGAGAGAGAGACAGAGACAGAGACAGAGACAGAGACAGAGACAGAGACAGAGACAGAAATGGAGACAGAGACAGAGACAGAGACAGAGACAGAGACAGAGACTGAGACTGAGACAGAGACAGAGATGGAGCCAGAGACAGAGACAGAGACAAGGACGGAGACGGAGACAGAGACAGAGACAGAGACAGGGACACAGACAGAGACAGAGACAGAGAGAGACGCGCATGAGACAAAGACCGAGACAGAGGGGCAGGAGACATGGACGGAGACAAAGACGGAGACAAAGACGTAGACAAAGACGGAGGCAAAGACGGAGACAAAGACGGAGACAAATATGGAGACACAGACGGAGACAAATACAGAGACAAAGACGGTGACAAATATGGAGACAAAGACAGGCACAAAGACGGAGGCAAAGACAGAGACAAAGAGGAAACAAAGACGAAGACAAAGACGGAGGCAAAGACGGAGACACAGACGGAGACAAAGATGGTTACACAAACGGATACAAATACGAAGACAAAGACAGGCACAAAGGCGGAGACAAAGACGAAGACAAAGACGGAGACAGAGTGTAATACAGAGACAGAGACACAGACAGAGACAGAGACGGAGACAGAGACAGAGACACAGGTGCATGAGACAAAGACCGAGACAAAGGGGCAGGAGACATGGACGGAGACAAACACGGTGACAAAGACGTAGACAAAGACGGAGACAAAGACGCAGACGAAATGGAAGACGACGACGGAGACAAAGACGGTGACAAAGACGGAGACAATGTCGGAGATAAGGACGGAGACAAAGACAGAGACAGAGGCAGAGGCGGAGACAGAGGCGGAAACAGAGACAGAGACAGAGACAGTGGCAGGGACAGTGACAGAGACAGAGACAGAGACAAAGTCAGAGACAGAGACAGACACCGAGACAAAGTCAGAGACAGAGACAGACACAGAGACAGGGACAGGGACAGGGACAGGGACAGGGACAGAGACAGTGGGAAAGGGAGAGACGGAGACAGAGGGGCAGGAGACAAAGGCGGAGACAATGACAGAGACAAAGACGAAGGCAAAGGCGGAGACAGATACCGATACAGAGGCAGAGGCAGAGGCAGAGACACAGACAGAGACAGAGACAGAGGCAGAGACAGAGACAGAGGCACAGAGACGGAGGCAGAGACAGAGACAGAGACAGAGACAGACACAGAGACAGAGACGGAGACAGAGACACAGACAGAGACAGAGAGAGCGACAGAAACATAGGGGCAGGAGACAAAGACGGAGACAAAGTCGGAAACAAAGAGGAAAGCGAAGACGGAGACAAAGACGGAGACAAAGACGGACACAAAGACGGAGACAAAGACGCAGACGAAGTGGAAGACGACGACGGAGACAAAGACGGTGACAAAGACGGAGACAAAGTCGGAGATAAGGATGGAGACAATGACAGAGACAGAGGCAGAGGCGGAGACAGAGGCGGGAACAGAGACAGAGACAGAGATAGGGACAGAGACAGAGGCAGAGACAGAGACAGAGGCAGAGACAGAGACAGAGACACAGAGACGGAGGCAGAGACAGAGACAGAGACAGAGACAGACACGGAGACAGAGACCGCGACAGAGACAGAGACAGAAGCAGAGACACAGACAGAGACAGAGACATAGACAGAGACAGAAGCATATGAGACAAAGACCGAGACAGAGGGGCAGGAGACATGGACGGAGACAAAGACGGGGACAAAGACGTAGACAAAGACGTAGACAAAGACGGAGACAAGGACGCAGACGAAGAGGAAGACGACGACGGAGACAAAGACGGTGACAAAGACGGAGACAAAGACGGAGACAAAGATGGAGACAAAGACAGAGACAGAGGCAGAGGCGGAAACAGAGACGGGAACAGAGACAGAGACAGAGATAGGGACAGAGACAGAGACAGAGACAGAAACAGGGCCAGAGACAGAGACAAGGACAGATACAGAGACAGGGACATAGACAGCGACATAGACAGAGACAGAACAGAGACAGAGACAGAGACAGAGACAGAAACAGAGACAGCGACAGAGACAGAGACAGAGACAGAGACAGAGACAGAGACAGTGACAGAGACAGAGACACAGACAGAGGCAGAGACGGAGACAGAGGTAGAGACAGAGACAGAAACAGAGACAGTGACAGAGACGGAGTCTGATGGGCAGGAGACAAAGACGGAGACAAAGACAGAGACAAAGACGAAGACAAAGACGGAGACAGAGACCGATACAGAGGCAGAGACAGAGACAGAGACAGAGACAGAGACAGAGACACAGACAGAGACAGAGACAGAGGCAGAGACAGAGGCGCATGCGACAAAGACCGAGACAGAGCGGCAGGAGACATGGACGGAGACAAAGACGCAGACAAAGACGGAGACAAAGACGGAGACAAAGACGGTGACAAAGACGGAGAAGAAGAGGAAGATGACGACGGAGACAAAGACGGAGACAAAGATGGAGACAAAGACAGAGACAGAGGCAGAGGCGGAAACAGAGACGGGAACAGAGACAGAGACAGAGATAGGGACAGAGACAGAGGCAGAGACGGAGGCAGAGACAGAGACAGAGAGAGAGACAGAGACAGTGACAGAGACAGAGACAGAGACAGGGACAGAGACAGAGACAGAGACACAGACGGAGACAGAGACAGAGACAGAGGCGCATGCGACGAAGACCGAGACAGAGGGGCAGGAGACTCGCACGGAGACAAAGACGGAGACAAAGGCGGAGACAAAGATGGAGACACAGACGGAGACAAATACGGAGATAAAGACGGAGGCAAAGACGAAGACAAAGACGTAGACAAAGACGGAGACAAAGACGGAGACAAAGACGGAGGCAAAGACGGAGACAAAGACGCAGACAAAGATGGGTACACAGACGGATACAAATACGGAGACAAAGACAGGCACAAAGACGGAGACAGAAACAGAAACAGAGACGGAGACAGAGACAGAAACAGAGACAGAGACAGAGACAGAGACAGAGACAGAGGCAGAGACAGAGACAGAGACAGAGACAGAGACAGAGACAGAGACAGAGACAGATACAGACACAGAGACAGAGACATAGACAGCGACAGAGGCAGAGACAGATACAGAGACACAGACAGAGACAGAGATAGAGTCAGAGGCGCATGACACAAAGACCGAGACAGTGGGGCAGGAGACATGGACGGAGACAAAGACGTAGACAAAGACGGAGGCAAAGACGGAGACAAAGACGGAGACAAATATGGAGACACAGACGGAGACAAATACAGAGACAAAGACGGTGACAAATATGGAGACAAAGACGAAGACAAAGACGGAGACAGAGAGTAATACAGAGACAGAGACAGAGACACAGGCAGAGACACAGACAGAGACAGAGACACATGTGCATGAGACAAAGACCGAGACAAAGGGGCAGGAGACATGGACGGACACATAGACGGTGACAAAGACGTAGACAAAGACGTAGACAAAGACGGAGACAATGACGCAGACGAAGAGGAAGACGACGACGGAGACAAAGACGGCGACAAAGACGGAGACAAAGACGGAGACAAATATGAAGACAAAGACAGAGACAAAGACGGAGACAGAGACAGAGACAGAGACAGAGACAGAGACAGAGACAGAGACAGAGACAGAGACAGAGACAGAGACAGAGACAGAGACAGAGACAGAGACAGAGACAGAGACAGAGACAGAGACAGAGACAGAGACAGAGACAGAGATAGAGACAGGGACAGGGACAGAGACAGAGACAGAGACAGAGACAGAGACAGAGACAGAGACAGGGACAGATACAGAGACAGAGACAGAGACAGAGATTGAGACAGAGACAGAGACAGAGACTGAGACAGAGACAGAGATGGAGCCAGAGACAGAGACAGAGAGAGAGACAGAGACAGAGACAGAGACAGAGACAGAGACAGAGACAGAGACAGAAATGGAGACAGAGACAGAGACAGAGACAGAGACAGAGACAGAGACTGAGACTGAGACAGAGACAGAGATGGAGCCAGAGACAGAGACAGAGACAAGGACGGAGACGGAGACAGAGACAGAGACAGAGACAGGGACACAGACAGAGACAGAGACAGAGAGAGACGCGCATGAGACAAAGACCGAGACAGAGGGGCAGGAGACATGGACGGAGACAAAGACGGAGACAAAGACGTAGACAAAGACGGAGGCAAAGACGGAGACAAAGACGGAGACAAATATGGAGACACAGACGGAGACAAATACAGAGACAAAGACGGTGACAAATATGGAGACAAAGACAGGCACAAAGACGGAGGCAAAGACAGAGACAAAGAGGAAACAAAGACGAAGACAAAGACGGAGGCAAAGACGGAGACACAGACGGAGACAAAGATGGTTACACAAACGGATACAAATACGAAGACAAAGACAGGCACAAAGGCGGAGACAAAGACGAAGACAAAGACGGAGACAGAGTGTAATACAGAGACAGAGACACAGACAGAGACAGAGACGGAGACAGAGACAGAGACACAGGTGCATGAGACAAAGACCGAGACAAAGGGGCAGGAGACATGGACGGAGACAAACACGGTGACAAAGACGTAGACAAAGACGTAGACAAAGACGGAGACAAAGACGCAGACGAAATGGAAGACGACGACGGAGACAAAGACGGTGACAAAGACGGAGACAATGTCGGAGATAAGGACGGAGACAAAGACAGAGACAGAGGCAGAGGCGGAGACAGAGGCGGAAACAGAGACAGAGACAGAGACAGTGGCAGGGACAGTGACAGAGACAGAGACAGAGACAAAGTCAGAGACAGAGACAGACACCGAGACAAAGTCAGAGACAGAGACAGACACAGAGACAGGGACAGGGACAGGGACAGGGACAGGGACAGGGACAGAGACAGTGGGAAAGGGAGAGACGGAGACAGAGGGGCAGGAGACAAAGGCGGAGACAATGACAGAGACAAAGACGAAGGCAAAGGCGGAGACAGATACCGATACAGAGGCAGAGGCAGAGGCAGAGACACAGACAGAGACAGAGACAGAGGCAGAGACAGAGACAGAGGCACAGAGACGGAGGCAGAGACAGAGACAGAGACAGAGACAGACACAGAGACAGAGACGGAGACAGAGACACAGACAGAGACAGAGAGAGCGACAGAAACATAGGGGCAGGAGACAAAGACGGAGACAAAGTCGGAAACAAAGAGGAAAGCGAAGACGGAGACAAAGACGGAGACAAAGACGGACACAAAGACGGAGACAAAGACGCAGACGAAGTGGAAGACGACGACGGAGACAAAGACGGTGACAAAGACGGAGACAAAGTCGGAGATAAGGATGGAGACAATGACAGAGACAGAGGCAGAGGCGGAGACAGAGGCGGGAACAGAGACAGAGACAGAGATAGGGACAGAGACAGAGGCAGAGACAGAGACAGAGGCAGAGACAGAGACAGAGACACAGAGACGGAGGCAGAGACAGAGACAGAGACAGAGACAGACACGGAGACAGAGACCGCGACAGAGACAGAGACAGAAGCAGAGACACAGACAGAGACAGAGACATAGACAGAGACAGAAGCATATGAGACAAAGACCGAGACAGAGGGGCAGGAGACATGGACGGAGACAAAGACGGGGACAAAGACGTAGACAAAGACGTAGACAAAGACGGAGACAAGGACGCAGACGAAGAGGAAGACGACGACGGAGACAAAGACGGTGACAAAGACGGAGACAAAGACGGAGACAAAGATGGAGACAAAGACAGAGACAGAGGCAGAGGCGGAAACAGAGACGGGAACAGAGACAGAGACAGAGATAGGGACAGAGACAGAGACAGAGACAGAAACAGGGCCAGAGACAGAGACAAGGACAGATACAGAGACAGGGACATAGACAGCGACATAGACAGAGACAGAACAGAGACAGAGACAGAGACAGAGACAGAAACAGAGACAGCGACAGAGACAGAGACAGAGACAGAGACAGAGACAGAGACAGTGACAGAGACAGAGACACAGACAGAGGCAGAGACGGAGACAGAGGTAGAGACAGAGACAGAAACAGAGACAGTGACAGAGACGGAGTCTGATGGGCAGGAGACAAAGACGGAGACAAAGACAGAGACAAAGACGAAGACAAAGACGGAGACAGAGACCGATACAGAGGCAGAGACAGAGACAGAGACAGAGACAGAGACAGAGACACAGACAGAGACAGAGACAGAGGCAGAGACAGAGGCGCATGCGACAAAGACCGAGACAGAGCGGCAGGAGACATGGACGGAGACAAAGACGCAGACAAAGACGGAGACAAAGACGGAGACAAAGACGGTGACAAAGACGGAGAAGAAGAGGAAGATGACGACGGAGACAAAGACGGAGACAAAGATGGAGACAAAGACAGAGACAGAGGCAGAGGCGGAAACAGAGACGGGAACAGAGACAGAGACAGAGATAGGGACAGAGACAGAGGCAGAGACGGAGGCAGAGACAGAGACAGAGAGAGAGACAGAGACAGTGACAGAGACAGAGACAGAGACAGGGACAGAGACAGAGACAGAGACACAGACGGAGACAGAGACAGAGACAGAGGCGCATGCGACGAAGACCGAGACAGAGGGGCAGGAGACTCGCACGGAGACAAAGACGGAGACAAAGGCGGAGACAAAGATGGAGACACAGACGGAGACAAATACGGAGATAAAGACGGAGGCAAAGACGAAGACAAAGACGTAGACAAAGACGGAGACAAAGACGGAGACAAAGACGGAGGCAAAGACGGAGACAAAGACGCAGACAAAGATGGGTACACAGACGGATACAAATACGGAGACAAAGACAGGCACAAAGACGGAGACAGAAACAGAAACAGAGACGGAGACAGAGACAGAAACAGAGACAGAGACAGAGACAGAGACAGAGACAGAGGCAGAGACAGAGACAGAGACAGAGACAGAGACAGAGACAGAGACAGAGACAGATACAGACACAGAGACAGAGACATAGACAGCGACAGAGGCAGAGACAGATACAGAGACACAGACAGAGACAGAGATAGAGTCAGAGGCGCATGACACAAAGACCGAGACAGTGGGGCAGGAGACATGGACGGAGACAAAGACGTAGACAAAGACGGAGGCAAAGACGGAGACAAAGACGGAGACAAATATGGAGACACAGACGGAGACAAATACAGAGACAAAGACGGTGACAAATATGGAGACAAAGACGAAGACAAAGACGGAGACAGAGAGTAATACAGAGACAGAGACAGAGACACAGGCAGAGACACAGACAGAGACAGAGACACATGTGCATGAGACAAAGACCGAGACAAAGGGGCAGGAGACATGGACGGACACATAGACGGTGACAAAGACGTAGACAAAGACGTAGACAAAGACGGAGACAATGACGCAGACGAAGAGGAAGACGACGACGGAGACAAAGACGGCGACAAAGACGGAGACAAAGACGGAGACAAATATGAAGACAAAGACAGAGACAAAGACGGAGACAGAGACAGAGACAGAGACAGAGACAGAGACAGAGACAGAGACAGAGACAGAGACAGAGACAGAGACAGAGACAGAGACAGAGACAGAGACAGAGACAGAGACAGAGACAGAGACAGAGACAGAGACAGAGACAGAGACAGAGACAGAGACAGAGACAGAGACAGAGACAGAGACAGAGACAGGGACAGGGACAGAGACAGAGACAGAGACAGAGACAGAGACAGAGACAGAGACAGGGACAGATACAGAGACAGAGACAGAGACAGAGATTGAGACAGAGACAGAGACAGAGACTGAGACAGAGACAGAGATGGAGCCAGAGACAGAGACAGAGAGAGAGACAGAGACAGAGACAGAGACAGAGACAGAGACAGAGACAGAGACAGAAATGGAGACAGAGACAGAGACAGAGACAGAGACAGAGACTGAGACTGAGACAGAGACAGAGATGGAGCCAGAGACAGAGACAGAGACAAGGACGGAGACGGAGACAGAGACAGAGACAGAGACAGGGACACAGACAGAGACAGAGACAGAGAGAGACGCGCATGAGACAAAGACCGAGACAGAGGGGCAGGAGACATGGACGGAGACAAAGACGGAGACAAAGACGTAGACAAAGACGGAGGCAAAGACGGAGACAAAGACGGAGACAAATATGGAGACACAGACGGAGACAAATACAGAGACAAAGACGGTGACAAATATGGAGACAAAGACAGGCACAAAGACGGAGGCAAAGACAGAGACAAAGAGGAAACAAAGACGAAGACAAAGACGGAGGCAAAGACGGAGACACAGACGGAGACAAAGATGGTTACACAAACGGATACAAATACGAAGACAAAGACAGGCACAAAGGCGGAGACAAAGACGAAGACAAAGACGGAGACAGAGTGTAATACAGAGACAGAGACACAGACAGAGACAGAGACGGAGACAGAGACAGAGACACAGGTGCATGAGACAAAGACCGAGACAAAGGGGCAGGAGACATGGACGGAGACAAACACGGTGACAAAGACGTAGACAAAGACGTAGACAAAGACGGAGACAAAGACGCAGACGAAATGGAAGACGACGACGGAGACAAAGACGGTGACAAAGACGGAGACAATGTCGGAGATAAGGACGGAGACAAAGACAGAGACAGAGGCAGAGGCGGAGACAGAGGCGGAAACAGAGACAGAGACAGAGACAGTGGCAGGGACAGTGACAGAGACAGAGACAGAGACAAAGTCAGAGACAGAGACAGACACCGAGACAAAGTCAGAGACAGAGACAGACACAGAGACAGGGACAGGGACAGGGACAGGGACAGGGACAGAGACAGTGGGAAAGGGAGAGACGGAGACAGAGGGGCAGGAGACAAAGGCGGAGACAATGACAGAGACAAAGACGAAGGCAAAGGCGGAGACAGATACCGATACAGAGGCAGAGGCAGAGGCAGAGACACAGACAGAGACAGAGACAGAGGCAGAGACAGAGACAGAGGCACAGAGACGGAGGCAGAGACAGAGACAGAGACAGAGACAGACACAGAGACAGAGACGGAGACAGAGACACAGACAGAGACAGAGAGAGCGACAGAAACATAGGGGCAGGAGACAAAGACGGAGACAAAGTCGGAAACAAAGAGGAAAGCGAAGACGGAGACAAAGACGGAGACAAAGACGGACACAAAGACGGAGACAAAGACGCAGACCAAGTGGAAGACGACGACGGAGACAAAGACGGTGACAAAGACGGAGACAAAGTCGGAGATAAGGATGGAGACAATGACAGAGACAGAGGCAGAGGCGGAGACAGAGGCGGGAACAGAGACAGAGACAGAGATAGGGACAGAGACAGAGGCAGAGACAGAGACAGAGGCAGAGACAGAGACAGAGACACAGAGACGGAGGCAGAGACAGAGACAGAGACAGAGACAGACACGGAGACAGAGACCGCGACAGAGACAGAGACAGAAGCAGAGACACAGACAGAGACAGAGACATAGACAGAGACAGAAGCATATGAGACAAAGACCGAGACAGAGGGGCAGGAGACATGGACGGAGACAAAGACGGGGACAAAGACGTAGACAAAGACGTAGACAAAGACGGAGACAAGGACGCAGACGAAGAGGAAGACGACGACGGAGACAAAGACGGTGACAAAGACGGAGACAAAGACGGAGACAAAGATGGAGACAAAGACAGAGACAGAGGCAGAGGCGGAAACAGAGACGGGAACAGAGACAGAGACAGAGATAGGGACAGAGACAGAGACAGAGACAGAAACAGGGCCAGAGACAGAGACAAGGACAGATACAGAGACAGGGACAGAGACAGCGACATAGACAGAGACAGAACAGAGACAGAGACAGAGACAGAGACAGAAACAGAGACAGCGACAGAGACAGAGACAGAGACAGAGACAGAGACAGAGACAGTGACAGAGACAGAGACACAGACAGAGGCAGAGACGGAGACAGAGGTAGAGACAGAGACAGAAACAGAGACAGTGACAGAGACGGAGTCTGATGGGCAGGAGACAAAGACGGAGACAAAGACAGAGACAAAGACGAAGACAAAGACGGAGACAGAGACCGATACAGAGGCAGAGACAGAGACAGAGACAGAGACAGAGACAGAGACACAGACAGAGACAGAGACAGAGGCAGAGACAGAGGCGCATGCGACAAAGACCGAGACAGAGCGGCAGGAGACATGGACGGAGACAAAGACGCAGACAAAGACGGAGAAAAAGACGGAGACAAAGACGGTGACAAAGACGGAGAAGAAGAGGAAGATGACGACGGAGACAAAGACGGAGACAAAGATGGAGACAAAGACAGAGACAGAGGCAGAGGCGGAAACAGAGACGGGAACAGAGACAGAGACAGAGATAGGGACAGAGACAGAGGCAGAGACGGAGGCAGAGACAGAGACAGAGAGAGAGACAGAGACAGTGACAGAGACAGAGACAGAGACAGGGACAGAGACAGAGACAGAGACACAGACGGAGACAGAGACAGAGACAGAGGCGCATGCGACGAAGACCGAGACAGAGGGGCAGGAGACTCGCACGGAGACAAAGACGGAGACAAAGGCGGAGACAAAGATGGAGACACAGACGGAGACAAATACGGAGATAAAGACGGAGGCAAAGACGAAGACAAAGACGTAGACAAAGACGGAGACAAAGACGGAGACAAAGACGGAGGCAAAGACGGAGACAAAGACGCAGACAAAGATGGGTACACAGACGGATACAAATACGGAGACAAAGACAGGCACAAAGACGGAGACAGAAACAGAAACAGAGACGGAGACAGAGACAGAAACAGAGACAGAGACAGAGACAGAGACAGAGACAGAGGCAGAGACAGAGACAGAGACAGAGACAGAGACAGAGACAGAGACAGAGACAGATACAGACACAGAGACAGAGACATAGACAGCGACAGAGGCAGAGACAGATACAGAGACACAGACAGAGACAGAGATAGAGTCAGAGGCGCATGACACAAAGACCGAGACAGTGGGGCAGGAGACATGGACGGAGACAAAGACGTAGACAAAGACGGAGGCAAAGACGGAGACAAAGACGGAGACAAATATGGAGACACAGACGGAGACAAATACAGAGACAAAGACGGTGACAAATATGGAGACAAAGACGAAGACAAAGACGGAGACAGAGAGTAATACAGAGACAGAGACAGAGACACAGGCAGAGACACAGACAGAGACAGAGACACATGTGCATGAGACAAAGACCGAGACAAAGGGGCAGGAGACATGGACGGACACATAGACGGTGACAAAGACGTAGACAAAGACGTAGACAAAGACGGAGACAATGACGCAGACGAAGAGGAAGACGACGACGGAGACAAAGACGGCGACAAAGACGGAGACAAAGACGGAGACAAATATGAAGACAAAGACAGAGACAAAGACGGAGACAGAGACAGAGACAGAGACAGAGACAGAGACAGAGACAGAGACAGAGACAGAGACAGAGACAGAGACAGAGACAGAGACAGAGACAGAGACAGAGACAGAGACAGAGACAGAGACAGAGACAGAGACAGAGACAGAGACAGAGACAGAGACAGAGACAGAGACAGAGACAGAGACAGGGACAGGGACAGAGACAGAGACAGAGACAGAGACAGAGACAGAGACAGAGACAGGGACAGATACAGAGACAGAGACAGAGACAGAGATTGAGACAGAGACAGAGACAGAGACTGAGACAGAGACAGAGATGGAGCCAGAGACAGAGACAGAGAGAGAGACAGAGACAGAGACAGAGACAGAGACAGAGACAGAGACAGAGACAGAAATGGAGACAGAGACAGAGACAGAGACAGAGACAGAGACTGAGACTGAGACAGAGACAGAGATGGAGCCAGAGACAGAGACAGAGACAAGGACGGAGACGGAGACAGAGACAGAGACAGAGACAGGGACACAGACAGAGACAGAGACAGAGAGAGACGCGCATGAGACAAAGACCGAGACAGAGGGGCAGGAGACATGGACGGAGACAAAGACGGAGACAAAGACGTAGACAAAGACGGAGGCAAAGACGGAGACAAAGACGGAGACAAATATGGAGACACAGACGGAGACAAATACAGAGACAAAGACGGTGACAAATATGGAGACAAAGACAGGCACAAAGACGGAGGCAAAGACAGAGACAAAGAGGAAACAAAGACGAAGACAAAGACGGAGGCAAAGACGGAGACACAGACGGAGACAAAGATGGTTACACAAACGGATACAAATACGAAGACAAAGACAGGCACAAAGGCGGCGACAAAGACGAAGACAAAGACGGAGACAGAGTGTAATACAGAGACAGAGACACAGACAGAGACAGAGACGGAGACAGAGACAGAGACACAGGTGCATGAGACAAAGACCGAGACAAAGGGGCAGGAGACATGGACGGAGACAAACACGGTGACAAAGACGTAGACAAAGACGTAGACAAAGACGGAGACAAAGACGCAGACGAAATGGAAGACGACGACGGAGACAAAGACGGTGACAAAGACGGAGACAATGTCGGAGATAAGGACGGAGACAAAGACAGAGACAGAGGCAGAGGCGGAGACAGAGGCGGAAACAGAGACAGAGACAGAGACAGTGGCAGGGACAGTGACAGAGACAGAGACAGAGACAAAGTCAGAGACAGAGACAGACACCGAGACAAAGTCAGAGACAGAGACAGACACAGAGACAGGGACAGGGACAGGGACAGGGACAGGGACAGAGACAGTGGGAAAGGGAGAGACGGAGACAGAGGGGCAGGAGACAAAGGCGGAGACAATGACAGAGACAAAGACGAAGGCAAAGGCGGAGACAGATACCGATACAGAGGCAGAGGCAGAGGCAGAGACACAGACAGAGACAGAGACAGAGGCAGAGACAGAGACAGAGGCACAGAGACGGAGGCAGAGACAGAGACAGAGACGGAGACACAGACAGAGACAGAGAGAGCGACAGAAACATAGGGGCAGGAGACAAAGACGGTGACAAAGACGGACACAAAGACGGAGACAAAGATGGAGACAAAGACAGAGACAGAGGCAGAGGCGGAAACAGAGACGGGAACAGAGACAGAGACAGAGATAGGGACAGAGACAGAGACAGAGACAGAAACAGAGGCAGAGACAGAGACAAGGACAGATACAGAGACAGGGACAGAGACAGCGACATAGACAGAGACAGAACAGAGACAGAGACAGAGACAGAGACAGAAACAGAGACAGCGACAGAGACAGAGACAGAGACATAGACAGAGACAGAGACAGTGACAGAGACAGAGACACAGACAGAGGCAGAGACGGAGACAGAGGTAGAGACAGAGACAGAAACAGAGACAGTGACAGAGACGGAGACTGATGGGCAGGAGACAAAGACGGAGACAAAGACAGAGACAAAGACAGAGACAAAGACGAAGACAAAGACGGAGACAGAGACAGAGACAGAGACAGAGACAGAGACACAGACAGAGACAGAGACAGAGGCAGAGACAGAGGCGCATGCGACAAAGACCGAGACAGAGGGGCAGGCGACATGGGCGGAGACAAAGACGGAGCCAAAGACGTAGACAAAGACGGAGACATAGACGTAGACAAAGGCGGATACGAAGAGGTAGACGACGACGGAGACAAAGACGGTGACAAAGGCGGAGATAAAAATGGAGACACAGACGGAGACAAATACGGAGACAAAGACGGAGGCAAAGACGGAGACAAAGACGGAGACAAAGACGAAGACAAAGACGGAGGCAGAGCGTAATACAGAGACAGAGACAGAGACACAGTTGCATGAGACAAAGACCGAGACAGAGCGGCAGGAGACATGGACGGAGACAAAGACGCAGACAAAGACGGAGACAAAGACGGAGACAAAGACGGTGACAAAGACGGAGAAGAAGAGGAAGATGACGACGGAGACAAAGACGGAGACAAAGATGGAGACAAAGACAGAGACAGAGGCAGAGGCGGAAACAGTGACGGGAACAGACAGAGACAGAGATAGGGACAGAGACAGAGGCAGAGACAGAGACAGAGAGACAGACAGAGACAGTGACAGAGACAGAGACAGAGACAGGGACAGAGACAGAGACAGAGACACAGACGGAGACACAGACAGAGACAGAGGCGCATGCGACAAAGACCGAGACAGAGGGGCAGGAGACACGCACGGAGACAAAGACGGAGACAAAGGCGGAGACAAAGATGGAGACACAGACGGAGACAAATACGGAGATAAAGACGGAGGCAAAGACGAAGGCAAAGACGTAGACAAAGACGGAGACAAAGACGGAGACAAAGACGGAGGCAAAGACGGAGACAAAGACGCAGACAAAGATGGGTACACAGACGGATACAAATACGGAGACAAAGACAGGCACAAAGACGGAGAGAGAAACAGAAACAGAGACGGAGACAGAGACAGAAACAGAGACAGAGACAGAGACAGAGACAGAGACAGAGACAGAGGCAGAGACAGAGACAGAGACAGAGACAGAGACAGAGACAGAGACAGATACAGACACAGAGACAGAGACATAGACAGCGACAGAGGCAGAGCCAGATACAGAGACACAGACAGAGACAGAGATAGAGTCAGAGGCGCATGAGACAAAGACCGAGACAGTGGGGCAGGAGACATGGACGGAGACAAAGACGTAGACAAAGACGGAGGCAAAGACGGAGACAAAGACGGAGACAAATATGGAGACACAGACGGAGACAAATACAGAGACAAAGACGGTGACAAATATGGAGACAAAGACGAAGACAAAGACGGAGACAGAGTGTAATACAGAGACAGAGACAGAGACACAGTCAGAGACACAGACAGAGACAGAGACACAGGTGCATGAGACAAAGACCGAGACAAAGGGGCAGGAGACATGGACGGACACATAGACGGTGACAAAGACGTAGACAAAGACGTAGACAAAGACGGAGACAATGACGCAGACGAAGAGGAAGACGACGACGGAGACAAAGACGGCGACAAAGACGGAGACAAAGACGGAGACAAATATGAAGACAAAGACAGAGACAAAGACGGAGACAGAGACAGAGACGGAGACAGAGACAGAGACAGAGACAGAGACAGAGACAGAGACAGAGACAGAGACAGAGACAGAGACAGAGACAGGGACAGGGACAGAGACAGAGACAGAGACAGAGACAGAGACAGAGACAGAGACAGAGACAGAGACAGAGACAGAGACAGAGATGGAGACAGAGACAGAGACAGAGACTGAGACTGAGACAGAGACAGAGATGGAGCCAGAGACGGAGACAGAGACAAGGACGGAGACGGAGACAGAGACAGAAACAGAGACAGAGACAGAGACAGAGACAGAGACAGAGACAGTGACAGAGACAGAGGCGCATGAGACAAAGACCGAGACAGAGGGGCCGGAGACATGGACGGAGACAAAGACGGAGACAAAGACGTAGACAAAGACGGAGACAAAGACGGAGACAAAGACGGAGACAAAGACGAAGACAAAGATGGAGACACAGACGGAGACAAATACGGAGGCAAAGGCAGAGACAAAGGTGGAGACAGAGACGGAGACAGAGTCCGATACGGAGACAGAGACAGAGACACAGACACAGACAGAGACAGAGACAGAGACAGAGGTGCATGAGACAAAGACCGAGACAGAGGGGCAGGAGACATGGACGGAGACAAAGACGGAGACAAAGACGTACACAAAGACAGAGACAAAGACGGAGACAAAGACGGTGACAAAGACAGAGACGAAGAGGAGGACGACGACGGACACAGAGACGGAGAGAAAGACAGAGACAAAGACGGTGACAAAGACGGAGACAAGGACTGAGACGAAGAGGAAGACGACGACGGAGACAAAGACGGAGACAAAGACGTACACAAAGACGGATACAAAGACAGAGAAAGAGACAGAGACAGCGACAGAGGCAGAGGCGCATGAGACAAAGACCGAGACAGAGGGGCAGGAGACATGGACGGAGACAAAGATGGAGACAAAGACGTAGACAAAGACGAAGGCAAAGACGGTGACAAAGACGGACACAAAGGCGGAGACGAAGAGGAAGACGAGGACGGAGACAAAGACGGAGACACGGACGTAGACAAACACGGAGACAAAGACGGAGACAAAGACGGAGACAAATATGGTGACACAGACGGAGACAAATACAGAGACGAAGACGGTCACAAAGATGGATACACAGACGGATACAAATACGGAGACAAAGACATGCACAAAGACGGAGACAAAGACGAAGACAAAGACGGAGACAGAGTGTAATACAGAGGCAAAGACAGAGACACAGACAGAGACAGAGACAGAGACAGAGACACAGGTGCATGAGACAAAGACCGAGACAAAGGGGCAGGAGACATGGACGGAGACAAAGACGGTGACAAAGACGTAGACAAAGACGTAGACAAAGACGGAGACAAAGACGGAGGCAAAGACGGTGACAAAGACGGACACAAAGGCGGAGACGAAGAGGAAGACGAGGACGGAGACAAAGACGGAGACACGGAAGGAGACAAAGAAGGAGGCAAAGACGGAGACAAAGACGGAGACAAAGACGGAGACAAAGATGGAGACAAAGACAGAGACAAAGACGGAGACAGAGACAGAGACAGAGACAGAGACAGAGACAGAGACAGAGACAGAGACAGAGACAGAGATAGAGACAGAGACAGAGACAGAGACAGAGACAGAGACAGAGACTGAGACAGAGACAGAGATGGAGCCAGAGACAGAGACAGAGACAGAGACGGAGACGGAGCAGAGACATGGACAGAGACAGAGGCAGAGGCAGAGACAGAGACAGAGACAGAGACAGAGACAGCGACAGAGACACAGACAGAGACAGAGACAGAGAGAGACGCGCATGAGACAAAGACCGAGACAGAGGGGCAGGAGACATGGACGGAGACGAAGACGGAGACAAAGACGCAGACAAAGATGGGTACACAGACGGATACAAATACGGAGACAAAGACAGGCACAAAGACGGAGACAGAAACAGAAACAGAGACGGAGACAGAGACAGAAACAGAGTCAGAGACGGAGACAGAGACAGAGACAGAGACAGAGACAGAGACAGAGACAGAGACAGAGGCAGAGACAGAGACAGAGACAGAGACAGAGACAGAGACAGAGACAGAGACAGATACAGACACAGAGACAGAGACATAGACAGCGACAGAGGCAGAGACAGATACAGAGACACAGACAGAGACAGAGATAGAGTCAGAGGCGCATGAGACAAAGACCGAGACAGTGGGGCAGGAGACATGGACGGAGACAAAGACGTAGACAAAGACGGAGGCAAAGACGGAGACAAAGACGGAGACAAATATGGAGACACAGACGGAGACAAATACAGAGACAAAGACGGTGACAAATATGGAGACAAAGACGAAGACAAAGACGGAGACAGAGTGTAATACAGAGACAGAGACAGAGACACAGTCAGAGACACAGACAGAGACAGAGACACAGGTGCATGAGACAAAGACCGAGACAAAGGGGCAGGAGACATGGACGGACACATAGACGGTGACAAAGACGTAGACAAAGACGTAGACAAAGACGGAGACAATGACGCAGACGAAGAGGAAGACGACGACGGAGACAAAGACGGCGACAAAGACGGAGACAAAGACGGAGACAGAGACAGAGACAGAGACAGAGACAGAGACAGAGACAGAGACAGAGACAGAGACAGAGACAGAGACAGAGACAGAGACAGAGACAGAGACAGAGACAGAGACAGAGACAGGGACAGGGACAGAGACAGAGACAGAGACAGAGACAGAGACAGAGACAGAGACAGGGACAGATACAGAGACAGAGACAGAGACAGAGATAGAGACAGAGACAGAGACAGAGGCGGAGACGGAGACAGAGACGGAGACAGAGACAGAGACAGAGACAGAGACAGGGACAGAGACAGGGACAGGGACAGAGCCCGATACAGAGACAGAGACAGAGACATAGACACAGACAGAGACAGAGGCGCATGAGACAAAGACCGAGACTGAGGGGCAGGAGACATGGACGGAGACAGAGACAGAGATGGAGACAGAGACAGAGACAGAGACAGAGACAGAGACAGAGACGGAGACGGAGACAGAGACGGGGACAGAGACAGAGGCAGAGACAGAGACAGGGACAGAGACAGAGACAGAGACAGAGACAGAGACAGAGACACAGACAGAGACAGAGACAGAGACAGAGACAGAGACAGAGACAGAGACAGAGATGGAGACCGAGTCAGAGACAGAGACAGAGACAGAGACTGAGACTGAGACAGAGACAGAGATGGAGCCAGAGACAGAGACAGAGGCAAAGACGGAGACGGAGACACAGACAGAGACAGAGACAGAAACAGAGATGGAGACAGAGACAGAGACAGAGACAGAGACGGAGACGGAGACAGAGACGGGGACAGAGACAGAGACAGAGACAGGGACAGAGACAGAGACAGAGACAGGGACAGGGACAGAGCCCGATACAGAGGCAGAGACAGAGACATAGACACAGACAGAGACAGAGGCACATGAGACAGAGACCGAGACTGACGGGCATGAGACATGGACGGAGACAGAGACAGAGATGGAGACAGAGACGGAGACAGAGACAGAGAGGGAGACGGAGACAGAGACGGGTCAGAGACAGAGGCAGAGACAGAGACAGGGACAGAGACAGAGACAGAGACAGAGACAGAGACAGAGACAGAGACAGAGACAGAGACAGAGACAGAGACAGAGACAGAGACAGAGACAGAGACAGAGACAGAGACAGAGACAGAGACACAGTCAGAGACGGAGGCGCATGCGACAAAGACCGAGACAGAGGGGCAGAAAACATGGACGGAGACAAAGACGGAGACAAAGACGTAGACAGAGACGGAGACAAAGACGGAGACAAAGATGGTGACAAAGACGGAGACAAAGACGGAGACGAAG
The DNA here is from genome assembly GCA_945859595.2 of Megachile willughbiella. NCBI lineage: Eukaryota > Metazoa > Arthropoda > Insecta > Hymenoptera > Megachilidae > Megachile > Megachile willughbiella. The sequence goes on along the minus strand of OX243809.1, from coordinate 11,223,702 downwards.
AAGAAGACGACGACGGAGACAAACACGGTGACAAAGACGGAGACAAAGAGGGATACAGAGACAGAGACAGGGACAGAGACAGAGAGAGAGACAGAGACAGAGACAGAGACAGAGACAGAGACAGAGACAGAGACAGAGACAGAGACAGAGACAGAGACAGAGACAGAGACAGAGACAGAGACAGAGACAGAGACAGAGACAGAGACAGAGACAGAGACAGAGACAGAGACAGAGACAGAGACAGAGACAGAGACAGAGACAGAGACAGAGACAGAGACAGAGACAGAGACAGAGACAGAGACAGAGACAGAGACAGAGACAGAGACAGAGACAGAGACAGAGACAGAGACAGAGACAGAGACAGAGACAGAGACAGAGACAGAGACAGAAACAGAGACAGAGACAGAGACAGAGACTGATACAGAAGCAGAGATAGGGACAGAGACAGAGACAGACACACAGACAGAGACAGAGACACAGAGACAGGGACACAGAGACAGAGACAGACACAGAGACAGAGACAGAGACAGAGACAGAGACAGAGACAGAGACAGAGACAGAGACAGAGACAGAGACAGAGACAGAGACAGAGACAGAGACAGAGACACAGAGACAGAGACACAGAGACACAGATACAAAGACGCAGAGACAGAGACACGGAGGGAGAGACACAGAGACAGAGACAAAGTTAAAGAGACACAGAGACATGGACATAGACACAGACACAGAGACACAGAGACAGAGACACAGAGACACAGAGACACAGAGACAGAGCCACAGAGACAGAGATACAGAGACAGAGAGACAGGGACAGAGACACAGATACAGAGACAGAGACACAGAGACAGAGGCACAGAGACACAGAGACAGAGACACAGAGACAGAGACACAGAGACAGAGACACAGAGACAGAGACACGGAGACAGAGACACAGAGACAGAGACACAGAGACAGAGCCACAGAGACAGAGATACAGAGACAGAGAGACAGGGACAGAGACACAGACACAGAGACAGAGACACAGAGACGGAGACACAGAGGCACAGAGACAGAGGCACAGAGACAGAGACACAGAGACAGAGACGCAGAGACAGAGACATAGAGACATAGGCACGGAGGCAGAGACACAGAGACAGAGACACGGGGACGGAGACACAGAGGCACAGAGACAGAGACACACAGACACAGACACAGATACAAAGACGCAGAGACAGAGACACGGAGGGAGAGACACACAGACAGAGACAAAGTTAAAGAGACACAGAGGCAGGGACAGAGACACAGACACAGAGTCACAGAGACAGAGACACGGAGACGGAGACGCGGAGACAGAGACAAGTAGACAGAGATTCAGGGACAGAGACACAGAGACGGAGTCACAGAGACAGAGACACAGAGACAGAGACAGAGACAGAGACAGAGACAGAAACAGAGACAGAGACAGAGACAGAGAAAGAGACAGAGACAGAGACGGAGACAGAGAAAGAGACAGAGACAGAGACAGAGACAGAGACAGAGACAGAGACAGAGACAGAGACAGAGACAGAGACAGAGACAGAGACAGAGACAGAGACAGAGACAGAGACAGAGACAGAGGCAGAGACAGAGACAGAGACAGAGACAGAGACAGAGACAGAGACAGAGACAGAGACAGCGACAGAGACAGAGACAGAGACAGAGACAGAGACAGAGACAGAGGCAGAGTCAGAGACAGAGACAGAGACAGAGACAGAGACAGAGACAGATACAGAGACAGAGACAGAGACAGAGACAGAGACAGAGACAGAGACAGAGACAGAGAGAGAGACAGAGACACAGAGACAGAGACACAGAGACAGAGACACAGAGACGGAGACACAGTGGCACAGAGACAGAGACACAGAGACAGAGACACAGAGACAGAGACGCAGAGACAGAGACATAGAGACATAGGCACGGAGGCAGAGACACAGAGACAGAGACACGGAGACGGAGACACAGAGGCACAGAGACAGAGACACAGAGACAGAGACACAGATACAAAGACGCAGAGACAGAGACACGGAGGGAGAGACACACAGACAGAGACAAAGTTAAAGAGACACAGAGGCAGGGACAGAGACACAGACACAGAGTCACAGAGACAGAGACACGGAGACGGAGACGCGGAGACAGAGACAAGTAGACAGAGATTCAGGGACAGAGACACGGAGACGGAGTCACAGAGACAGAGACACAGAGACAGGGACAGAGACAGAGACAGAAACAGAGACAGAGACAGAGACAGAGACAGAGACAGAGACAGAGACAGAGACAGAGACACAGAGACAGAGACACAGAGACACAGAGACAGAGACACAGAGACAGAGACACAGAGACAGAGACACAGAGACAGTGTCACAGAGACAGAAATGCAGAGACAGAGACACAGAGACAGAGACACAGAGGCACAGAGACCGAGACACAGAGACAGAGACACAGAGACAGAGACATAGAGACATAGGCACGGAGGCAGAGACACAGAGACAGAGACACGGAGACGGAGACACAGAGTCACAGAGACAGAGACACAGAGACACATACACAGAGACAGAGACACAGATACAAAGACGCAGAGACAGAGACACGGAGGGAGAGACACAGAGACAGAGACAAAGTTAAAGAGACACAGAGACATGGACAGAGACACAGACACAGAGACACAGAGACAGAGACACAGAGACACAGAGACACAGAGACACAGAGACAGAGCCACAGAGACAGAGACACAGAGCCACAGAGACGGAGACACAGAGACAGGTACACAGAGACAGATACACAGAGACAGAGACACAGATACAAAGACGCAGAGACAGAGACACGGAGGGAGAGACACAGAGACAGAGACAAAGTTAAAGAGACACAGAGACATGGACAGAGACACAGACACAGAGACACCGAGACAGAGACACAGAGACACAGAGACACAGAGACAGAGCCACAGAGACAGAGATACAGAGACAGAGAGACAGGGACAGAGACACAGACACAGAGACAGAGACACAGAGACAGAGGCACAGAGACACAGAGACGCAGAGACAGAGACACAGAGACAGAGAAACAGAGACAGAGGCACAGAGACAGAGACAGAGACACAGAGACAGAGACACAGAGACAGAGACACAGAGACAGAGACACAGAGACAGAGACACAGAGACAGAGACACAGAGACAGAGACACAGAGACAGAGACACAGAGACAGAGACACAGAGACAGAGACACAGATACAGAGACAGAGAGACAGAGACACAGAGACAGAGACACAGAGACAGAGACACAGAGACAGAGACACAGAGACAGAGCCACAGAGACAGAGATACAGAGACAGAGAGACAGGGACAGAGACACAGACACAGAGACAGAGACACAGAGACAGAGACACAGAGACGGAGACACAGAGGCACAGAGACAGAGACACAGAGACAGAGACACAGAGACAGAGACGCAGAGACAGAGACATAGTGACATAGGCACGGAGGCAGAGACACAGAGACAGAGACACGGTGACGGAGACACAGAGGCACAGAGACAGAGACACAGAGACACAGACACAGATACAAAGACGCAGAGACAGAGACACGGAGGGAGAGACACACAGACAGAGACAAAGTTAAAGAGACACAGAGACAGAGACAGAGACAGAGACAGAGACAGAGACAGAGACAGAGACAGAGACAGAGACAGAGACAGAGACAGAGACAGAGACAGAGACAGAGACAGAGACAGATACAGAGACACAGAGACAGAGACACAGAGATACAGAGACAGAGACACAGAGACAGAGACACAGAGACAGAGACACAGAGACAGTGTCACAGAGACAGAAATGCAGAGACAGAGACACAGAGACAGAGACACAGAGGCACAGAGACCGAGACACAGAGACAGAGACACAGAGACAGAGACATAGAGACATAGGCACGGAGGCAGAGACACAGAGACAGAGACACGGAGACGGAGACACAGAGCCACAGAGACAGAGACACAGAGACAGATACACAGAGACAGAGACACAGATACAAAGACGCAGAGACAGAGACACGGAGGGAGAGACACAGAGACAGAGACAAAGTTAAAGAGACACAGAGACAGGGACAGAGACACAGACACAGAGACACAGAGACAGAGACACAGAGGCACAGAGACACAGAGACAGAGCCACAGAGACAGAGACACAGAGCCACAGAGACAGAGACACAGAGACAGATACACAGAGACAGATACACAGAGACAGAGACACAGATACAAAGACGCAGAGACAGAGACACGGAGGGAGAGACACAGAGACAGAGACAAAGTTAAAGAGACACAGAGACATGGACAGAGACACAGACACAGAGACACAGAGACAGAGACACAGAGACACAGAGACACAGAGACACAGAGACACAGAGACAGAGCCACAGAGACAGAGATACAGAGGCAGAGAGACAGGGACAGAGACACAGACACAGAGACAGAGACACAGAGACAGAGGCACAAAGACACAGAGACGCAGAGACAGAGACACAGAGACAGTGACACAGAGACAGAGACACAGAGACAGAGACACAGAGACAGTGACACAGAGACAGTGTCACAGAGACAGAGATGCAGAGACAGAGACACAGAGACAGAGAAACAGAGACAGAGGCACAGAGACAGGGACAGAGACACAGACACAGAGACAGAGACACAGAGACAGAGGCACAGAGACACAGAGACGCAGAGACAGAGACACAGAGACAGTGACACAGAGACAGAGACACAGAGACAGAGACACAGAGACAGTGACACAGAGACAGTGTCACAGAGACAGAGATGCAGAGACAGAGACACAGAGACACAGAGACACAGAGACACAGAGACAGAGACACAGGGACAGAGACACAGAGACAGAGACACAGAGACAGAGACACAGAGACAGAGACACAGAGACAGAGACACAGAGACAGAGACAGAGACACAGAGACACAGAGACACAGCGACAGAGTCACAGAGACAGAGAAACGGAGACAGAGACACAGAGACAGAGACACAGGGACGGAGACCCAGAGGCAGAGACACAGAGACTGAGACCCAGAGACAGAGACGCAGAGACAGAGACAGAGACAGAGACACAGCGACAGAGACACAGAGACAGAGACACAGAGACGGAGACACAGAGACATAGACACAGAGGCAGAGACACAGAGGCACAGAGACAGAGACAAAGTTAAAGAGACACAGAGACAGGGACAGAGACACAGATACAGAGACACAGAGACAGAGACACAGAGACTGTTTCACAGAGACAGAGACATAGAGACATAGGCACGGAGGCAGAGAGACAGAGACAGAGACAAAGATACAGCGTCGGAGAGACGCAGACACGGAGACAGAGACACAGTGACAGAGACACAGGGACAGAGACACAGAGACAGAGACACAGAGAGAGAGACACAGAGACAGAGACACAGAGACACAGAGACACAGAGACAGGGACACAGAGACAGAGACATAGAGACATAGGCACGGAGGCAGAGTGACAGAGACAGAGACACGGAGACAGAGACACAGAGACAGAGACACAGAGACAGAGACACAGAGACAGAGACACAGAGACAGGGACACAGAGACAGAGACAGAGACAGAGACAGAGACAGAGACAGAGACACAGAGACAGAGACACAGAGACACAGATACAAAGACGCAGAGACAGAGACACGGAGGGAGAGACACAGAGACAGAGACAAAGTTAAAGAGACACAGAGACATGGACATAGACACAGACACAGAGACACAGAGACAGAGACACAGAGACACAGAGACACAGAGACAGAGCCACAGAGACAGAGATACAGAGACAGAGAGACAGGGACAGAGACACAGATACAGAGACAGAGACACAGAGACAGAGGCACAGAGACACAGAGACATAGACAGAGACAGAGACAGAGACAGAGACACAGCGGCAGAGACACAGAGACAGAGACACAGAGACGGAGACACAGAGACATTGACACAGAGACAGAGACACAGAGGCACAGAGACAGAGACAAAGTTAAAGAGACACAGAGACAGGGACAGAGACACAGATACAGAGACACAGAGACAGAGACACAGAGACTGTGTCACAGAGACAGAGACATAGAGACATAGGCACGGAGGCAGAGAGACAGAGACAGAGACAAAGATACAGCGTCGGAGAGACGCAGACACGGTGACAGAGACACAGTGACAGAGACACAGGGACAGAGACACAGAGACAGAGACACAGAGAGGGAGAGACACAGAGACAGAGACACAGAGACACAGAGACACAGAGACGGTGTCACAGAGACAGAGACACGGAGACAGAGACACAGAGACAGAGACACAGAGACAGAGACACAGAGACAGAGACAGACACAGAGACAGAGACAGAGACAGAGACAGAGACAGAGACAGAGACAGAGACAGAGACAGAGACAGAGACAGAGACAGAGACAGAGACAGAGACAGAGACACAGAGACAGAGACACAGAGACACAGATACAAAGACGCAGAGACAGAGACACGGAGGGAGAGACACAGAGACAGAGACAAAGTTAAAGAGACACAGAGACATGGACAGAGACACAGACACAGAGACACAGAGACACAGAGACACAGAGACAGAGCCACAGAGACAGAGATACAGAGACAGAGAGACAGGGACAGAGACACAGATACAGAGACAGAGACACAGAGACAGAGGCACAGAGACACAGAGACATAGACAGAGACTGAGACAGAAACAGAGACAGAGACAGAGACAGAGACAGAGACAGAGACAGAGACAGAGACAGAGACAGAGACAGAGACAGAGACAGAGACAGAGACAGAGACAGAGACAGAGGCAGAGTCAGAGACAGAGACAGAGACAGAGACAGAGACAGAGACAGAGACAGAGACAGAGACAGAGACAGAGACAGAGACAGAGACAGAGACACAGAGACAGAGACACAGAGACGGAGACACAGAGACAGAGATACAGAGACAGAGACACAGAGACAGAGACACAAAGACAGAGACAGAGACACAGAGACAGAGATACAGAGACAGAGACACAGAGACAGAGACAGAGACAGAGACAGAGACAGAGACAGAGACAAAGACAGAGACAGAGACAGAGACAGAGACAGAGACAGAGACAGAGACAGAGACAGAGACAGAGACAGAGACAGAGACAGAGACAGAGACAGAGACAGAGACAGAGACAGAGACAGAGACAGAGACAGGGACAGAGACAGAGACAGAGACAGAGACAGAGACAGAGGCAGAGTCAGAGACAGAGACAGAGACAGAGACAGAGACAGAGACAGAGACAGAGACAGAGACAGAGACAGAGACAGAGACAGAGACAGAGACAGAGACAGAGACAGAGACAGAGACAGAGACACAGAGACAGAGACACAGAGACAGAGACACAGAGACAGAGACACAGAGACGGAGACACAGAGGCACAGAGACAGAGACACAGAGACAGAGACACAGAGACAGAGACGCAGAGACAGAGACATAGAGACATAGGCACGGAGGCAGAGACACAGAGACAGAGACACGGAGACGGAGACACAGAGGCACAGAGACAGAGACACAGAGACAGAGACACAGATACAAAGACGCAGAGACAGAGACACGGAGGGAGAGACACACAGACAGAGACAAAGTTAAAGAGACACAGAGGCAGGGACAGAGACACAGACACAGAGTCACAGAGACAGAGACACGGAGACGGAGACGCGGAGACAGAGACAAGTAGACAGAGATTCAGGGACAGAGACACGGAGACGGAGTCACAGAGACAGAGACACAGACACAGGGACAGAGACAGAGACAGAGACAGAGACAGAGACAGAGACAGAGACAGAGACAGAGACAGAGACAGAGACAGAGACAGAGACAGAGACAGAGACAGAGACACAGAGACAGAGACACAGAGACACAGAGACAGAGACACAGAGACAGAGACACAGAGACAGAGACACAGAGACAGTGTCACAGAGACAGAAATGCAGAGACAGAGACACAGAGACAGAGACACAGAGGCACAGAGACCGAGACACAGAGACAGAGACACAGAGACAGAGACACAGAGACAGAGACACAGAGGCAGAGACACAGAGACAGAGACACGGAGACGGAGACACAGAGCCACAGAGACAGAGACACAGAGACAGATACACAGAGACAGAGACACAGATACAAAGACGCAGAGACAGAGACACGGAGGGAGAGACACAGAGACAGAGACAAAGTTAAAGAGACACAGAGACGTGGACAGAGACACAGACACAGAGACACAGAGACAGAGACACAGAGACACAGAGACACAGAGACACAGAGACAGAGCCACAGAGACAGAGACACAGAGCCACAGAGACAGAGACACAGAGACAGATACACAGAGAGAGATACACAGAGACAGAGACACAGATACAAAGACGCAGAGACAGAGACACGGAGGGAGAGACACAGAGACAGAGACAAAGTTAAAGAGACACAGAGACATGGACAGAGACACAGACACAGAGACACAGAGACAGAGACACAGAGACACAGAGACACAGAGACAGAGCCACAGAGACAGAGATACAGAGACAGAGAGACAGGGACAGAGACACAGACACAGAGACAGAGACACAGAGACAGAGGCACAGAGACACAGAGACGCAGAGACAGAGACACAGAGACAGAGAAACAGAGACAGAGGCACAGAGACAGAGACAGAGACACAGAGACAGAGACACAGAGACAGAGACACAGAGACAGAGACACAGAGACAGAGACACAGAGACAGAGACACAGAGACAGAGACACAGAGACAGAGACACAGAGACAGATACACAGAGACAGAGCCACAGAGACGGAGACACAGAGGCACAGGGACAGAGACACAGAGACAGAGTCACAGAGACAGAGACACAGAGACAGAGACAGAGACAGAGACAGAGACAGAGACAGAGACAGAGACAGAGACAGAGACAGAGACAGAGACAGAGACAGAGACAGAGACAGAGACAGAGACAGAGACAGAGACAGAGACAGAGACAGAGACAGAGACAGAGACAGAGACAGAGACAGAGACAGAGACAGAGACACAGAGACAGAGACACAGAGACACAGAGACAGATACACAGAGACAGAGATACAGAGACAGAGACACAGAGACAGAGACACGGAGACAGTGTCACAGAGACAGTGTCACAGAGACAGAGATGCAGAGACAGAGACACAGAGACAGAGAAACAGAGACAGAGGCACAGAGACAGAGACAGAGAGACAGAGACACAGAGACAGAGACATAGAGACATAGGCACGGAGGCAGAGACACAAAAACAGAGACACGGAGGCGGAGACACAGAGCCACAGAGACAGAGACACGGAGACAGATACACAGAGACAGATACACAGAGACAGAGGCACAGATACAAAGACGCAGAGACAGAGACACGGAGGGAGAGACACACAGACAGAGACAAAGTTAAAGAGACACAGAGGCAGGGACAGAGACACAGACACAGAGTCACAGAGACAGAGACACGGAGACGGAGACGCGGAGACAGAGACAAGTAGACAAAGATTCAGGGACAGAGACACAGAGACGGAGTCACAGAGACAGAGACACAGAGACAGAGACAGAGACAGAGACAGAGACAGAGACAGAGACAGAGACAGAGACAGAGACAGAGACAGAGACAGAGACAGAGACAGAGACAGAGACAAAGACAGAGACAGAGACAGAGACAGAGACAGAGACAGAGACAGAGATAGAGACAGAGACACAGAGACAGAGACACAGAGACACAGAGACAGAGACACAGAGACAGAGACACAGAGACAGAGACACAGAGACAGTGTCACAGAGACAGAAATGCAGAGACAGAGACACAGAGACAGAGACACAGAGGCACAGAGACCGAGACACAGAGACAGAGACACAGAGACAGAGACATAGAGACATAGGCACGGAGGCAGAGACACAGAGACAGAGACACGGAGACGGAGACACAGAGCCACAGAGACAGATACACAGAGACAGAGACACAGATACAAAGACGCAGAGACAGAGACACGGAGACGGAGGGAGAGACACAGAGACAGAGACAAAGTTAAAGAGACACATAGGCACGGAGGCAGAGACACAGAGACAGAGACACAGAGACAGAGACACAGAGACACAGAGACACAGAGACAGAGCCACAGAGACAGAGACACAGAGCCACAGAGACAGAGACACAGAGACAGATACACAGAGACAGATACACAGAGACAGATACACAGAGACAGAGACACAAATACAAAGACGCAGAGACAGAGACACGGAGGGAGAGACACAGAGACAGAGACAAAGTTAAAGAGACACAGAGACATGGACAGAGACACAGACACAGAGACACAGAGACAGAGACACAGAGACACAGAGACACAGAGACGGAGACACAGAGACAGAGACGCAGAGACGGGGACACAGAGACAGAGATACAGAGACAGAGACACAGAGACAGAGACACAAAGACAGAGACAGAGACACAGAGACAGAGATACAGAGACAGAGACACAGAGACAGAGACAGAGACACAGAGACAGAGACACAGAGACAGAGACACAGAAACAGTGACACAGAGACGAAGACACAGAGACAGAGACACAGAGACACAGAGACACAGAGACAGAGTCACAGAGACAGAGAAACGGAGACAGAGACACAGAGACAGAGACACAGGGACGGAGACCCAGAGGCAGAGGCACAGAGACAGAGACCCAGAGACAGAGACGCAGAGACAGAGACAGAGACAGAGACACAGCGACAGAGACACAGAGACAGAGACACAGAGACGGAGACACAGAGACAGAGACACAGAGACAGAGACACGGAGGCACAGAGACAGAGACAAAGTTAAAGAGACACAGAGACAGGGACAGAGACACAGATACAGAGACACAGAGACAGAGACACAGAGACTGTGTCACAGAGACAGAGACATAGAGACATAGGCACGGAGGCAGAGAGACAGAGACAGAGACAAAGATACAGCGTCGGAGAGACGCAGACACGGAGACAGAGACACAGTGACAGAGACAAAGGGACAGAGACACAGAGACAGAGACACAGAGGCACAGAGACCGAGACACAGAGACAGAGACACAGAGACAGAGACATAGAGACATAGGCACGGAGGCAGAGACACAGAGACAGAGACACGGAGACGGAGACACAGAGCCACAGAGACAGAGACACAGAGACAGATACACAGAGACAGAGACACAGATACAAAGACGCAGAGACAGAGACACAGAGACAGAGACACAGAGACAGAGACACAGAGACAGAGACACAGAGGCAGAGACACGGAGGGAGAGACACAGAGACAGAGACACAGAGACAGAGACACAGAGACAGAGACACAGAGACAGAGACACAGAGACAGAGACACAGAGACAGAGCCACAGAGACAGAGATACAGAGACAGAGAGACAGGGACAGGGACACAGACACAGAGACACAGACACAGAGACAGAGACACAGAGACAGAGACACAGAGACGGAGACACAGAGGCACAGCGACAGAGACACAGAGACAGAGACACAGAGACAGAGACGCAGAGACAGAGAAACAGAGACAGAGGCACAGAGACAGAGACAGAGACACAGAGACAGAGACACAGAGACAGAGACACAGAGACAGAGACACAGAGACAGAGACACAGAGACAGAGACACAGAGACAGAGACACAGAGACAGAGACACAGACACAGAGACAGAGACACAGAGACAGAGACACAGAGACAGAGACACAGAGACAGAGACACAGAGACAGAGACACAGAGACAGAGACACAGAGACAGAGACACAGAGACAGAGACACAGAGACAGAGACACAGAGACAGAGAAACAGAGACAGAGGCACAGAGACAGGGACAGAGACACAGACACAGAGACAGAGACACAGAGACAGAGGCACAGAGACACAGAGACGCAGAGACAGAGACACAGAGACAGTGACACAGAGACAGTGACACAGAGACAGAGACACAGAGACAGAGACACAGAGACAGTGACACAGAGACAGTGTCACAGAGACAGAGATGCAGAGACAGAGACACAGAGACAGAGAAACAGAGACAGAGGCACAGAGACAGAGGCACAGAGACAGAGACAGAGACACAGAGACAGGGACACAGAGACAGAGACACAGAGAGAGAGACACAGAGACAGAGGCACAGAGACAGAGACACAGAGACAGAGACACAGAGACAGAGACACAGAGACAGAGACACAGAGACAGAGACACAGAGACAGAGACACAGAGACAGTGTCACAGAGACAGAAATGCAGAGACAGAGACACAGAGACAGAGACACAGAGGCACAGAGACCGAGACACAGAGACAGAGACACAGAGACAGAGACACAGAGACAGAGACACAGAGGCAGAGACACAGAGACAGAGACACGGAGACGGAGACACAGAGCCACAGAGACAGAGACACAGAGACAGATACACAGAGACAGAGACACAGATACAAAGACGCAGAGACAGAGACACGGAGGGAGAGACACAGAGACAGAGACAAAGTTAAAGAGACACAGAGACGTGGACAGAGACACAGACACAGAGACACAGAGACAGAGACACAGAGACACAGAGACACAGAGACACAGAGACAGAGCCACAGAGACAGAGACACAGAGCCACAGAGACAGAGACACAGAGACAGATACACAGAGAGAGATACACAGAGACAGAGACACAGATACAAAGACGCAGAGACAGAGACACGGAGGGAGAGACACAGAGACAGAGACAAAGTTAAAGAGACACAGAGACATGGACAGAGACACAGACACAGAGACACAGAGACAGAGACACAGAGACACAGAGACACAGAGACAGAGCCACAGAGACAGAGATACAGAGACAGAGAGACAGGGACAGAGACACAGACACAGAGACAGAGACACAGAGACAGAGGCACAGAGACACAGAGACGCAGAGACAGAGACACAGAGACAGAGAAACAGAGACAGAGGCACAGAGACAGAGACAGAGACACAGAGACAGAGACACAGAGACAGAGACACAGAGACAGAGACACAGAGACAGAGACACAGAGACAGAGACACAGAGACAGAGACACAGAGACAGAGACACAGAGACAGAGACACAGAGACAGAGACACAGAGACAGAGACACAGAGACAGAGACACAGAGACAGAGACACAGAGACAGAGACACAGAGACAGAGACACAGAGACAGTGTCACAGAGACAGAAATGCAGAGACAGAGACACAGAGACAGAGACACAGAGGCACAGAGACCGAGACACAGAGACAGAGACACAGAGACAGAGACACAGAGACAGAGACACAGAGGCAGAGACACAGAGACAGAGACACGGAGACGGAGACACAGAGCCACAGAGACAGAGACACAGAGACAGATACACAGAGACAGAGACACAGATACAAAGACGCAGAGACAGAGACACGGAGGGAGAGACACAGAGACAGAGACAAAGTTAAAGAGACACAGAGACGTGGACAGAGACACAGACACAGAGACACAGAGACAGAGACACAGAGACACAGAGACACAGAGACACAGAGACAGAGCCACAGAGACAGAGACACAGAGCCACAGAGACAGAGACACAGAGACAGATACACAGAGAGAGATACACAGAGACAGAGACACAGATACAAAGACGCAGAGACAGAGACACGGAGGGAGAGACACAGAGACAGAGACAAAGTTAAAGAGACACAGAGACATGGACAGAGACACAGACACAGAGACACAGAGACAGAGACACAGAGACACAGAGACACAGAGACAGAGCCACAGAGACAGAGATACAGAGACAGAGAGACAGGGACAGAGACACAGACACAGAGACAGAGACACAGAGACAGAGGCACAGAGACACAGAGACGCAGAGACAGAGACACAGAGACAGAGAAACAGAGACAGAGGCACAGAGACAGAGACAGAGACACAGAGACAGAGACACAGAGACAGAGACACAGAGACAGAGACACAGAGACAGAGACACAGAGACAGAGACACAGAGACAGAGACACAGAGACAGAGACACAGAGACAGATACACAGAGACAGAGCCACAGAGACGGAGACACAGAGGCACAGGGACAGAGACACAGAGACAGAGTCACAGAGACAGAGACACAGAGACAGAGACAGAGACAGAGACAGAGACAGAGACAGAGACAGAGACAGAGACAGAGACAGAGACAGAGACAGAGACAGAGACAGAGACAGAGACAGAGACAGAGACAGAGACAGAGACAGAGACAGAGACAGAGACAGAGACAGAGACAGAGACAGAGACAGAGACAGAGACAGAGACAGAGACAGAGACAGAGACAGAGACAGAGACAGAGACAGAGACACAGAGACAGAGACACAGAGACACAGAGACAGATACACAGAGACAGAGATACAGAGACAGAGACACAGAGACAGAGACACGGAGACAGTGTCACAGAGACAGTGTCACAGAGACAGAGATGCAGAGACAGAGACACAGAGACAGAGAAACAGAGACAGAGGCACAGAGACAGAGACAGAGAGACAGAGACACAGAGACAGAGACATAGAGACATAGGCACGGAGGCAGAGACACAAAAACAGAGACACGGAGGCGGAGACACAGAGCCACAGAGACAGAGACACGGAGACAGATACACAGAGACAGATACACAGAGACAGAGGCACAGATACAAAGACGCAGAGACAGAGACACGGAGGGAGAGACACACAGACAGAGACAAAGTTAAAGAGACACAGAGGCAGGGACAGAGACACAGACACAGAGTCACAGAGACAGAGACACGGAGACGGAGACGCGGAGACAGAGACAAGTAGACAAAGATTCAGGGACAGAGACACAGAGACGGAGTCACAGAGACAGAGACACAGAGACAGAGACAGAGACAGAGACAGAGACAGAGACAGAGACAGAGACAGAGACAGAGACAGAGACAGAGACAGAGACAGAGACAGAGACAGAGACAGAGACAAAGACAGAGACAGAGACAGAGACAGAGACAGAGACAGAGACAGAGATAGAGACAGAGACACAGAGACAGAGACACAGAGACACAGAGACAGAGACACAGAGACAGAGACACAGAGACAGAGACACAGAGGCACAGAGACCGAGACACAGAGACAGAGACACAGAGACACAGAGACAGAGACACAGAGGCACAGAGACCGAGACACAGAGACAGAGACACAGAGACAGAGACATAGAGACATAGGCACGGAGGCAGAGACACAGAGACAGAGACACGGAGACGGAGACACAGAGCCACAGAGACAGATACACAGAGACAGAGACACAGATACAAAGACGCAGAGACAGAGACACGGAGGGAGAGACACAGAGACAGAGACAAAGTTAAAGAGACACATAGGCACGGAGGCAGAGACACAGAGACAGAGACACAGAGACAGAGACACAGAGACACAGAGACACAGAGACAGAGCCACAGAGACAGAGACACAGAGCCACAGAGACAGAGACACAGAGACAGATACACAGAGACAGATACACAGAGACAGATACACAGAGACAGAGACACAAATACAAAGACGCAGAGACAGAGACACGGAGGGAGAGACACAGAGACAGAGACAAAGTTAAAGAGACACAGAGACATGGACAGAGACACAGACACAGAGACACAGAGACAGAGACACAGAGACACAGAGACACAGAGACGGAGACACAGAGACAGAGAGGCAGAGACGGGGACACAGAGACAGAGATACAGAGACAGAGACACAGAGACAGAGACACAAAGACAGAGACAGAGACACAGAGACAGAGATACAGAGACAGAGACACAGAGACAGAGACAGAGACACAGAGACAGAGACACAGAGACAGAGACACAGAAACAGTGACACAGAGACGAAGACACAGAGACAGAGACACAGAGACACAGAGACACAGAGACAGAGTCACAGAGACAGAGAAACGGAGACAGAGACACAGAGACAGAGACACAGGGACGGAGACCCAGAGGCAGAGGCACAGAGACAGAGACCCAGAGACAGAGACGCAGAGACAGAGACAGAGACAGAGACACAGCGACAGAGACACAGAGACAGAGACACAGAGACGGAGACACAGAGACAGAGACACAGAGACAGAGACACGGAGGCACAGAGACAGAGACAAAGTTAAAGAGACACAGAGACAGGGACAGAGACACAGATACAGAGACACAGAGACAGAGACACAGAGACTGTGTCACAGAGACAGAGACATAGAGACATAGGCACGGAGGCAGAGAGACAGAGACAGAGACAAAGATACAGCGTCGGAGAGACGCAGACACGGAGACAGAGACACAGTGACAGAGACAAAGGGACAGAGACACAGAGACAGAGACACAGAGGCACAGAGACCGAGACACAGAGACAGAGACACAGAGACAGAGACATAGAGACATAGGCACGGAGGCAGAGACACAGAGACAGAGACACGGAGACGGAGACACAGAGCCACAGAGACAGAGACACAGAGACAGATACACAGAGACAGAGACACAGATACAAAGACGCAGAGACAGAGACACAGAGACAGAGACACAGAGACAGAGACACAGAGACAGAGACACAGAGGCAGAGACACGGAGGGAGAGACACAGAGACAGAGACACAGAGACAGAGACACAGAGACAGAGACACAGAGACAGAGACACAGAGACAGAGACACAGAGACAGAGCCACAGAGACAGAGATACAGAGACAGAGAGACAGGGACAGGGACACAGACACAGAGACACAGACACAGAGACAGAGACACAGAGACAGAGACACAGAGACGGAGACACAGAGGCACAGCGACAGAGACACAGAGACAGAGACACAGAGACAGAGACGCAGAGACAGAGACATAGAGACATAGGCACGGAGGCAGAGACACAGAGACAGAGACACGGGGACGGAGACACAGAGGCACAGAGACAGAGACACAGAGACACAGACACAGATACAAAGACGCAGAGACAGAGACACGGAGGGAGAGACACACAGACAGAGACAAAGTTAAAGAGACACAGAGGCAGGGACAGAGACACAGACACAGAGTCACAGAGACAGAGACACGGAGACGGAGACGCGGAGACAGAGACAAGTAGACAGAGATTCAGGGACAGAGACACAGAGACGGAGTCACAGAGACAGAGACACAGAGACGGAGACAGAGACAGAGACAGAGACAGAAACAGAGACAGCGACAGAGACAGAGAAAGAGACAGAGACAGAGACAGAGACAGAGACAGAGACAGAGACAGAGACAGAGACAGAGACAGAGACAGAGACAGAGACAGAGACAGAGACAGAGACAGAGACAGAGACAGAGACAGAGACAGAGACAGAGACAGGGACAGAGACAGAGACAGAGACAGAGACAGAGACAGAGACAGAGGCAGAGTCAGAGACAGAGACAGAGACAGAGACAGAGACAGAGACAGAGACAGAGACAGAGACAGAGACAGAGACAGAGACAGAGACAGAGACAGAGACAGAGACAGAGACAGAGACAGAGACACAGAGACAGAGACACAGAGACAGAGACACAGAGACAGAGACACAGAGACGGAGACACAGAGGCACAGAGACAGAGACACAGAGACAGAGACACAGAGACAGAGACGCAGAGACAGAGACATAGAGACATAGGCACGGAGGCAGAGACACAGAGACAGAGACACGGAGACGGAGACACAGAGGCACAGAGACAGAGACACAGAGACAGAGACACAGATACAAAGACGCAGAGACAGAGACACGGAGGGAGAGACACACAGACAGAGACAAAGTTAAAGAGACACAGAGGCAGGGACAGAGACACAGACACAGAGTCACAGAGACAGAGACACGGAGACGGAGACGCGGAGACAGAGACAAGTAGACAGAGATTCAGGGACAGAGACACGGAGACGGAGTCACAGAGACAGAGACACAGACACAGGGACAGAGACAGAGACAGAGACAGAGACAGAGACAGAGACAGAGACAGAGACAGAGACAGAGACAGAGACAGAGACAGAGACAGAGACAGAGACACAGAGACAGAGACACAGAGACACAGAGACAGAGACACAGAGACAGAGACACAGAGACAGAGACACAGAGACAGAGATACAGAGACAGAGACACAGAGACAGAGACACGGAGACAGTGTCACAGAGACAGTGTCACAGAGACAGAGATGCAGAGACAGAGACACAGAGACAGAGAAACAGAGACAGAGGCACAGAGACAGAGACAGAGAGACAGAGACACAGAGACAGAGACATAGAGACATAGGCACGGAGGCAGAGACACAAAGACAGAGACACGGAGACGGAGACACAGAGCCGCAGAGACAGAGACACGGAGACAGATACACAGAGACAGATACACAGAGACAGAGGCACAGATACAAAGACGCAGAGACAGAGACACGGAGGGAGAGACACATAGACAGAGACAAAGTTAAAGAGACACAGAGACATGGACAGAGACACAGACACAGAGACACAGAGACAGAGACACAGAGACACAGAGACACAGAGACAGAGCCACAGAGACAGAGATACAGAGACAGAGAGACAGGGACAGAGACACAGACACAGAGACAGAGACACAGAGACAGAGGCACAGAGACACAGAGACGCAGAGACAGAGACACAGAGACAGTGACAGAGAGACAGAGACACACAGACAGAGACACAGAGACAGTGACACAGAGACAGTGTCACAGAGACAGAGATGCAGAGACAGAGACACAGAGACAGAGAAACAGAGACAGAGGCACAGAGACAGAGACAGAGACACAGAGACAGAGACACAGAGACAGAGACACAGAGACAGAGACACAGAGACAGAGACACAGAGACAGAGACACAGAGACAGAGACACAGAGACAGAGACACAGAGACAGAGACACAGACACAGAGACAGAGACACAGAGACAGAGACACAGAGACAGAGACACAGAGACAGAGACACAGAGACAGAGACACAGAGACAGAGACACAGAGACAGAGACACAGAGACAGAGACACAGAGACAGAGACACAGAGACAGAGAAACAGAGACAGAGGCACAGAGACAGGGACAGAGACACAGACACAGAGACAGAGACACAGAGACAGAGGCACAGAGACACAGAGACGCAGAGACAGAGACACAGAGACAGTGACACAGAGACAGAGACACAGAGACAGAGACACAGAGACAGTGACACAGAGACAGTGTCACAGAGACAGAGATGCAGAGACAGAGACACAGAGACAGAGAAACAGAGACAGAGGCACAGAGACAGAGGCACAGAGACAGAGACAGAGACACAGAGACAGAGACACAGAGACAGAGACACAGAGAGAGAGACACAGAGACAGAGGCACAGAGACAGAGACACAGAGACAGAGACACAGAGACAGAGACACAGAGACAGAGACACAGAGACAGAGACACAGAGACAGAGACACAGAGACAGAGACACAGAGACAGAGACACAGAGACAGAGACATAGAGACAGAGACACAGATACAAAGACGCAGAGACAGACACGGAGGGAGAGACACAGAGACAGAGACAGGGACAGAGACAGAGACAGAGACAGAGACAGAGACAGAGACAGAGACAGAGACAGAGACAGAGACAGAGACACAGAGATAGAGACACAGAGACAGAGACAGAGACAGAGACAGAGACAGAGACAGAGACAGAGACACAGAGATAGAGACACAGAGACAGAGACACAGAGACAGAGACACAGAGACAGAGACACAGAGACAGAGACACAGAGACAGAGACACAGAGACAGAGACACAGAGACAGAGACACAGAGACAGAGACACAGAGACAGAGACACAGAGACAGAGACACAGAGACAGAGACACAGAGACAAAGACACAGAGACAGCGACACAGAGACAGAGGCACAGAGACAGGGACAGAGACACAGACACAGAGACAGAGACACAGAGACAGAGGCACAGAGACACAGAGACGCAGAGACAGAGACACAGAGACAGTGACACAGAGACAGAGACACAGAGACAGAGACACAGAGACAGTGACACAGAGACAGTGTCACAGAGACAGAGATGCAGAGACAGAGACACAGAGACAGAGAAACAGAGACAGAGGCACAGAGACAGAGGCACAGAGACAGAGACAGAGGCACAGAGACAGAGACACAGAGACAGAGACACAGAGAGAGAGACACAGAGACAGAGGCACAGAGACAGAGACACAGAGACAGAGACACAGAGACAGAGACACAGAGACAGAGACAGAGACACAGCGACAGAGACACAGAGACGGAGACCCAGAGGCAGAGACACAGAGACAGAGACCCGGAGACAGAGACAAAGAGACAGAGACAGAGACAGAGACACAGAGACAGAGACGCAGAGACAGAGACACAGAGACGGAGACACAGAGACGGAGACAGAGAGACAGAGACACAGAGGCACAGAGACAGAGACAAAGTTAAAGAGACACAGAGACAGGGACAGAGACACAGATACAGAGACACAGAGACAGAGACACAGAGACTGTGTCACAGAGACAGAGACATAGAGACATAGGCACGGAGGCAGAGAGACAGAGACAGAGAAAGAGATACAGCGTCGGAGAGACGCAGACGCGGAGACAGAGACACAGAGACAGAGACACAGGGACAGAGACACAGAGACAGAGACACAGAGACAGAGACACAGAGACAGAGACACAGAGACAGAGACACAGAGACAGAGACACAGAGACACAGAGACACAGAGACACAGAGACAGAGACACAGGGACAGAGACACAGAGACAGAGACACAGAGACAGAGACACAGAGACAGAGACACAGAGACAGAGACACAGAGACAGAGACACAGAGACAGAGACACAGAGACACAGAGACACAGAGACAGAGTCACAGAGACAGAGAAACGGAGACAGAGACACAGAGACAGAGACACAGGGACGGAGACCCAGAGGCAGAGACACAGAGACTGAGACCCAGAGACAGAGACACAGAGACAGAGACACAGAGACAAAGACACAGAGACAGCGACACAGAGACAGAGGCACAGAGACAGGGACAGAGACACAGACACAGAGACAGAGACACAGAGACAGAGGCACAGAGACACAGAGACGCAGAGACAGAGACACAGAGACAGTGACACAGAGACAGAGACACAGAGACAGAGACACAGAGACAGTGACACAGAGACAGTGTCACAGAGACAGAGATGCAGAGACAGAGACACAGAGACAGAGAAACAGAGACAGAGGCACAGAGACAGAGGCACAGAGACAGAGACAGAGGCACAGAGACAGAGACACAGAGACAGAGACACAGAGAGAGAGACACAGAGACAGAGGCACAGAGACAGAGACACAGAGACAGAGACACAGAGACAGAGACACAGAGACAGAGACAGAGACACAGAGACAGAGACACAGAGACGGAGACACAGAGGCAGAGACACAGAGACAGAGACCCGGAGACAGAGACAAAGAGACAGAGACAGAGACAGAGACACAGAGACAGAGACGCAGAGACAGAGACACAGAGACGGAGACACAGAGACGGAGACAGAGAGACAGAGACACAGAGGCACAGAGACAGAGACAAAGTTAAAGAGACACAGAGACAGGGACAGAGACACAGATACAGAGACACAGAGACAGAGACACAGAGACTGTGTCACAGAGACAGAGACATAGAGACATAGGCACGGAGGCAGAGAGACAGAGACAGAGAAAGAGATACAGCGTCGGAGAGACGCAGACGCGGAGACAGAGACACAGAGACAGAGACACAGGGACAGAGACACAGAGACAGAGACACAGAGGCAGAGACACAGAGACAGAGACACAGAGACAGAGACACAGAGACAGAGACATAGAGACACAGAGACACAGAGACAGAGACACAGGGACAGAGACACAGAGACAGAGACACAGAGACAGAGACACAGAGACAGAGACACAGAGACAGAGACACAGAGACAGAGACACAGAGACACAGAGACACAGAGACAGAGTCACAGAGACAGAGAAACGGAGACAGAGACACAGAGACAGAGACACAGGGACGGAGACCCAGAGGCAGAGACACAGAGACTGAGACCCAGAGACAGAGACGCAGAGACAGAGACAGAGACAGAGACACAGCGACAGAGACACAGAGACAGAGACACAGAGACGGAGACACAGAGACATAGACACAGAGACAGAGACACAGAGGCACAGAGACAGAGACAAAGTTAAAGAGACACAGAGACAGGGACAGAGACACAGATACAGAGACACAGAGACAGAGACACAGAGACTGTTTCACAGAGACAGAGACATAGAGACATAGGCACGGAGGCAGAGAGACAGAGACAGAGACAAAGATACAGCGTCGGAGAGACGCAGACACGGAGACAGAGACACAGTGACAGAGACACAGGGACAGAGACACAGAGACAGAGACACAGAGAGAGAGACACAGAGACAGAGACACAGAGACACAGAGACACAGAGACAGGGACACAGAGACAGAGACATAGAGACATAGGCACGGAGGCAGAGAGACAGAGACAGAGACACGGAGACAGAGACACAGAGACAGAGACACAGAGACAGAGACACAGAGACAGGGACACAGAGACAGAGACAGACACAGAGACAGAGACAGAGACAGAGACAGAGACAGAGACAGGGACAGAGACAGAGACAGAGACAGAGACAGAGACAGAGACACAGAGACAGAGACACAGAGACACAGATACAAAGACGCAGAGACAGAGACACGGAGGGAGAGACACAGAGACAGAGACAAAGTTAAAGAGACACAGAGACATGGACATAGACACAGACACAGAGACACAGAGACAGAGACACAGAGACACAGAGACACAGAGACAGAGCCACAGAGACAGAGATACAGAGACAGAGAGACAGGGACAGAGACACAGATACAGAGACAGAGACACAGAGACAGAGGCACAGAGACACAGAGACATAGACAGAGACTGAGACAGAGACAGAGACAGAGACAGGGACAGAGACAGAGACAGAGACAGAGACAGAGACAGAGACAGAGACAGAGACAGAGACAGAGACAGAGACAGAGACAGAGACAGACAGAGACACAGAGACAGAGAAACAGAGACAGAGACACAGAGACAGAGACACAGAGACAGAGACACAGAGACAGAGACACAGAGACAGAGACACAGAGACAGAGACACAGAGACAGAGACACAGAGACAGAGACACAGAGACAGAGACACAGAGACAGAGACCCAGAGGCAGAGACACAGAGACAGAGACCCAGAGACAGAGACAAAGAGACAGAGACAGAGACAGAGACACAGAGACAGAGACGCAGAGACAGAGACAGAGACAGAGACACAGCGACAGAGACACAGAGACAGAGACACAGAGACGGAGACACAGAGACAGAGACACAGAGACAGAGACACGGAGGCACAGAGACAGAGACAAAGTTAAAGAGACACAGAGACAGGGACAGAGACACAGATACAGAGACACAGAGACAGAGACACAGAGACTGTGTCACAGAGACAGAGACATAGAGACATAGGCACGGAGGCAGAGAGACAGAGACAGAGACAAAGATACAGCGTCGGAGAGACGCAGACACGGAGACAGAGACACAGTGACAGAGACAAAGGGACAGAGACACAGAGACAGAGACACAGAGGCACAGAGACCGAGACACAGAGACAGAGACACAGAGACAGAGACATAGAGACATAGGCACGGAGGCAGAGACACAGAGACAGAGACACGGAGACGGAGACACAGAGCCACAGAGACAGAGACACAGAGACAGATACACAGAGACAGAGACACAGATACAAAGACGCAGAGACAGAGACACGGAGGGAGATACACAGAGACAGAGACACAGATACAAAGACGCAGAGACAGAGACACGGAGGGAGAGACACAGAGACAGAGACAAAGTTAAAGAGACACAGAGACATGGACAGAGACACAGACACAGAGACATGGACAGAGACACAGACACAGAGACACAGAGACAGAGACACAGAGACACAGAGACACAGAGACAGAGCCACAGAGACAGAGATACAGAGACAGAGAGACAGGGACAGAGACACAGACACAGAGACAGAGGCACAGAGACACAGAGACGCAGAGACAGAGACACAGAGACAGAGAAACAGAGACAGAGGCACAGAGACAGAGACAGAGACACAGAGACAGAGACACAGAGACAGAGACACAGAGACAGAGACACAGAGACAGAGACACAGAGACAGAGACACAGAGGCAGAGACACAGAGACAGAGACACAGAGACAGAGACACAGAGACAGAGACACAGAGACAGAGACACAGAGACAGAGACACAGAGACAGAGCCACAGAGACAGAGATACAGAGACAGAGAGACAGGGACAGGGACACAGACACAGAGACACAGACACAGAGACAGAGACACAGAGACAGAGACACAGAGACGGAGACACAGAGGCACAGAGACAGAGACACAGAGACAGAGACACAGAGACAGAGACGCAGAGACAGAGACATAGAGACATAGGCACGGAGGCAGAGACACAGAGACAGAGACACGGGGACGGAGACACAGAGGCACAGAGACAGAGACACAGAGACACAGACACAGATACAAAGACGCAGAGACAGAGACACGGAGGGAGAGACACACAGACAGAGACAAAGTTAAAGAGACACAGAGGCAGGGACAGAGACACAGACACAGAGTCACAGAGACAGAGACAGAGACAGAGACAGAGACAGAGACAGAGACAGAGACAGAGACAGAGACAGAGACAGAGACAGAGACAGAGACAGAGACAGAGACAGAGACAGAGACAGAGACAGAGACAGGGACAGAGACAGAGACAGAGACAGAGACAGAGACAGAGACAGAGGCAGAGTCAGAGACAGAGACAGAGACAGAGACAGAGACAGAGACAGAGACAGAGACAGAGACAGAGACAGAGACAGAGACAGAGACAGAGACAGAGACAGAGACAGAGACAGAGACAGAGATAGAGACAGAGACAGAGACACAGAGACAGAGACACAGAGACAGAGACACAGAGACGGAGACACAGAGGCACAGAGACAGAGACACAGAGACAGAGACACAGAGACAGAGACGCAGAGACAGAGACATAGAGACATAGGCACGGAGGCAGAGACACAGAGACAGAGACACGGAGACGGAGACACAGAGGCACAGAGACAGAGACACAGAGACAGAGACACAGATACAAAGACGCAGAGACAGAGACACGGAGGGAGAGACACACAGACAGAGACAAAGTTAAAGAGACACAGAGGCAGGGACAGAGACACAGACACAGAGTCACAGAGACAGAGACACGGAGACGGAGACGCGGAGACAGAGACAAGTAGACAGAGATTCAGGGACAGAGACACGGAGACGGAGTCACAGAGACAGAGACACAGACACAGGGACAGAGACAGAGACAGAGACAGAGACAGAGACAGAGACAGAGACAGAGACAGAGACAGAGACAGAGACAGAGACAGAGACAGAGACAGAGACAGAGACAGAGACAGAGACAGAGACAGAGACACAGAGACAGAGACACAGAGACACAGAGACAGAGACACAGACACAGAGACACAGAGACAGAGACACAGAGACAGTGTCACAGAGACAGAGACACAGAGACAGAGACACAGAGACAGAGACACAGAGACAGAGACACAGAGACAGAGACACAGAGACAGATACACAGAGACAGAGCCACAGAGACGGAGACACAGAGGCACAGGGACACAGACACAGAGACAGAGTCACAGAGACAGAGACACAGAGACAGAGACACAGAGACAGAGACACAGAGACAGAGACACAGAGACAGAGACACAGAGACAGAGACACAGAGACAGAGACACAGAGAGAGAGACACAGAGACAGAGGCACAGAGACAGAGACACAGAGACAGAGACACAGAGACAGAGACACAGAGACAGCGACACAGAGACAGAGACACAGAGACAGACACACAGAGACAGAGACACAGAGACAGAGACACAAAGACAGAGACAGAGACACAGAGACAGAGATACAGAGACAGAGACACAGAGACAGAGACAGAAACACACAGACAGTGACACAGAGACAGAGACACAGAGACAGTGTCACAGAGATAGAGATGCAGAGACAGAGACACAAAGACAGAGACAGAGACACAGAGACAGCGAAACAGAGACCGAGACACAGAGACAGAGACAGAGACACAGAGACAGAGACACAGAGACAGGGGCACAGAGACAGAGACACAGAGACGGAGACACAGAGGCACAGAGACAGAGACACAGAGACAGAGACACAGAGACAGAGACACAGAGACAGAGACACAGAGACAGAGACACAGAGACAGAGACACAGAGACAGAGACACAGAGACAGAGACACAGAGACAGAGACACAGAGACAGAGACGCAGAGACAGAGACATAGAGACATAGGCACGGAGGCACAGACACAGAGACAGAGACACGGAGACGGAGACACAGAGGCACAGAGACAGGGACACAGAGACAGGGACACACAGACAGAGACACAGATACAAAGACGCAGAGACAGAGACACGGAGGGAGAGACACACAGACAGAGACAAAGTTAAAGAGACACAGAGACAGGGACAGAGACACAGAGAGAGAGACACAGAGACAGAGACACGGAGACGGAGACGCGGAGACAGGGACAAGAAGACAGAGATTCAGGGACAGAGACACAGAGACGGAGTCACAGAGACAGAGACACAGAGACAGAGACAGAGACAGAGACAGAGACAGAGACAGTGACAGAGACAGAGACAGAGACCGAGACAGAGGCAGAGACAGAGACAGAGACAGAGACACAGAGACAGAGACACAGAGACACAGAGACAGAGACACAGAGACAGTGTCACAGAGACAGAAATGCAGAGACAGAGACACAGAGACAGAGACACAGAGACAGAGACACAGAGACAGAGACACAGAGAGAGAGACACAGAGACAGAGACACAGAGACAGAGACACTGAGACAGAGACACACAGACAGAGAGACGCAGAGACAGAGACACAGAGACAGTGACACAGAGACAGAGACACAGAGACAGTGTCACAGAGATAGAGATGCAGAGACAGAGACACAAAGACAGAGACAGAGACACAGAGACAGCGAAACAGAGACCGAGACACAGAGACAGAGACAGAGACACAGAGACAGAGACACAGAGACACAGAGACAGAGACACAGAGACAGAGATACAGAGACAGAGACACAGAGACAGAGACACAGAGACAGTGTCACAGAGACAGTGTCACAGAGACAGAGATGCAGAGACAGAGACACAGAGACAGAGAAACAGAGACAGAGGCACAGAGACAGAGACAGAGAGACAGAGACACAGAGACAGAGACATAGAGACATAGGCACGGAGGCAGAGACACAAAGACAGAGACACGGAGACGGAGACACAGAGCCACAGAGACAGAGACGCGGAGACAGATACACAGAGACAGAGACACAGATACAAAGACGCAGAGACAGAGACACGGAGGGAGAGACACAGAGACAGAGACAAAGTTAAAGAGACACAGAGACATGGACAGAGACACAGACACAGAGACACAGAGACAGAGACACAGAGACACAGAGACACAGAGACAGAGCCACAGAGACAGAGATACAGAGACAGAGAGACAGGGACAGAGACACAGACACAGAGACAGAGACACAGAGACAGAGGCACAGAGACACAGAGACGCAGAGACAGAGACACAGAGACAGTGACACAGAGACAGAGACACAGAGACAGAGACACAGAGACAGTGACACAGAGACAGTGTCACAGAGACAGAGATGCAGAGACAGAGACACAGAGACAGAGAAACAGAGACAGAGGCACAGAGACAGTGACAGAGACACAGAGACAGAGACACAGAGACAGAGACACAGAGACAGAGACACAGAGACAGAGACACAGAGACAGAGACACAGAGACAGAGACACAGAGACAGAGACACAGAGACAGAGACACAGAGACAGAGACACAGAGAGAGAGACACAGAGACAGAGGCACAGAGACAGAGACACAGAGACAGAGACACAGAGACAGAGACACAGAGACAGAGACACAGAGACAGCGACACAGAGACAATGACACAGAGACAGAGACACAGAGACAGAAACACAAAGACAGAGACAGAGACACAGAGACAGAGATACAGAGACAGAGACACAGAGACAGAGACAGAAACACACAGACAGTGACACAGAGACAGAGACACAGAGACAGTGTCACAGAGATAGAGATGCAGAGACAGAGACACAAAGACAGAGACAGAGACACAGAGACAGCGAAACAGAGACCGAGACACAGAGACAGAGACAGAGACACAGAGACAGAGACACAGAGACAGGGACACAGAGACAGAGACACAGGGACGGAGACACAGAGGCACAGAGACAGAGACACAGAGACAGAGACAGAGACAGAGACAGAGACAGAGACAGAGACAGAGACAGTGACAGAGACAGAGACAGAGACCGAGACAGAGGCAGAGGCAGAGACAGAGACAGAGACACAGAGACAGAGACACAGAGACACAGAGACGGAGACACAATGACAGTGTCACAGAGACAGAAATGCAGAGACAGAGACACAGAGACAGAGACACAGAGACAGAGACACAGAGACAGAGACACAGAGACAGAGACACAGAGACAGAGACACAGAGACAGAGACATAGAGACATAGGCACGGAGGCAGAGAGACAGAGACACAGACAAAGATACAGCGTCGGAGAGACGCCGACACGGAGACAGAGACACAGTCACAGAGACAATGGGACAGAGACACAGAGACAGAGACACAGAGAGAGAGACACAGAGACAGAGACACAGAGACACAGAGACACAGAGACGGAGTCACAGAGACAGAGACACGGAGACAGAGACACAGAGACAGAGACACAGAGACAGAGACACAGAGACAGAGCACAGAGACAGGGACACAGAGACAGAGACATAGAGACATAGGCACGGAGGCAGAGAGACAGAGACAGAGACACGGAGACAGAGACACAGAGACAGAGACACAGAGACAGAGACACAGAGACAGGGACACAGAGACAGAGACAGACACAGAGACAGAGACAGAGACAGAGACAGAGACAGAGACAGAGACAGAGACAGAGACAGAGACAGAGACAGAGACACAGAGACAGAGACACAGAGACACAGATACAAAGACGCAGAGACAGAGACACAGAGACAGAGACAAAGTTAAAGAGACACAGAGACATGGACAGAGACACAGACACAGAGACACAGAGACAGAGACGCAGAGACACAGAGACACAGAGACAGAGCCACAGAGACAGAGATACAGAGACAGAGAGACAGGGACAGAGACACAGATACAGAGACAGAGACACAGAGACAGAGGCACAGAGACACAGAGGCATAGACAGAGACAGAGACAGAGACAGAGACAGAGACAGAGACAGAAACAGAGACAGAGACAGAGACAGAGAAAGAGACAGAGACAGAGACAGAGACAGAGACAGAGACAGAGACAGAGACAGAGACAGAGACAGAGACAGAGACAGAGACAGAGACAGAGACAGAGACAGAGACAGAGACACAGAGACAGAGACACAGAGACAGAGACACAGAGACGGAGACACAGAGGCACAGAGACAGAGACACAGAGACAGAGACACAGAGACAGAGACGCAGAGACAGAGACATAGAGACATAGGCACGGAGGCAGTGACACAGAGACAGA
Source organism: Megachile willughbiella (assembly GCA_945859595.2). Classification (NCBI taxonomy): domain Eukaryota; kingdom Metazoa; phylum Arthropoda; class Insecta; order Hymenoptera; family Megachilidae; genus Megachile; species Megachile willughbiella. The sequence goes on along the minus strand of OX243809.1, from coordinate 11,193,846 downwards.
GACACGGAGACGTAGACACAGAGGCACAGAGACAGAGACACAGAGACAGAGACACAGATACAAAGACGCAGAGACAGAGACACGGAGGGAGAGACACACAGACAGAGACAAAGTTAAAGAGACACAGAGGCAGGGACAGAGACACAGACACAGAGTCACAGAGACAGAGACACGGAGACGGAGACGCGGAGACAGAGACAAGTAGACAGAGATTCAGGGACAGAGACACGAAGACGGAGTCACAGAGACAGAGACACAGAGACAGGGACAGAGACAGAGACAGAGACAGAGACAGAGACAGAGACAGAGACAGAGACAGAGACAGAGACAGAGACAGAGACAGAGACACAGAGACAGAGACACAGAGACACAGAGACAGAGACACAGAGACAGAGACACAGAGACAGAGACACAGAGACAGAGACACAGAGACAGAAATGCAGAGACAGAGACACAGAGGCACAGAGACCGAGACACAGAGGCAGAGACACAGAGACAGAGACATAGAGACATAAGCACGGAGGCAGAGACACAGAGACAGAGACACGGAGACGGAGACACAGAGCCACAGAGACAGAGACACAGAGACAGAGACATAGAGACATAGGCACGGAGGCACAGACACAGAGACAGAGACACGGAGACGGAGACACAGAGGCACAGAGACAGGGACGCAGAGACAGAGACACACAGACAGAGACACAGATACAAAGACGCAGAGACAGAGACACGGAGGGAGAGACACACAGACAGAGACAAAGTTAAAGAGACACAGAGACAGGGACAGAGACAGAGACAGAGACAGAGACAGAGACAGAGACAGAGACAGAGACAGAGACAGAGACAGAGACAGAGACAGAGACAGAGACAGAGACAGAGACACAGAGACAGAGACACAGAGACACAGAGACAGAGACACAGAGACAGAGACATAGAGACATAGGCACGGAGGCAGAGACACAGAGACAGAGACACGGAGACGGAGACACAGAGGCACAGAGACAGAGACACAGAGACAGACACACAGATACAAAGACGCAGAGACAGAGACACGGAGGGAGAGACACACAGACAGAGACAAAGTTAAAGAGACACAGAGGCAGGGACAGAGACACAGACACAGAGTCACAGAGACAGAGACACGGAGACGGAGACGCGGAGACAGAGACCAGTAGACAGAGATTCAGGGACAGAGACACGGAGACGGAGTCACAGAGACAGAGACACAGAGACAGGGACAGAGACAGAGACAGAGACAGAGACAGAGACAGAGACAGAGACAGAGACAGAGACAGAGACAGAGACAGAGACAGAGACACAGAGACAGAGACACAGAGACACAGAGACAGAGACACAGAGACAGAGACACAGAGACAGAGACACAGAGACAGTGTCACAGAGACAGAAATGCAGAGACAGAGACACAGAGACAGAGACACAGAGGCACAGAGACCGAGACACAGAGACAGAGACACAGAGACAGAGACATAGAGACATAGGCACGGAGGCAGAGACACAGAGACAGAGACACGGAGACGGAGACACAGAGCCACAGAGACAGAGACACAGAGACAGATACACAGAGACAGAGACACAGGTACAAAGACGCAGAGACAGAGACACGGAGGGAGAGACACAGAGACAGAGACAAAGTTAAAGAGACACAGAGACATGGACAGAGACACAGACACAGAGACACAGAGACAGAGACACAGAGACACAGAGACACAGAGACACAGAGACAGAGCCACAGAGACAGAGACACAGAGCCACAGAGACAGAGACACAGAGACAGATACACAGAGACAGATACACAGAGACAGAGACACAGATACAAAGACGCAGAGACAGAGACACGGAGGGAGAGACACAGAGACAGAGACAAAGTTAAAGAGACACAGAGACATGGACAGAGACACAGACACAGAGACACAGAGACAGAGACACAGAGACAGAGACACAGAGACACAGAGACACAGAGACAGGGCCACAGAGACAGAGATACAGAGACAGAGAGACAGGGACAGAGACACAGACACAGAGACAGAGACACAGAGACAGAGGCACAGAGACACAGAGACGCAGAGACAGAGACACAGAGACAGAGAAACAGAGACAGAGGCACAGAGACAGAGACAGAGACACAGAGACAGAGACACAGAGACAGAGACACAGAGACAGAGACACAGGGACAGAGACACAGAGACAGAGACACAGAGAGAGAGACACAGAGACAGAGACACAGAGACACAGAGACACAGAGACGGAGTCACAGAGACAGAGACACGGAGACAGAGACACAGAGACAGAGACACAGAGACAGAGACACAGAGACAGGGACACAGAGACAGAGACATAGAGACATAGGCACGGAGGCAGAGAGACAGAGACAGAGACACGGAGACAGAGACACAGAGACAGAGACACAGAGACAGAGACACAGAGACAGGGACACAGAGACAGAGACAGACACAGAGACAGAGGCAGAGACAGAGACAGAGACAGAGACAGAGACAGAGACAGAGACAGAGACAGAGACAGAGACACAGAGACAGAGACACAGAGACACAGATACAAAGACGCAGAGACAGAGACACGGAGGGAGAGACACAGAGACAGAGACAAAGATAAAGAGACACAGAGACATGGACATAGACACAGACACAGAGACACAGAGACAGAGACACAGAGACACAGAGACACAGAGACAGAGCCACAGAGACAGAGATACAGAGACAGAGAGACAGGGACAGAGACACAGATACAGAGACAGAGACACAGAGACAGAGGCACAGAGACACAGAGACATAGACAGAGACTGAGACAGAGACAGAGACAGAGACAGGGACAGAGACAGAGACAGAGACAGAGACAGAGACAGAGACAGAGACAGAGACAGAGACAGAGACAGAGACAGAGACAGAGACAGAGACAGAGACAGAGACAGAGACAGAGACAGAGACAGAGACAGAGACAGAGACAGAGACAGAGACAGAGACAGAGACAGAGACAGAGACAGAGACAGAGACAGAGACAGAGACAGAGACAGAGGCAGAGTCAGAGACAGAGACAGAGACAGAGACAGAGACAGAGACAGAGACAGAGACAGAGACAGAGACAGAGACAGAGACAGAGACAGAGACAGAGACAGAGACAGAGACACAGAGACAGAGAAACAGAGACAGAGACACAGAGACAGAGACACAGAGACAGAGACACAGAGACAGAGACACAGAGACAGAGACACAGAGACAGAGACACAGAGACAGAGACACAGAGACAGAGACACAGAGACAGAGACACAGAGACAGAGACACAGAGACAGAGACACAGAGACAGAGACACAGAGACAGAGACACAGAGACAAAGACACAGAGACAGCGACACAGAGACAGAGGCACAGAGACACAGAGACACAGAGACACAGAGACACAGAGACGCAGAGACAGAGACACAGAGACAGAGACACAGAGACAGTGTCACAGAGATAGAGATGCAGAGACAGAGACACAAAGACAGAGACAGAGACACAGAGACAGCGAAACAGAGACCGAGACACAGAGACAGAGACAGAGACACAGAGACAGAGACACAGAGACAGAGACACAGAGACAGAGACCCAGAGACAGAGACAAAGAGACAGAGACAGAGACAGAGACTTAGAGACAGAGACGCAGAGACAGAGACACAGAGACGGAGACACAGAGACGGAGACACAGAGACAGAGACACAGAGGCACAGAGACAGAGACAAAGTTAAAGAGACACAGAGACAGGGACAGAGACACAGATACAGAGACACAGAGACAGAGACACAGAGACTGTGTCACAGAGACAGAGACATAGAGACATAGGCACGGAGGCAGAGAGACAGAGACAGAGAAAGAGATACAGCGTCGGAGAGACGCAGACGCGGAGACAGAGACACAGAGACAGAGACACAGGGACAGAGACACAGAGACAAGGACACAGAGACAGAGACACAGAGACAGAGACACAGAGACAGAAACACAGAGACAGAGACACAGAGACACAGAGACACAGAGACAGAGTCACAGAGACAGAGAAACGGAGACAGAGACACAGAGACAGAGACACAGGGACGGAGACCCAGAGGCAGAGACACAGAGACTGAGACCCAGAGACAGAGACGGAGAGACAGAGACAGAGACAGAGACACAGCGGCAGAGACACAGAGACAGAGACACAGAGACGGAGACACAGAGACATAGACACAGAGACAGAGACACAGAGGCACAGAAACAGAGACAAAGTTAAAGAGACACAGAGACAGGGACAGAGACACAGATACAGAGACACGGAGACAGAGACACAGAGACTGTGTCACAGAGACAGAGACATAGAGACATAGGCACGGAGGCAGAGAGACAGAGACAGAGACAAAGATACAGCGTCGGAGAGACGCAGACACGGAGACAGAGACACAGTGACAGAGACACAGGGACAGAGACACAGAGACAGAGACACAGAGAGAGAGACACGGAGACAGAGACACAGAGACACAGAGACACAGAGAGGGAGTCACAGAGACAGAGACACGGAGACAGAGACACAGAGACAGAGACACAGAGACAGAGACACAGAGACAGGGACACAGAGACAGAGACATAGAGACATAGGCACGGAGGCAGAGAGACAGAGACAGAGACACGGAGACAGAGACACAGAGACAGAGACACAGAGACAGAGACACAGAGACAGAGACACAGAGACAGGGACACAGAGACAGAGACAGACACAGAGACAGAGACAGAGACAGAGACAGAGACAGAGACAGAGACAGAGACAGAGACAGAGACAGAGACAGAGACAGAGACAGAGACAGAGACAGAGACAGAGACAGAGACACAGAGACACAGATACAAAGACGCAGAGACAGAGACACGGAGACAGAGACACAGATACAAAGACGCAGAGACAGAGACACGGAGGGAGAGACACACAGACAGAGACAAAGTTAAAGAGACACAGAGGCAGGGACAGAGACACAGACACAGAGTCACAGAGACAGAGACACGGAGACGGAGACGCGGAGACAGAGACAAGTAGACAGAGATTCAGGGACAGAGACACAGAGACGGAGTCACAGAGACAGAGACACAGAGACAGAGACAGAGACAGAGACAGAGACAGATACAGAGACAGAGACAGAGACAGAGACAGAGACAGAGACAGAGACAGAGACAGAGACAGAGACAGAGACAGAGACAAAGACAGAGACAGAGACAGAGACAGAGACAGAGACAGAGACAGAGACAGAGATAGAGACAGAGACACAGAGACACAGAGACAGAGATACAGAGACAGAGACACAGAGACAGAGACACAGAGACAGTGTCACAGAGACAGTGTCACAGAGACAGAGATGCAGAGACAGAGACACAGAGACAGAGAAACAGAGACACAGAGACAGAGACACAGAGACAGAGACGCAGAGACAGAGACATAGAGACATAGGCACGGAGGCAGAGACACAGAGACAGAGAAACGGGGACGGAGACACAGAGGCACAGAGACAGAGACACAGAGACACAGACACAGATACAAAGACGCAGAGACAGAGACACGGAGGGAGAGACACACAGACAGAGACAAAGTTAAAGAGACACAGAGGCAGGGACAGAGACACAGACACAGAGTCACAGAGACAGAGACACGGAGACGGAGACGCGGAGACAGAGACAAGAAGACAGAGATTCAGGGACAGAGACACAGAGACGGAGTCACAGAGACAGAGACAGAGACAGAGACAGAGACAGAGACAGAAACAGAGACAGAGACAGAGACAGAGAAAGAGACAGAGACAGAGACACAGAGACAGAGACACAGAGACAGAGACACAGAGACGGAGACACAGAGGCACAGAGACAGAGACACAGAGACAGAAACACAGAGACAGAGACGCAGAGACAGAGACATAGAGACATAGGCACGGAGGCAGAGACACAGAGACAGAGACACGGAGACGGAGACACAGAGGCACAGAGACAGAGACACAGAGACAGAGACACAGATACAAAGACGCAGAGACAGAGACACGGAGGGAGAGACACACAGACAGAGACAAAGTTAAAGAGACACAGAGGCAGGGACAGAGACACAGACACAGAGTCACAGAGACAGAGACACGGAGACGGAGACGCGGAGACAGAGACCAGTAGACAGAGATTCAGGGACAGAGACACGGAGACGGAGTCACAGAGACAGAGACACAGAGACAGGGACAGAGACAGAGGCAGAGACAGAGACAGAGACAGAGACAGAGACAGAGACAGAGACAGAGACAGAGACAGAGACAGAGACAGAGACAGAGACAGAGACAGAGACAGAGACACAGAGACAGAGACACAGAGACACAGAGACAGAGACACAGAGACAGAGACACAGAGACAGTGTCACAGAGACAGAAATGCAGAGACAGAGACACAGAGACAGAGACACAGTGGCACAGAGACCGAGACACAGAGACAGAGACACAGAGACAGAGACATAGAGACATAGGCACGGAGGCAGAGACACAGAGACAGAGACACGGAGACGGAGACACAGAGCCACAGAGACAGAGACACAGAGACAGATACACAGAGACAGAGACACAGATACAAAGACGCAGAGACAGAGACACGGAGGGAGAGACACAGAGACAGGGACAAAGTTAAAGAGACACAGAGACATGGACAGAGACACAGACACAGAGACACAGAGACAGAGACACAGAGACACAGAGACACAGAGACACAGAGACAGAGCCACAGAGACAGAGACACAGAGCCACAGAGACAGAGACACAGAGACAGATACACAGAGACAGAGACACAGATACAAAGACGCAGAGACAGAGACACGGAGGGAGAGACACAGAGACAGAGACAAAGTTAAAGAGACACAGAGACATGGACAGAGACACAGACACAGAGACACAGAGACAGAGACACAGAGACACAGAGACACAGAGACAGGGCCACAGAGACAGAGATACAGAGACAGAGAGACAGGGACAGAGACAGAGACACAGAGACAGAGACACATAGACGGAGACACAGAGGCACAGAGACAGAGACACAGAGACAGAGACACAGAGACAGAGACGCAGAGACAGAGACATAGAGACATAGGCACGGAGGCAGAGACACAGAGACAGAGACACGGAGACGGAGACACAGAGGCACAGAGACAGAGACACAGAGACAGACACACAGATACAAAGACGCAGAGACAGAGACACGGAGGGAGAGACACACAGACAGAGACAAAGTTAAAGAGACACAGAGGCAGGGACAGAGACACAGACACAGAGTCACAGAGACAGAGACACGGAGACGGAGACGCGGAGACAGAGACCAGTAGACAGAGATTCAGGGACAGAGACACGGAGACGGAGTCACAGAGACAGAGACACAGAGACAGGGACAGAGACAGAGACAGAGACAGAGACAGAGACAGAGACAGAGACAGAGACAGAGACAGAGACAGAGACAGAGACAGAGACACAGAGACAGAGACACAGAGACACAGAGACAGAGACACAGAGACAGAGACACAGAGACAGAGACACAGAGACAGTGTCACAGAGACAGAAATGCAGAGACAGAGACACAGAGACAGAGACACAGAGGCACAGAGACCGAGACACAGAGACAGAGACACAGAGACAGAGACATAGAGACATAGGCACGGAGGCAGAGACACAGAGACAGAGACACGGAGACGGAGACACAGAGCCACAGAGACAGAGACACAGAGACAGATACACAGAGACAGAGACACAGATACAAAGACGCAGAGACAGAGACACGGAGGGAGAGACACAGAGACAGAGACAAAGTTAAAGAGACACAGAGACATGGACAGAGACACAGACACAGAGACACAGAGACAGAGACACAGAGACACAGAGACACAGAGTCACAGAGACAGAGCCACAGAGACAGAGACACAGAGCCACAGAGACAGAGACACAGAGACAGATACACAGAGACAGATACACAGAGACAGAGACACAGATACAAAGACGCAGAGACAGAGACACGGAGGGAGAGACACAGAGACAGAGACAAAGTTAAAGAGACACAGAGACATGGACAGAGACACAGACACAGAGACACAGAGACAGAGACACAGAGACAGAGACACAGAGACACAGAGACACAGAGACAGGGCCACAGAGACAGAGATACAGAGACAGAGAGACAGGGACAGAGACACAGACACAGAGACAGAGACACAGAGACAGAGGCACAGAGACACAGAGACGCAGAGACAGAGACACAGAGACAGAGAAACAGAGACAGAGGCACAGAGACAGAGACAGAGACACAGAGACAGAGACACAGAGACAGAGACACAGAGACAGAGACACAGGGACAGAGACACAGAGACAGAGACACAGAGAGAGAGACACAGAGACAGAGACACAGAGACACAGAGACACAGAGACGGAGTCACAGAGACAGAGACACGGAGACAGAGACACAGAGACAGAGACACAGAGACAGAGACACAGAGACAGGGACACAGAGACAGAGACATAGAGACATAGGCACGGAGGCAGAGAGACAGAGACAGAGACACGGAGACAGAGACACAGAGACAGAGACACAGAGACAGAGACACAGAGACAGGGACACAGAGACAGAGACAGACACAGAGACAGAGGCAGAGACAGAGACAGAGACAGAGACAGAGACAGAGACAGAGACAGAGACAGAGACAGAGACAGAGACACAGAGACAGAGACACAGAGACACAGATACAAAGACGCAGAGACAGAGACACGGAGGGAGAGACACAGAGACAGAGACAAAGATAAAGAGACACAGAGACATGGACATAGACACAGACACAGAGACACAGAGACAGAGACACAGAGACACAGAGACACAGAGACAGAGCCACAGAGACAGAGATACAGAGACAGAGAGACAGGGACAGAGACACAGATACAGAGACAGAGACACAGAGACAGAGGCACAGAGACACAGAGACATAGACAGAGATTGAGACAGAGACAGAGACAGAGACAGGGACAGAGACAGAGACAGAGACAGAGACAGAGACAGAGACAGAGACAGAGACAGAGACAGAGACAGAGACAGAGACAGAGACAGAGACAGAGACAGAGACAGAGACAGAGACAGAGACAGAGACAGAGACAGAGACAGAGACAGAGACAGAGACAGAGACAGAGACAGAGACAGAGACAGAGACAGAGACAGAGACAGAGACAGAGACAGAGACAGAGACAGAGACAGAGACAGAGACAGAGACAGAGACAGAGACAGAGACAGAGACAGAGACAGAGACAGAGACAGAGACAGAGACAGAGACAGAGGCAGAGTCAGAGACAGAGACAGAGACAGAGACAGAGACAGAGACAGAGACAGAGACAGAGACAGAGACAGAGACAGAGACAGAGACAGAGACACAGAGACAGAGAAACAGAGACAGAGACACAGAGACAGAGACACAGAGACAGAGACACAGAGACAGAGACACAGAGACAGAGACACAGAGACAGAGACACAGAGACAGAGACACAGAGACAGAGACACAGAGACAGAGACACAGAGACAGAGACACAGAGACAGAGACACAGAGACAGAGACACAGAGACAAAGACACAGAGACAGCGACACAGAGACAGAGGCACAGAGACACAGAGACACAGAGACACAGAGACACAGAGACGCAGAGACAGAGACACAGAGACAGAGACACAGAGACAGTGTCACAGAGATAGAGATGCAGAGACAGAGACACAAAGACAGAGACAGAGACACAGAGACAGCGAAACAGAGACCGAGACACAGAGACAGAGACAGAGACACAGAGACAGAGACACAGAGACAGAGACACAGAGACAGAGACCCAGAGACAGAGACAAAGAGACAGAGACAGAGACAGAGACACAGAGACAGAGACGCAGAGACAGAGACACAGAGACGGAGACACAGAGACGGAGACACAGAGACAGAGACACAGAGGCACAGAGACAGAGACAAAGTTAAAGAGACACAGAGACAGGGACAGAGACACAGATACAGAGACACAGAGACAGAGACACAGAGACTGTGTCACAGAGACAGAGACATAGAGACATAGGCACGGAGGCAGAGAGACAGAGACAGAGAAAGAGATACAGCGTCGGAGAGACGCAGACGCGGAGACAGAGACACAGAGACAGAGACACAGGGACAGAGACACAGAGACAAGGACACAGAGACAGAGACACAGAGACAGAGACACAGAGACAGAAACACAGAGACAGAGACACAGAGACACAGAGACACAGAGACAGAGTCACAGAGACAGAGAAACGGAGACAGAGACACAGAGACAGAGACACAGGGACGGAGACCCAGAGGCAGAGACACAGAGACTGAGACCCAGAGACAGAGACGGAGAGACAGAGACAGAGACAGAGACACAGCGGCAGAGACACAGAGACAGAGACACAGAGACGGAGACACAGAGACATAGACACAGAGACAGAGACACAGAGGCACAGAAACAGAGACAAAGTTAAAGAGACACAGAGACAGGGACAGAGACACAGATACAGAGACACAGAGACAGAGACACAGAGACTGTGTCACAGAGACAGAGACATAGAGACATAGGCACGGAGGCAGAGAGACAGAGACAGAGACAAAGATACAGCGTCGGAGAGACGCAGACACGGAGACAGAGACACAGTGACAGAGACACAGGGACAGAGACACAGAGACAGAGACACAGAGAGAGAGACACGGAGACAGAGACACAGAGACACAGAGACACAGAGACGGAGTCACAGAGACAGAGACACGGAGACAGAGACACAGAGACAGAGACACAGAGACAGAGACAGAGACAGAGACAGAGACACAGAGACAGAGACACAGAGACGGAGACACAGAGACAGAGATACAGAGACAGAGACACAGAGACAGAGACACAAAGACAGAGACAGAGACACAGAGACAGAGATACAGAGACAGAGACACAGAGACAGAGACAGAGACACAGAGACAGAGACACAGATACAAAGACGCAGAGACAGAGACACGGAGGGAGAGACACACAGACAGAGACAAAGTTAAAGAGACACAGAGGCAGGGACAGAGACACAGACACAGAGTCACAGAGACAGAGACACGGAGACGGAGACGCGGAGACAGAGACAAGTAGACAGAGATTCAGGGACAGAGACACAGAGACGGAGTCACAGAGACAGAGACACAGAGACAGAGACAGAGACAGAGACAGAGACAGAGACAGAGACAGAGACAGAGACAGAGACAGAGACAGAGACAGAGACAGAGACAGAGACAGAGACAGAGACAGAGACAGAGACAGAGACAAAGACAGAGACAGAGACAGAGACAGAGACAGAGACAGAGACAGAGACAGAGATAGAGACAGAGACACAGAGACAGAGACACAGAGACACAGAGACAGAGACACAGAGACAGAGACACAGAGACAGAGACACAGAGACAGTGTCACAGAGACAGAAATGCAGAGACAGAGACACAGAGACAGAGACACAGAGGCACAGAGACCGAGACACAGAGACAGAGACACAGAGACAGAGACATAGAGACATAGGCACGGAGGCAGAGACACAGAGACAGAGACACGGAGACGGAGTCACAGAGCCACAGAGACAGATACACAGAGACAGAGACACAGAGACACAGAGACACAGAGACAGAGCCACAGAGACAGAGACACAGAGCCACAGAGACAGAGACACAGAGACAGATACACAGAGACAGATACACAGAGACAGATACACAGAGACAGAGACACAAATACAAAGACGCAGAGACAGAGACACGGAGGGAGAGACACAGAGACAGAGACAAAGTTAAAGAGACACAGAGACATGGACAGAGACACAGACACAGAAACACAGAGACAGAGACACAGAGACACAGAGACACAGAGACGGAGACACAGAGAGAGAGACGCAGAGACGGACACACAGAGACAGAGATACAGAGACAGAGACACAGAGACAGAGACACAAAGACAGAGACAGAGACAGAGACACAGAGACAGAGATACAGAGACAGAGACACAGAGACAGAGACAGAGACACAGAGACAGAGACACAGAGACAGAGACACAGAAACAGTGACACAGAGACGAAGACACAGAGACAGAGACACAGAGACACAGAGACACAGAGACAGAGTCACAGAGACAGAGAAACGGAGACAGAGACACAGAGACAGAGACACAGGGACGGAGACCCAGAGGCAGAGACACAGAGACAGAGACCCAGAGACAGAGACGCAGAGACAGAGACAGAGACAGAGACACAGCGACAGAGACACAGAGACAGAGACACAGAGACGGAGACACAGAGACAGAGACACAGAGACAGAGACACGGAGGCACAGAGACAGAGACAAAGTTAAAGAGACACAGAGACAGGGACAGAGACACAGATACAGAGACACAGAGACAGAGACACAGAGACTGTGTCACAGAGACAGAGACATAGAGACATAGGCACGGAGGCAGAGAGACAGAGACAGAGACAAAGATACAGCGTCGGAGAGACGCAGACACGGAGACAGAGACACAGTGACAGAGACAAAGGGACAGAGACACAGAGACAGAGACACAGAGGCACAGAGACCGAGACACAGAGACAGAGACACAGAGACAGAGACATAGAGACATAGGCACGGAGGCAGAGACACAGAGACAGAGACACGGAGACGGAGACACAGAGCCACAGAGACAGAGACACAGAGACAGATACACAGAGACAGAGACACAGATACAAAGACGCAGAGACAGAGACACGGAGGGAGAGACACAGAGACAGAGACAAAGTTAAAGAGACACAGAGACATGGACAGAGACACAGACACAGAGACACAGAGACACAGAGACACAGAGACACAGAGACAGAGCCACAGAGACAGAGACACAGAGCCACAGAGACAGAGACACAGAGACAGATACACAGAGACAGATACACAGAGACAGAGACACAGATACAAAGACGCAGAGACAGAGACACGGAGGGAGAGACACAGAGACAGAGACAAAGTTAAAGAGACACAGAGACATGGACAGAGACACAGACACAGAGACACAGAGACAGAGACACAGAGACACAGAGACACAGAGACAGAGCCACAGAGACAGAGATACAGAGACAGAGAGACAGGGACAGAGACACAGACACAGAGACAGAGACACAGAGACAGAGGCACAGAGGCACAGAGACGCAGAGACAGAGACACAGAGACAGAGAAACAGAGACAGAGGCACAGAGACAGAGACAGAGACACAGAGACAGAGACACAGAGACAGAGACACAGAGACAGAGACACAGAGACAGAGACACAGAGACAGAGACACAGAGACAGAGACACAGAGACAGATACACAGAGACAGAGACACAGAGACAGAGACACAGAGACAGAGACACAGAGACAGAGACACAGAGACAGAGCCACAGAGACAGAGATACAGAGACAGAGACACAGAGACAGAGACACAGAGACTGCGACACAGAGACAGAGACACAGAGACAGAGACACAGAGACAGAGACACAAAGACAGAGACAGAGACACAGAGACAGAGATACAGAGACAGAGACACAGAGACAGAGACAGAAACACACAGACAGTGACACAGAGACAGAGACACAGAGACAGTGTCACAGAGATAGAGATGCAGAGACAGAGACACAAAGACAGAGACAGAGACACAGAGACAGCGAAACAGAGACCGAGACACAGAGACAGAGACACAGAGACAGGGACACAGAGACAGAGACACAGAGACGGAGACACAGAGGCACAGAGGCAGAGACACAGAGACAGAGACACAGAGACAGAGACACAGAGACAGAGACACGGAGACAGAGACGCAGAGACAGAGACATAGAGACATAGGCACGGAGGCACAGACACAGAGACAGAGACACGGAGACGGAGACACAGAGGCACAGAGACAGGGACACAGAGACAGAGACACAGAGACAGAGACACAGATACAAAGACGCAGAGACAGAGACACGGAGGGAGAGACACACAGACAGAGACAAAGTTAAAGAGACACAGAGACAGGGACAGAGACACAGAGAGGGAGACACAGAGACAGAGACACGGAGACGGAGACGCGGAGACAGGGACAAGTAGACAGAGATTCAGGGACAGAGACACAGAGACGGAGTCACAGAGACAGATACACGGAGGCACAGAGACAGAGACAAAGTTAAAGAGACACAGAGACAGGGACAGAGACACAGATACAGAGACACAGAGACAGAGACACAGAGACTGTGTCACAGAGACAGAGACATAGAGACATAGGCACGGAGGCAGAGAGACAGAGACAGAGACAAAGATACAGCGTCGGAGAGACGCAGACACGGAGACAGAGACACAGTGACAGAGACAAAGGGACAGAGACACAGAGACAGAGACACAGAGGCACAGAGACCGAGACACAGAGACAGAGACACAGAGACAGAGACATAGAGACATAGGCACGGAGGCAGAGACACAGAGACAGAGACACGGAGACGGAGACACAGAGCCACAGAGACAGAGACACAGAGACAGATACACAGAGACAGAGACACAGATACAAAGACGCAGAGACAGAGACACGGAGGGAGAGACACAGAGACAGAGACAAAGTTAAAGAGACACAGAGACATGGACAGAGACACAGACACAGAGACACAGAGACACAGAGACACAGAGACACAGAGACAGAGCCACAGAGACAGAGACACAGAGACAGAGGCACAGAGACCGAGACACAGAGACAGAGACACAGAGACAGAGACATAGAGACATAGGCACGGAGGCAGAGACACAGAGACAGAGACACGGAGACGGAGACACAGAGCCACAGAGACAGAGACACAGAGACAGATACACAGAGACAGATACACAGAGACAGAGACACAGATACAAAGACGCAGAGACAGAGACACGGAGGGAGAGACACAGAGACAGAGACAAAGTTAAAGAGACACAGAGACATGGACAGAGACACAGACACAGAGACACAGAGACAGAGACACAGAGACACAGAGACACAGAGACAGAGCCACAGAGACAGAGATACAGAGACAGAGAGACAGGGACAGAGACACAGACACAGAGACAGAGACACAGAGACAGAGGCACAGAGACACAGAGACGCAGAGACAGAGACACAGAGACAGAGAAACAGAGACAGAGGCACAGAGACAGAGACAGAGACACAGAGACAGAGACACAGAGACAGAGACACAGAGACAGAGACACAGAGACAGAGACACAGAGACAGAGACACAGAGACAGAGACACAGAGACAGAGACACAGAGACAGATACACAGAGACAGAGACACAGAGACAGAGACACAGAGACAGAGACACAGAGACAGAGACACAGACACAGAGACAGAGACACAGAGACAGAGACACAGAGACAGAGACACAGAGACAGAGACACAGAGACAGAGACACAGGGACAGAGACACAGAGACAGAGACACAGAGACAGAGACACAGAGACAGAGACACAGAGACAGAGACACAGAGACAGAGACACAGAGACAGAGACACAGAGACAGAGACACAGAGACAGAGGCACAGAGACACAGAGACACAGAGACACAGAGACGCAGAGACAGAGACACAGAGACAGTGACACAGAGACAGAGACACAGAGACAGTGTCACAGAGATAGAGATGCAGAGACAGAGACACAAAGACAGAGACAGAGACACAGAGACAGCGACAGAGACACAGAGACAGAGACACAGAGACAGAGACACAGAGACAGAGCCACAGAGACGGAGACACAGAGGCACAGGGACAGAGACACAGGGACAGAGTCACAGAGACAGAGACACAGAGACAGAGACAGAGACAGAGACAGAGACAGAGACAGAGACAGAGACAGAGACAGAGACAGAGACAGAGACAGAGACAGAGACAGAGACAGAGACAGAGACAGAGACAGAGACACAGAGACAGAGACACAGAGTCACAGAGATAGAGATGCAGAGACAGAGACACAAAGACAGAGAGACGCAGAGACAGAGACACAGAGACAGTGACACAGAGACAGAGACACAGAGACAGTGTCACAGAGATAGAGATGCAGAGACATAGACACAAAGACAGAGACAGAGACACAGAGACAGAGACACAGAGACAGAGACACAGAGACAGAGACACAGAGACAGAGACACAGAGACAGTGTCACAGAGATAGAGATGCAGAGACAGAGACACAAAGACAGAGACAGAGACACAGAGACAGCGAAACAGAGACCGAGACACAGAGACAGAGACAGAGACACAGAGACAGAGACACAGAGACAGGGACACAGAGACAGAGACACAGAGACGGAGACACAGAGGCACAGAGACAGAGACACAGAGACAGAGACGCAGAGACAGAGACACAGAGACAGTGACACAGAGACAGAGACACAGAGACAGTGTCACAGAGATAGAGATGCAGAGACATAGACACAAAGACAGAGACAGAGACACAGAGACAGAGACACAGAGACAGTGTCACAGAGATAGAGATGCAGAGACAGAGACACAAAGACAGAGACAGAGACACAGAGACAGAGACACAGAGACAGTGTCACAGAGATAGAGATGCAGAGACAGAGACACAAAGACAGAGACAGAGACACAGAGACAGCGAAACAGAGACCGAGACACAGAGACAGAGACAGAGACACAGAGACAGAGACACAGAGACAGGGACACAGAGACAGAGACACAGAGACGGAGACACAGAGGCACAGAGACAGAGACACAGAGACAGAGACACAGAGACAGAGACACAGAGACAGAGACACAGAGACAGAGACGCAGAGACAGAGACATAGAGACATAGGCACGGAGGCACAGACACAGAGACAGAGACACGGAGACGGAGACACAGAGGCACAGAGACAGGGACACAGAGACAGAGACACAGAGACAGAGACACAGATACAAAGACGCAGAGACCGAGACACGGAGGGAGAGACACACAGAAAGAGACAAAGTTAAAGAGACACAGAGACAGGGACAGAGACACAGAGAGGGAGACACAGAGACAGAGACACGGAGACGGAGACGCGGAGACAGGGACAAGTAGACAGAGATTCAGGGACAGAGACACAGAGACGGAGTCACAGAGACAGAGACACAGAGACAGAGACAGAGACAGAGACAGAGACAGAGACAGAGACAGTGACAGAGACAGAGACAGAGACCGAGACAGAGGCAGAGACAGAGACAGAGACAGAGACACAGAGACAGAGACACAGAGACAGAGCACAGAGACAGGGACACAGAGACAGAGACATAGAGACATAGGCACGGAGGCAGAGAGACAGAGACAGAGACACGGAGACAGAGACACAGAGACAGAGACACAGAGACAGAGACACAGAGACAGGGACACAGAGACAGAGACACAGAGACAGAGACACAGAGACAGAGCACAGAGACAGGGACACAGAGACAGAGACATAGAGACATAGGCACGGAGGCAGAGAGACAGAGACAGAGACACGGAGACAGAGACACAGAGACAGAGACACAGAGACAGAGACACAGAGACAGAGACACAGAGACGGAGACACAGAGGCACAGAGACAGAGACACAGAGACAGAGACACAGAGACAGATACACAGAGACAGAGACACAGATACAAAGACGCAGAGACAGAGACACGGAGGGAGAGACTCAGAGACAGAGACAAAGTTAAAGAGACACAGAGACATGGACAGAGACACAGACATAGAGACACAGAGACAGAGACACAGAGACACAGAGACACAGAGACAGAGCCACAGAGACAGAGATACAGAGACAGAGAGACAGGGACAGAGACACAGACACAGAGACAGAGACACAGAGACAGAGGCACAGAGACACAGAGACGCAGAGACAGAGACACAGAGACAGAGAAACAGAGACAGAGGCACAGAGACAGGGACAGAGACACAGAGACAGAGACACAGAGACAGAGACACAGAGACAGAGACACAGAGACAGAGACACAGAGACAGAGACACAGAGACAGAGACACAGAGACAGAGACACAGAGACAGAGCCACAGAGACAGAGATACAGAGACAGAGACACAGAGACAGAGACACAGAGACGGAGACACAGAGGCACAGAGACAGAGACACAGAGACAGAGACACAGAGACAGAGACGCAGAGACAGAGACATAGAGACATAGGCACGGAGGCAGAGACACAGAGACAGAGACACGGAGACGGAGACACAGAGGCACAGAGACAGAGACACAGATACAAAGACGCACAGACAGAGACACGGAGGGAGAGACACACAGACAGAGACAAAGTTAAAGAGACACAGAGGCAGGGACAGAGACACAGACACAGAGTCACAGAGACAGAGACACGGAGACGGAGGCGCGGAGACAGAGACCAGTAGACAGAGATTCAGGGACAGAGACACGGAGACGGAGTCACAGAGACAGAGACAGAGACAGAGACAGAGACAGAGACAGAGACAGAGACAGAGTCAGAGACAGAGACAGAGACAGAGACAGAGACAGAGACAGAGACAGAGACAGAGACAGAGACAGAGACAGAGACAGAGACAGAGACAGAGACAGAGACAGAGACACAGAGACAGAGACACAGAGACAGAGACACAGATACAAAGACGCAGAGACAGAGACACGGAGGGAGAGACACAGAGACAGAGACAAAGTTAAAGGGTCACAGAGACATGGACAGAGACACAGACACAGAGACACAGAGACAGAGACACGGAGACGGAGACACAGAGCCACAGAGACAGAGACACAGAGACAGATACACAGAGACAGAGACACAGATACAAAGACGCAGAGACAGAGACACGGAGGGAGAGACACAGAGACAGAGACAAAGTTAAAGAGACACAGAGACATGGACAGAGACACAGACACAGAGACACAGAGACAGAGACACAGAGACACAGAGACACAGAGACACAGAGACAGAGCCACAGAGACAGAGACACAGAGCCTTCAGAGACAGAGACACAGAGACAGATACACAGAGACAGATACACAGAGACAGAGACACAGATACAAAGACGCAGAGACAGAGACACGGAGGGAGAGACACAGAGACAGAGACAAAGTTAAAGGGTCACAGAGACATGGACAGAGACACAGACACAGAGACACAGAGACAGAGACACAGAGACAGTGTCACAGAGATAGAGATGCAGAGACAGAGACACAAAGACAGAGACAGAGACACAGAGACAGCGACAGAGACACAGAGACAGAGACACAGAGACAGAGACACAGAGACAGAGCCACAGAGACGGAGACACAGAGGCACAGGGACAGAGACACAGGGACAGAGTCACAGAGACAGAGACACAGAGACAGAGACAGAGACAGAGACAGAGACAGAGACAGAGACAGAGACAGAGACAGAGACAGAGACAGAGACAGAGACAGAGACAGAGACAGAGACAGAGACAGAGACAGAGACAGAGACAGAGACACAGAGACAGAGACACAGAGTCACAGAGATAGAGATGCAGAGACAGAGACACAAAGACAGAGAGACGCAGAGACAGAGACACAGAGACAGTGACACAGAGACAGAGACACAGAGACAGTGTCACAGAGATAGAGATGCAGAGACATAGACACAAAGACAGAGACAGAGACACAGAGACAGAGACACAGAGACAGTGTCACAGAGATAGAGATGCAGAGACAGAGACACAAAGACAGAGACAGAGACACAGAGACAGCGAAACAGAGACCGAGACACAGAGACAGAGACAGAGACACAGAGACAGAGACACAGAGACAGGGACACAGAGACAGAGACACAGAGACGGAGACACAGAGGCACAGAGACAGAGACACAGAGACAGAGACGCAGAGACAGAGACACAGAGACAGTGACACAGAGACAGAGACACAGAGACAGTGTCACAGAGATAGAGATGCAGAGACATAGACACAAAGACAGAGACAGAGACACAGAGACAGAGACACAGAGACAGTGTCACAGAGATAGAGATGCAGAGACAGAGACACAAAGACAGAGAGACGCAGAGACAGAGACACAGAGACAGTGACACAGAGACAGAGACACGGAGACAGTGTCACAGAGATAGAGATGCAGAGACATAGACACAAAGACAGAGACAGAGACACAGAGACAGAGACACAGAGACAGTGTCACAGAGATAGAGATGCAGAGACAGAGACACAAAGACAGAGACAGAGACACAGAGAAAGCGAAACAGAGACCGAGACACAGAGACAGAGACAGAGACACAGAGACAGAGACACAGAGACAGGGACACAGAGACAGAGACACAGAGACGGAGACACAGAGGCACAGAGACAGAGACACAGAGACAGAGACACAGAGACAGAGACACAGAGACAGAGACACAGAGACAGAGACACAGAGACAGAGACGCAGAGACAGAGACATAGAGACATAGGCACGGAGGCACAGACACAGAGACAGAGACACGGAGACGGAGACACAGAGGCACAGAGACAGGGACACAGAGACAGAGACACAGAGACAGAGACACAGATACAAAGACGCAGAGACCGAGACACGGAGGGAGAGACACACAGAAAGAGACAAAGTTAAAGAGACACAGAGACAGGGACAGAGACACAGAGAGGGAGACACAGAGACAGAGACACGGAGACGGAGACGCGGAGACAGGGACAAGTAGACAGAGATTCAGGGACAGAGACACAGAGACGGAGTCACAGAGACAGAGACACAGAGACAGAGACAGAGACAGAGACAGAGACAGAGACAGAGACAGTGACAGAGACAGAGACAGAGACCGAGACAGAGGCAGAGACAGAGACAGAGACAGAGACACAGAGACAGAGACACAGAGACAGAGCACAGAGACAGGGACACAGAGACAGAGACATAGAGACATAGGCACGGAGGCAGAGAGACAGAGACAGAGACACGGAGACAGAGACACAGAGACAGAGACACAGAGACAGAGACACAGAGACAGGGACACAGAGACAGAGACACAGAGACAGAGACACAGAGACAGAGCACAGAGACAGGGACACAGAGACAGAGACATAGAGACATAGGCACGGAGGCAGAGAGACAGAGACAGAGACACGGAGACAGAGACACAGAGACAGAGACACAGAGACAGAGACACAGAGACAGAGACACAGAGACGGAGACACAGAGGCACAGAGACAGAGACACAGAGACAGAGACACAGCGACAGATACACAGAGACAGAGACACAGATACAAAGACGCAGAGACAGAGACACGGAGGGAGAGACACAGAGACAGAGACAAAGTTAAAGAGACACAGAGACATGGACAGAGACACAGACATAGAGACACAGAGACAGAGACACAGAGACACAGAGACACAGAGACAGAGCCACAGAGACAGAGATACAGAGACAGAGAGACAGGGACAGAGACACAGACACAGAGACAGAGACACAGAGACAGAGGCACAGAGACACAGAGACGCAGAGACAGAGACACAGAGACAGAGAAACAGAGACAGAGGCACAGAGACAGGGACAGAGACACAGAGACAGAGACACAGAGACAGAGACACAGAGACAGAGACACAGAGACAGAGACACAGAGACAGAGACACAGAGACAGAGACACAGAGACAGAGACACAGAGACAGAGCCACAGAGACAGAGATACAGAGACAGAGACACAGAGACAGAGACACAGAGACGGAGACACAGAGGCACAGAGACAGAGACACAGAGACAGAGACACAGAGACAGAGACGCAGAGACAGAGACATAGAGACATAGGCACGGAGGCAGAGACACAGAGACAGAGACACGGAGACGGAGACACAGAGGCACAGAGACAGAGACACAGATACAAAGACGCACAGACAGAGACACGGAGGGAGAGACACACAGACAGAGACAAAGTTAAAGAGACACAGAGGCAGGGACAGAGACACAGACACAGAGTCACAGAGACAGAGACACGGAGACGGAGACGCGGAGACAGAGACCAGTAGACAGAGATTCAGGGACAGAGACACGGAGACGGAGTCACAGAGACAGAGACACAGAGACAGGGACAGAGACAGAGACAGAGACAGAGACAGAGACAGAGACAGAGACAGAGACAGAGACAGAGACAGAGACAGAGACAGAGACAGAGACACAGAGACAGAGACACAGAGACACAGAGACAGAGACACAGAGACAGAGACACAGAGACAGAGACACAGAGACAGTGTCACAGAGACAGAAATGCAGAGACAGAGACACAGAGACAGAGACACAGAGGCACAGAGACCGAGACACAGAGACAGAGACACAGAGACAGAGACATAGAGACATAGGCACGGAGGCAGAGACACAGAGACAGAGACACGGAGACGGAGACACAGAGCCACAGAGACAGAGACACAGAGACAGATACACAGAGACAGAGACACAGATACAAAGACGCAGAGACAGAGACACGGAGGGAGAGACACAGAGACAGAGACAAAGTTAAAGAGACACAGAGACATGGACAGAGACACAGACACAGAGACACAGAGACAGAGACACAGAGACACAGAGACACAGAGACACAGAGACAGAGCCACAGAGACAGAGACACAGAGCCTTCAGAGACAGAGACACAGAGACAGATACACAGAGACAGATACACAGAGACAGAGACACAGATACAAAGACGCAGAGACAGAGACACGGAGGGAGAGACACAGAGACAGAGACAAAGTTAAAGGGTCACAGAGACATGGACAGAGACACAGACACAGAGACACAGAGACAGAGACACAGAGACACAGAGACACAGAGACAGGGCCACAGAGACAGAGACGCAGAGACAGAGACATAGAGACATAGGCACGGAGGCAGAGACACAGAGACAGAGACACGGAGACGGAGACACAGAGGCACAGAGACAGAGACACAGAGACAGAGACACAGATACAAAGACGCAGAGACAGAGACACGGAGGGAGAGACACACAGACAGAGACAAAGTTAAAGAGACACAGAGGCAGGGACAGAGACACAGACACAGAGTCACAGAGACAGAGACACGGAGACGGAGACGCGGAGACAGAGACCAGTAGACAGAGATTCAGGGACAGAGACACGGAGACGGAGTCACAGAGACAGAGACACAGAGACAGGGACAGAGACAGAGACAGAGACAGAGACAGAGACAGAGACAGAGACAGAGACAGAGACAGAGACAGAGACAGAGACAGAGACAGAGACAGAGACACAGAGACAGAGACAGAGACACAGAGACAGAGACACAGAGACACAGAGACGGAGACACAATGACAGTGTCACAGAGACAGAAATGCAGAGACAGAGACACAGAGACAGAGACACAGAGACAGAGACACAGAGACGGAGACATAGAGACATAGGCACGGAGGCAGAGAGACAGAGACAGAGACAAAGATACAGCGTCGGAGAGACGCAGACACGGAGACAGAGACACAGTCACAGAGACAAAGGGACAGAGACACAGAGACAGAGACACAGAGAGAGAGACACAGAGACAGAGACACAGAGACACAGAGACACAGAGACGGAGTCACAGAGACAGAGACACGGAGACAGAGACACAGAGACAGAGACACAGAGACAGAGACACAGAGACAGAGCACAGAGACAGGGACACAGAGACAGAGACATAGAGACATAGGCACGGAGGCAGAGAGACAGAGACAGAGACACGGAGACAGAGACACAGAGACAGAGACACAGAGACAGAGACACAGAGACAGGGACACAGAGACAGAGACAGACACAGAGACAGAGACAGAGACAGAGACAGAGACAGAGACAGAGACAGAGACAGAGACAGAGACAGAGACAGAGACACAGAGACAGAGACACAGAGACACAGAGACAGAGACACAGAGACAGAGACACAGAGACACAGATACAAAGACGCAGAGACAGAGACACAGAGACAGAGACAAAGTTAAAGAGACACAGAGACATGGACAGAGACACAGACACAGAGACACAGAGACAGAGACGCAGAGACACAGAGACACAGAGACAGAGCCACAGAGACAGAGATACAGAGACAGAGAGACAGGGACAGAGACACAGATACAGAGACAGAGACACAGAGACAGAGGCACAGAGACACAGAGACATAGACAGAGACAGAGACAGAGACAGAGACAGAGACAGAAACAGAGACAGAGACAGAGACAGAGAAAGAGACAGAGACAGAGACAGAGACAGAGACAGAGACAGAGACAGAGACAGAGAGAGAGACAGAGACAGAGACAGAGACAGAGACAGAGACAGAGACAGAGACAGAGACAGAGACAGAGACAGAGACAGAGACAGAGACAGAGACACAGAGACAGAGACACAGAGACAGAGACACAGAGACGGAGACACAGAGGCACAGAGACAGAGACACAGAGACAGAGACACAGAGACAGAGACGCAGAGACAGAGACATAGAGACATAGGCACGGAGGCAGTGACACAGAGACAGAGACACGGAGACGGAGACACAGAGGCACAGAGACAGAGACACAGAGACAGAGACGCAGATACAAAGACGCAGAGACAGAGACACGGAGGGAGAGACACACAGACAGAGACAAAGTTAAAGAGACACAGAGGCAGGGACAGAGACACAGACACAGAGTCACAGAGACAGAGACACGGAGACGGAGACGCGGAGACAGAGACAAGTAGACAGAGATTCAGGGACAGAGACACGGAGACGGAGTCACAGAGACAGAGACACAGAGACAGGGACAGAGACAGAGACAGAGACAGAGACAGAGACAGAGACAGAGACAGAGACAGAGACAGAGACACAGAGACAGAGACACAGAGACACAGAGACAGAGACACAGAGACAGAGACACAGAGACAGAGACACAGAGACAGTGTCACAGAGACAGAAATGCAGAGACAGAGACACAGAGGCACAGAGACCGAGACACAGAGACAGAGACACAGAGACAGAGACATAGAGACATAGGCACGGAGGCAGAGACACAGAGACAGAGACACGGAGACGGAGACACAGAGCCACAGAGCCACAGAGACAGAGACACAGAGACAGATACACAGAGACAGAGACACAGATACAAATACGCAGAGACAGAGACACGGAGGGAGAGACACAGAGACAGAGACAAAGTTAAAGAGACACAGAGACATGGACAGAGACACAGACACAGAGACACAGAGTCACAGAGACACAGAGACACAGAGACACAGAGACAGAGCCACAGAGACAGAGACACAGAGCCACAGAGACAGAGACACAGAGACAGATACACAGAGACAGATACACAGAGACAGAGACACAGATACAAAGACGCAGAGACAGAGACACGGAGGGAGAGACACAGAGACAGAGACAAAGTTAAAGAGACACAGAGACATGGACAGAGACACAGACATAGAGACACAGAGACAGAGACACAGAGACACAGAGACACAGAGACAGAGCCACAGAGACAGAGATACAGAGACAGAGAGACAGGGACAGAGACACAGACACAGAGACAGAGACACAGAGACAGAGGCACAGAGACACAGAGACGCAGAGACAGAGACACAGAGACAGAGAAACAGAGACAGAGGCACAGAGACAGAGACAGAGACACAGAGACAGAGACACAGAGACAGAGACACAGAGACAGAGACACAGAGACAGAGACACAGAGACAGAGACACAGAGACAGAGACACAGAGACAGAGCCACAGAGACAGAGATACAGAGACAGAGGGACAGGGACAGAGACACAGACACAGAGACAGAGACACAGAGACAGAGACACAGAGACGGAGACACAGAGGCACAGAGACAGAGACACAGAGACAGAGACACAGAGACAGAGACGCAGAGACAGAGACATAGAGACATAGGTACGGAGGCAGAGACACAGAGACAGAGACACGGGGACGGAGACACAGAGGCACAGAGACAGAGACACAGAGACACAGACACAGATACAAAGACGCAGAGACAGAGACACGGAGGGAGAGACACACAGACAGAGACAAAGTTAAAGAGACACAGAGGCAGGGACAGAGACACAGACACAGAGTCACAGAGACAGAGACACGGAGACGGAGACGCGGAGACAGAGACCAGTAGACAGAGATTCAGGGACAGAGACACGGAGACGGAGTCACAGAGACAGAGACACAGAGACAGGGACAGAGACAGAGACAGAGACAGAGACAGAGACAGAGACAGAGACAGAGACAGAGACAGAGACAGAGACAGAGACAGAGACAGAGACACAGAGACAGAGACAGAGACACAGAGACAGAGACACAGAGACACAGAGACGGAGACACAATGACAGTGTCACAGAGACAGAAATGCAGAGACAGAGACACAGAGACAGAGACACAGAGACAGAGACACAGAGACAGAGACACAGAGACGGAGACATAGAGACATAGGCACGGAGGCAGAGAGACAGAGACAGAGACAAAGATACAGCGTCGGAGAGACGCAGACACGGAGACAGAGACACAGTCACAGAGACAAAGGGACAGAGACACAGAGACAGAGACACAGAGAGAGAGACACAGAGACAGAGACACAGAGACACAGAGACACAGAGACGGAGTCACAGAGACAGAGACACGGAGACAGAGACACAGAGACAGAGACACAGAGACAGAGACACAGAGACAGAGCACAGAGACAGGGACACAGAGACAGAGACATAGAGACATAGGCACGGAGGCAGAGAGACAGAGACAGAGACACGGAGACAGAGACACAGAGACAGAGACACAGAGACAGAGACACAGAGACAGGGACACAGAGACAGAGACAGACACAGAGACAGAGACAGAGACAGAGACAGAGACAGAGACAGAGACAGAGACAGAGACAGAGACAGAGACACAGAGACAGAGACACAGAGACACAGAGACAGAGACACAGAGACAGAGACACAGAGACACAGATACAAAGACGCAGAGACAGAGACACAGAGACAGAGACAAAGTTAAAGAGACACAGAGACATGGACAGAGACACAGACACAGAGACACAGAGACAGAGACGCAGAGACACAGAGACACAGAGACAGAGCCACAGAGACAGAGATACAGAGACAGAGAGACAGGGACAGAGACACAGATACAGAGACAGAGACACAGAGACAGAGGCACAGAGACACAGAGACATAGACAGAGACAGAGACAGAGACAGAGACAGAGACAGAAACAGAGACAGAGACAGAGACAGAGAAAGAGACAGAGACAGAGACAGAGACAGAGACAGAGACAGAGACAGAGACAGAGAGAGAGACAGAGACAGAGACAGAGACAGAGACAGAGACAGAGACAGAGACAGAGACAGAGACAGAGACAGAGACAGAGACAGAGACAGAGACAGAGACACAGAGACAGAGACACAGAGACAGAGACACAGAGACGGAGACACAGAGGCACAGAGACAGAGACACAGAGACAGAGACACAGAGACAGAGACGCAGAGACAGAGACATAGAGACATAGGCACGGAGGCAGTGACACAGAGACAGAGACACGGAGACGGAGACACAGAGGCACAGAGACAGAGACACAGAGACAGAGACGCAGATACAAAGACGCAGAGACAGAGACACGGAGGGAGAGACACACAGACAGAGACAAAGTTAAAGAGACACAGAGGCAGGGACAGAGACACAGACACAGAGTCACAGAGACAGAGACACGGAGACGGAGACGCGGAGACAGAGACAAGTAGACAGAGATTCAGGGACAGAGACACGGAGACGGAGTCACAGAGACAGAGACACAGAGACAGGGACAGAGACAGAGACAGAGACAGAGACAGAGACAGAGACAGAGACAGAGACAGAGACAGAGACAGAGACAGAGACACAGAGACAGAGACACAGAGACACAGAGACAGAGACACAGAGACAGAGACACAGAGACAGAGACACAGAGACAGTGTCACAGAGACAGAAATGCAGAGACAGAGACACAGAGGCACAGAGACCGAGACACAGAGACAGAGACACAGAGACAGAGACATAGAGACATAGGCACGGAGGCAGAGACACAGAGACAGAGACACGGAGACGGAGACACAGAGCCACAGAGCCACAGAGACAGAGACACAGAGACAGATACACAGAGACAGAGACACAGATACAAATACGCAGAGACAGAGACACGGAGGGAGAGACACAGAGACAGAGACAAAGTTAAAGAGACACAGAGACATGGACAGAGACACAGACACAGAGACACAGAGTCACAGAGACACAGAGACACAGAGACACAGAGACAGAGCCGCAGAGACAGAGACACAGAGCCACAGAGACAGAGACACAGAGACAGATACACAGAGACAGATACACAGAGACAGAGACACAGATACAAAGACGCAGAGACAGAGACACGGAGGGAGAGACACAGAGACAGAGACAAAGTTAAAGAGACACAGAGACATGGACAGAGACACAGACATAGAGACACAGAGACAGAGACACAGAGACACAGAGACACAGAGACAGAGCCACAGAGACAGAGATACAGAGACAGAGAGACAGGGACAGAGACACAGACACAGAGACAGAGACACAGAGACAGAGGCACAGAGACACAGAGACGCAGAGACAGAGACACAGAGACAGAGAAACAGAGACAGAGGCACAGAGACAGAGACAGAGACACAGAGACAGAGACACAGAGACAGAGACACAGAGACAGAGACACAGAGACAGAGACACAGAGACAGAGACACAGAGACAGAGACACAGAGACAGAGACACAGAGACAGAGCCACAGAGACAGAGATACAGAGACAGAGGGACAGGGACAGAGACACAGACACAGAGACAGAGACACAGAGACAGAGACACAGAGACGGAGACACAGAGGCACAGAGACAGAGACACAGAGACAGAGACACAGAGACAGAGACGCAGAGACAGAGACATAGAGACATAGGCACGGAGGCAGAGACACAGAGACAGAGACACGGGGACGGAGACACAGAGGCACAGAGACAGAGACACAGAGACACAGACACAGATACAAAGACGCAGAGACAGAGACACGGAGGGAGAGACACACAGACAGAGACAAAGTTAAAGAGACACAGAGGCAGGGACAGAGACACAGACACAGAGTCACAGAGACAGAGACACGGAGACGGAGACGCGGAGACAGAGACAAGTAGACAGAGATTCAGGGACAGAGACACAGAGACGGAGTCACAGAGACAGAGACACAGAGACAGAGACAGAGACAGAGACAGAAACAGAGACAGAGACAGAGACAGAGACAGAGACAGAGAAAGAGACAGAGACAGAGACAGAGACAGAGAGAGAGACAGAGACAGAGACAGAGACAGAGACAGAGACAGAGACAGAGACAGAGACAGAGACAGAGACAGAGTCAGAGACAGAGACAGAGACAGAGACAGAGACAGAGACAGAGACAGAGACAGAGACAGAGACAGAGACAGAGACAGAGACAGAGACAGAGACAGAGACACAGAGACAGAGACACAGAGACAGAGACACAGAGACGGAGACACAGAGGCACAGAGACAGAGACACAGAGACAGAGACACAGAGACAGAGACGCAGAGACAGAGACATAGAGACATAGGCACGGAGGCAGAGACACAGAGACAGAGACACGGAGACGGAGACACAGAGGCACAGAGACAGAGACACAGATACAAAGACGCAGAGACAGAGACACGGAGGGAGAGACACACAGACAGAGACAAAGTTAAAGAGACACAGAGGCAGGGACAGAGACACAGACACAGAGTCACAGAGACAGAGACACGGAGACGGAGACGCGGAGACAGAGACCAGTAGACAGAGATTCAGGGACAGAGACACGGAGACGGAGTCACAGAGACAGAGACACAGAGACAGGGACAGAGACAGAGACAGAGACAGAGACAGAGACAGAGACAGAGACAGAGACAGAGACAGAGACAGAGACAGAGACAGAGACAGAGACAGAGACAGAGACAGAGACACAGAGACAGAGACACAGAGACACAGAGACACAGAGACAGAGGCACAGAGACAGAGACACAGATACAAAGACGCAGAGACAGAGACACGGAGGGAGAGACACACAGACAGAGACCAAGTTAAAGAGACACAGAGGCAGGGACAGAGACACAGACACAGAGTCACAGAGACAGAGACACGGAGACGGAGACGCGGAGACAGAGACCAGTAGACAGAGATTCAGGGACAGAGACACGGAGACGGAGTCACAGAGACAGAGACACAGAGACAGGGACAGAGACAGAGACAGAGACAGAGACAGAGACAGAGACAGGGACAGAGACAGAGACAGAGACAGAGACAGAGACACAGAGACAGAGACACAGAGACACAGAGACAGAGACACAGAGACAGAGACACAGAGACAGAGACACAGAGACAGTGTCACAGAGACAGAAATGCAGAGACAGAGACACAGAGACAGAGACACAGAGGCACAGAGACCGAGACACAGAGACAGAGACACAGAGACAGAGACATAGAGACATAGGCACGGAGGCAGAGACACAGAGACAGAGACACGGAGACGGAGACACAGAGCCACAGAGACAGAGACACAGAGACAGATACACAGAGACAGAGACACAGATACAAAGACGCAGAGACAGAGACACGGAGGGAGAGACACAGAGACAGAGACAAAGTTAAAGAGACACAGAGACATGGACAGAGACACAGACACAGAGTCACAGAGACAGAGACACAGAGACACAGAGACACAGAGACACAGAGACAGAGCCACAGAGACAGAGACACAGAGCCACAGAGACAGACACACAGAGACAGATACACAGAGACAGATACACAGAGACAGAGACACAGATACAAAGACGCAGAGACAGAGACACGGAGGGAGAGACACAGAGACAGAGACAAAGTTAAAGAGACACAGAGACATGGACAGAGACACAGACACAGAGACACAGAGACAGAGACAAAGAGACACAGAGACACAGAGACAGGGCCACAGAGACAGAGATACAGAGACAGAGAGACAGGGACAGAGACAGAGACACAGAGACAGAGACACAGAGACGGAGACACAGAGGCACAGAGACAGAGACACAGAGACACAGACACAGAGACAGAGACGCAGAGACAGAGACATAGAGACATAGGCACGGAGGCAGAGACACAGAGACAGAGACACGGAGACGGAGACACAGAGGCACAGAGACAGAGACACAGAGAGAGACACAGATACAAAGACGCAGAGACAGAGACACGGAGGGAGAGACACACAGACAGAGACAAAGTTAAAGAGACACAGAGGCAGGGACAGAGACACAGACACAGAGTCACAGAGACAGAGACACGGAGACGGAGACGCGGAGACAGAGACCAGTAGACAGAGATTCAGGGACAGAGACACGGAGACGGAGTCACAGAGACAGAGACACAGAGACAGGGACAGAGACAGAGACAGAGACAGAGACAGAGACAGAGACAGAGACAGAGACAGAGACAGAGACAGAGACAGAGACACAGAGACAGAGACACAGAGACACAGAGACAGAGACACAGAGACAGAGACACAGAGACAGAGACACAGAGACAGAGACACAGAGACAGTGTCACAGAGACAGAAATGCAGAGACAGAGACACAGAGACAGAGACACAGAGACGGAGACGCGGAGACAGAGACCAGTAGACAGAGATTCAGGGACAGAGACACGGAGACGGAGTCACAGAGACAGAGACACAGAGACAGGGACAGAGACAGAGACAGAGACAGAGACAGTGACACAGAGACAGAGACACAGAGACAGAGACACAGAGACAGTGACACAGAGACAGTGTCACAGAGACAGAGATGCAGAGACAGAGACACAGAGACAGAGACACAGAGACAGAGGCACAGAGACAGAGGCAGAGACACAGAGACAGAGACACAGAGACAGAGACTCAGAGACAGAGACACAGAGACAGAGACACAGAGACAGAGACACAGAGACAGAGACACAGAGACAGAGACACAGAGACAGAGACACAGAGACAGAGACACAGAGACAGAGACACAGAGGCAGAGACACAGAGACAGAGACACAGAGACAGAGCCACAGAGACAGAGATACAGAGACACAGAGACAGGGACAGAGACACAGACACAGAGACAGAGACACAGAGACAGAGGCACAGAGACACAGAGACGCAGAGACAGAGACACAGAGACAGTGACACAGAGACAGAGACACAGAGACAGAGACACAGAGACAGTGTCACAGAGATAGAGATGCAGAGACAGAGACACAAAGACAGAGACAGAGACACAGAGACAGCGAAACAGAGACCGAGACACAGAGACAGCGACAGAGACACAGAGACAGAGACACAGAGACAGAGACACAGAGACAGAGACACAGAGACAGAGACACAGAGACAGAGACACAGAGACGGAGACACAGAGGCACAGGGACAGAGACACAGAGACAGAGTCACAGAGACAGAGACACAGAGACAGAGACACAGAGACAGAGACACAAAGACAGAGACAGAGACACAGAGACAGAGATACAGAGACAGAGACACAGAGACAGAGACAGAAACACACAGACAGTGACACAGAGACAGAGACACAGAGACAGTGTCACAGAGATAGAGATGCAGAGACAGAGACACAAAGACAGAGACAGAGACACAGAGACAGCGAAACAGAGACCGAGACACAGAGACAGAGACAGAGACACAGAGACAGAGACACAGAGACAGGGACACAGAGACAGAGACACAGAGACGGAGACACAGAGGCACAGAGACAGAGACACAGAGACAGAGACACAGAGACAGAGACACAGAGACAGAGACACAGAGACAGAGACGCAGAGACAGAGACATAGAGACATAGGCACGGAGGCACAGACACAGAGACAGGGACACAGAGACAGAGACACAGAGACAGAGACACAGATACAAAGACGCAGAGACAGAGACACGGAGGGAGAGACACACAGACAGAGACAAAGTTAAAGAGACACAGAGACAGGAACAGAGACACAGAGAGAGAGACACAGAGACAGAGACACGGAGACGGAGACGCGGAGACAGGGACAAGTAGACAGAGATTCAGGGACAGAGACACAGAGACGGAGTCACAGAGACAGAGACACAGAGACAGAGACAGAGACAGAGACAGTGACAGAGACAGAGACAGAGACCGAGACAGGGGCAGAGACAGAGACAGAGACAGAGACACAGAGACAGAGACACAGAGACACAGAGACAGAGACACAGTGACAGAGACACAGAGACAGAGACACAGAGACAGAGACACAGAGAGAGAGACACAGAGACAGAGGCACAGAGACAGAGACACAGAGACAGAGACACAGAGACAGAGACACAGAGACAGCGACACAGAGACAGAGACACAGAGACAGAGACACAGAGACAGAGACACAGAGACAGAGACACAAAGACAGAGACAGAGACACAGAGACAGAGATACAGAGACAGAGACACAGAGACAGAGACAGAAACACACAGACAGTGACACAGAGACAGAGACACAGAGACAGTGTCACAGAGATAGAGATGCAGAGACAGAGACACAAAGACAGAGACAGAGACACAGAGACAGCGAAACAGAGACCGAGACACAGAGACAGAGACAGAGACACAGAGACAGAGACACAGAGACAGGGACACAGAGACAGAGACACAGAGACGGAGACACAGAGGCACAGAGACAGAGACACAGAGACAGAGACACAGAGACAGAGACACAGAGACAGAGACACAGAGACAGAGACACAGAGAAAGAGACGCAGAGACAGAGACATAGAGACATAGGCACGGAGGCACAGACACAGAGACAGAGACACGGAGACGGAGACACAGAGGCACAGAGACAGGGACACAGAGACAGAGACACACAGACAGAGACACAGATACAAAGACGCAGAGACAGAGACACGGAGGGAGAGACACACAGACAGAGACAAAGTTAAAGAGACACAGAGACAGGGACAGAGACACAGAGAGAGACACACAGAGACAGAGACACGGAGACGGAGACGCGGAGACAGGGACAAGAAGACAGAGATTCAGGGACAGAGACACAGAGACGGAGTCACAGAGACAGAGACACAGAGACAGAGACAGAGACAGAGACAGAGACAGTGACAGAGACAGAGACAGAGACCGAGACAGAGGCAGAGACAGAGACAGAGACAGAGACACAGAGACAGAGACACAGAGACACAGAGACAGAGACACAGAGACAGTGTCACAGAGACAGAAATGCAGAGACAGAGACACAGAGACAGAGACACAGAGACAGAGACACAGAGACAGAGACACAGAGAGAGAGACACAGAGACAGAGACACAGAGACAGAGACACTGAGACAGAGACACACAGACAGAGACACAGAGACAGAGACACAGAGACAGAGACACAGAGACAAAGACACAGAGACAGAGTCACAGAGACAGAGGCACAGAGACACAGAGACACAAAGACAGAGGGACGCAGAGACAGAGACACAGAGACAGTGACACAGAGACAGAGACACAGAGACAGTGTCACAGAGATAGAGATGCAGAGACAGAGACACAAAGACAGAGACAGAGACACAGAGACAGCGAAACAGAGACCGAGACACAGAGACAGAGACAGAGACACAGAGACAGAGACACAGAGACACAGAGACAGAGACACAGAGACAGAGATACAGAGACAGAGACACAGAGACAGAGACACAGAGACAGTGTCACAGAGACAGTGTCACAGAGACAGAGATGCAGAGACAGAGACACAGAGACACAGAAACAGAGACAGAGGCACAGAGACGGAGACAGAGAGACAGAGACACAGAGACAGAGACATAGAGACATAGGCACGGAGGCAGAGACACAGAGACAGAGACACGGAGACGGAGACACAGAGCCACAGAGACAGAGACACAGAGACAGATACACAGAGACAGAGACACAGATACAAATACGCAGAGACAGAGACACGGAGGGAGAGACACAGAGACAGAGACAAAGTTAAAGAGACACAGAGACATGGACAGAGACACAGACACAGAGACACAGAGTCACAGAGACACAGAGACACAGAGACACAGAGACAGAGCCACAGAGACAGAGACACAGAGCCACAGAGACAGAGACACAGAGACAGATATACAGAGACAGATACACAGAGACAGAGACACAGATACAAAGACGCAGAGACAGAGACACGGAGGGAGAGACACAGAGACAGAGACAAAGTTAAAGAGACACAGAGACATGGACAGAGACACAGACATAGAGACACAGAGACAGAGACACAGAGACACAGAGACACAGAGACAGAGCCACAGAGACAGAGATACAGAGACAGAGAGACAGGGACAGAGACACAGACACAGAGACAGAGACACAGAGACAGAGGCACAGAGACACAGAGACGCAGAGACAGAGACACAGAGACAGAGAAACAGAGACAGAGGCACAGAGACAGAGACAGAGACACAGAGACAGAGACACAGAGACAGAGACACAGAGACAGAGACACAGAGACAGAGACACAGAGACAGAGACACAGAGACAGAGACACAGAGACAGAGACACAGAGACAGAGACACAGAGACAGAGCCACAGAGACAGAGATACAGAGACAGAGGGACAGGGACAGAGACACAGACACAGAGACAGAGACACAGAGACAGAGACACAGAGACGGAGACACAGAGGCACAGAGACAGAGACACAGAGACAGAGACACAGAGACAGAGACGCAGAGACAGAGACATAGAGACATAGGCACGGAGGCAGAGACACAGAGACAGAGACACGGGGACGGAGACACAGAGGCACAGAGACAGAGACACAGAGACACAGACACAGATACAAAGACGCAGAGACAGAGACACGGAGGGAGAGACACACAGACAGAGACAAAGTTAAAGAGACACAGAGGCAGGGACAGAGACACAGACACAGAGTCACAGAGACAGAGACACGGAGACGGAGACGCGGAGACAGAGACAAGTAGACAGAGATTCAGGGACAGAGACACAGAGACGGAGTCACAGAGACAGAGACACAGAGACAGAGACAGAGACAGAGACAGAGACAGAAACAGAGACAGAGACAGAGACAGAGAAAGAGACAGAGACAGAGACAGAGACAGAGACAGAGACAGAGACAGAGACAGAGACAGAGACAGAGACAGAGACAGAGACAGAGACAGAGACAGAGACACAGAGACAGAGACACAGAGACAGAGACACAGAGACGGAGACACAGAGGCACAGAGACAGAGACACAGAGACAGAGACACAGAGACAGAGACGCAGAGACACAGAGACACAGAGACAGAGCCACAGAGACAGAGACACAGAGCCACAGAGACAGAGACACAGAGACAGATACACAGAGACAGATACACAGAGACAGATACACAGAGACAGAGACACAGATACAAAGACGCAGAGACAGAGACACGGAGGGAGAGACACAGAGACAGAGACAAAGTTAAAGAGACACAGAGACATGGACAGAGACACAGACATAGAGACACAGAGACAGAGACACAGAGACACAGAGACACAGAGACAGAGCCACAGAGACAGAGATACAGAGACAGAGAGACAGGGACAGAGACACAGACACAGAGACAGAGACACAGAGACAGAGGCACAGAGACACAGAGACGCAGAGACAGAGACACAGAGACAGAGAAACAGAGACAGAGGCACAGAGACAGAGACAGAGACACAGAGACAGAGACACAGAGACAGAGACAGAGACACAGAGACAGAGACACAGAGACAGAGACACAGAGACAGAGACACAGAGACAGAGACACAGAGACAGAGACACAGAGACAGAGACACAGAGACAGAGACACAGAGACAGAGACACAGAGACAGAGCCACAGAGACAGAGATACAGAGACAGAGGGACAGGGACAGAGACACAGACACAGAGACAGAGACACAGAGACAGAGACACAGAGACGGAGACACAGAGGCACAGAGACAGAGACACAGAGACAGAGACACAGAGACAGAGACGCAGAGACAGAGACATAGAGACATAGGCACGGAGGCAGAGACACAGAGACAGAGACACGGGGACGGAGACACAGAGGCACAGAGACAGAGACACAGAGACACAGAAAAAGATACAAAGACGCAGAGACAGAGACACGGAGGGAGAGACACACAGACAGAGACAAAGTTAAAGAGACACAGAGGCAGGGACAGAGACACAGACACAGAGTCACAGAGACAGAGACACGGAGACGGAGACGCGGAGACAGAGACAAGTAGACAGAGATTCAGGGACAGAGACACAGAGACGGAGTCACAGAGACAGAGACACAGAGACAGAGACAGAGACAGAGACAGAGACAGAAACAGAGACAGAGACAGAGACAGAGAAAGAGACAGAGACAGAGACAGAGACAGAGACAGAGACAGAGACAGAGACAGAGACAGAGACAGAGACAGAGACAGAGACACAGAGACAGAGACACAGAGATACAGAGACAGAGACACAGAGACAGAGACACAGAGACAGAGACACAGAGACAGTGTCACAGAGACAGAAATGCAGAGACAGAGACACAGAGACAGAGACACAGAGGCACAGAGACCGAGACACAGAGACAGAGACACAGAGACAGAGACATAGAGACATAGGCACGGAGGCAGAGACACAGAGACAGAGACACGGAGACAGAGACACAGAGACAGAGACACAGAGACAGAGCCACAGAGACGGAGACACAGAGGCACAGAGACAGAGACACAGAGACAGAGACACAGAGACAGAGACGCAGAGACAGAGACATAGAGACATAGGCACGGAGGCAGAGACACAGAGACAGAGACACGGGGACGGAGACACAGAGGCACAGAGACAGAGACACAGAGACACAGACACAGATACAAAGACGCAGAGACAGAGACACGGAGGGAGAGACACACAGACAGAGACAAAGTTAAAGAGACACAGAGGCAGGGACAGAGACACAGACACAGAGTCACAGAGACAGAGACACGGAGACGGAGACGCGGAGACAGAGACAAGTAGACAGAGATTCAGGGACAGAGACACAGAGACGGAGTCACAGAGACAGAGACACAGAGACAGAGACAGAGACAGAGACAGAGACAGAAACAGAGACAGAGACAGAGACAGAGAAAGAGACAGAGACAGAGACAGAGACAGAGACAGAGACAGAGACAGAGACAGAGACAGAGACAGAGACAGAGACAGAGACAGAGACACAGAGACAGAGACACAGAGACAGAGACACAGAGACGGAGACACAGAGGCACAGAGACAGAGACACAGAGACAGAGACACAGAGACAGAGACGCAGAGACACAGAGACACAGAGACAGAGCCACAGAGACAGAGACACAGAGCCACAGAGACAGAGACACAGAGACAGATACACAGAGACAGAGACACAGATACAAAGACGCAGAGACAGAGACACGGAGGGAGAGACACAGAGACAGAGACAAAGTTAAAGAGACACAGAGACATGGACAGAGACACAGACATAGAGACACAGAGACAGAGACACAGAGACACAGAGACACAGAGACAGAGCCACAGAGACAGAGATACAGAGACAGAGAGACAGGGACAGAGACACAGACACAGAGACAGAGACACAGAGACAGAGGCACAGAGACACAGAGACGCAGAGACAGAGACACAGAGACAGAGAAACAGAGACAGAGGCACAGAGACAGAGACAGAGACACAGAGACAGAGACACAGAGACAGAGACACAGAGACAGAGACACAGAGACAGAGACACAGAGACAGAGACACAGAGACAGAGCCACAGAGACAGAGCCACAGAGACAGAGATACAGAGACAGAGAGACAGGGACAGAGACACAGACACAGAGACAGAGACACAGAGACAGAGACACGGGGACGGAGACACAGAGGCACAGAGACAGAGACACAGAGACACAGACACAGATACAAAGACGCAGAGACAGAGACACGGAGGGAGAGACACACAGACAGAGACAAAGTTAAAGAGACACAGAGGCAGGGACAGAGACACAGACACAGAGTCACAGAGACAGAGACACGGAAACGGAGACGCGGAGACAGAGACAAGTAGACAGAGATTCAGGGACAGAGACACAGAGACGGAGTCACAGAGACAGAGACACAGAGACAGAGACAGAGACAGAGACAGAGACAGAGACAGAGACAGAGACAGAGACAGAGACAGAGACAGAGACAGAGACAGAGACAGAGACAGAGACAGAGACAGAGACAGAGACAGAGACAGAGACAGAGACAGAGACAGAGACAGAGACAGAGACAGGGACAGAGACAAGGACAGAGACAGATACAGAGACACAGAGACAGAGACACAGAGACACAGAGACAGAGACACAGAGACAGAGACACAGAGACAGAGACACAGAGACAGAGACACAGAGACAGTGTCACAGAGACAGAAATGCAGAGACAGAGACACAGAGACAGAGACACAGAGGCACAGAGACCGAGACACAGAGACAGAGACACAGAGACAGAGACATAGAGACATAGGCACGGAGGCAGAGACACAGAGACAGAGACACGGAGACGGAGACACAGAGCCACAGAGACAGAGACACAGAGACAGATACACAGAGACAGAGACACAGATACAAAGACGCAGAGACAGAGACACGGAGGGAGAGACACAGAGACAGAGACAAAGTTAAAGAGACACAGAGACATGGACAGAGACACAGACACAGAGACACAGAGACAGAGACACAGAGACACAGAGACAGAGCCACAGAGACAGAGATACAGAGGCAGAGAGACAGGGACAGAGACACAGACACAGAGACAGAGACACAGAGACAGAGGCACAAAGACACAGAGACGCAGAGACAGAGACACAGAGACAGTGACACAGAGACAGAGACACAGAGACAGAGACACAGAGACAGAGACACAGAGACAGTGACACAGAGACAGTGTCACAGAGACAGAGATGCAGAGACAGAGACACAGAGACAGAGACACAGAGACAGAGGCACAGAGACAGAGGCAGAGACACAGAGACAGAGACACAGAGACAGAGACACAGAGACAGAGACACAGAGACAGAGACACAGAGACAGAGACACAGGGACAGAGACACAGAGACAGAGACACAGAGACAGAGACACAGAGACAGAGACACAGAGACAGAGCCACAGAGACAGAGATACAGAGACACAGAGACAGGGACAGAGACACAGACACAGAGACAGAGACACAGAGACAGAGGCACAGAGACACAGAGACGCAGAGACAGAGACACAGAGACAGTGACACAGAGACAGAGACACAGAGACAGAGACACAGAGACAGTGTCACAGAGATAGAGATGCAGAGACAGAGACACAAAGACAGAGACAGAGACACAGAGACAGCGAAACAGAGACCGAGACACAGAGACAGCGACAGAGACACAGAGACAGAGACACAGAGACAGAGACACAGAGACAGAGACACAGAGACAGAGCCACAGAGACGGAGACACAGAGGCACAGGGACAGAGACACAGAGACAGAGTCACAGAGACAGAGACACAGAGACAGAGACACAGAGACAGAGACACAAAGACAGAGACAGAGACACAGAGACAGAGATACAGAGACAGAGACTCAGAGACAGAGACAGAAACACACAGACAGTGACACAGAGACAGAGACACAGAGACAGTGTCACAGAGATAGAGATGCAGAGACAGAGACACAAAGACAGAGACAGAGACACAGAGACAGCGAAACAGAGACCGAGACACAGAGACAGAGACAGAGACACAGAGACAGAGACACAGAGACAGGGACACAGAGACAGAGACACAGAGACGGAGACACAGAGGCACAGAGACAGAGACACAGAGACAGAGACACAGAGACAGAGACACAGAGACAGAGACACAGAGACAGAGACACAGAGACAGAGACACAGAGACAGAGACACAGAGACAGAGACACAGAGACAGAGACACAGAGGCAGAGACACAGAGACAGAGACACAGAGACAGAGACACAGAGACAGACACACAGAGACAGAGACACAGAGACAGAGACACAGAGACAGAGACACAGAGACAGAGACACAGAGACAGAGACACAGAAACAGAGACACAGAGACACAGAGACAGAGACACAGAGACAGAGACACAGAGACAGTGTCACAGAGACAGGAATGCAGAGACAGAGACACAGAGACAGAGGCACAGAGACACAGAGACGCAGAGACAAGGACACAGAGACAGTGACACAGAGACAGAGACACAGAGACAGTGTCACAGAGATAGAGATGCGGAGACAGAGACACAAAGACAGAGACAGAGACACAGAGACAGCGAAACAGAGACAGAGACACAGAGACAGAGACACAGAGACGGAGACACAGAGGCACAGAGACAGAGACACAGAGACAGAGACACAGAGACAGAGACACAGATACAAAGACGCAGAGACGGAGACACGGAGGGAGAGACACACAGACAGAGACAAAGTTAAAGAGACACAGAGACAGGGACAGAGACACAGAGACAGAGACACAGAGACAGAGACACAGAGACAGAGACACAGAG
The DNA here is from genome assembly GCA_945859595.2 of Megachile willughbiella. NCBI lineage: Eukaryota > Metazoa > Arthropoda > Insecta > Hymenoptera > Megachilidae > Megachile > Megachile willughbiella. Next base: position 11,152,197 of record OX243809.1, on the reverse strand, counting down.
GCAGAGACACAGAGACAGAGACACAGAGACAGAGACACAGAGACAGAGACACAGAGACAGAGACACGGAAACGGATACGCGGAGACAGAGACAAGTAGACAGAGACACAGAGACAGAGACACAGATACAAAGACGCAGAGACAGAGACACGGAGGGAGAGACACACAGACAGAGACAAAGTTAAAGAGACACAGAGACAGGGACAGAGACACAGAGACAGAGACACAGAGACAGAGACACGGAGACGGAGACGCGGAGTCAGAGACAAGTAGACAGAGATTCAGGGACAGAGACACAGAGACGGAGTCACAGAGACAGAGACACAGAGACAGAGACAGAGACACAGAGACAGAGACACAGACACAGAGACAGAGTCACAAAGACAGAGACACAGAGACAGAGACACAGGACAGAGACAAAGATACAGTGACACAGAGACAGAGACAGAGGCAGACACAGAGACACAGAGAGAGACAGAGACAGAGACAGAGACAGAGACAGAGACAGAGACAGAGACAGAGACAGAGACAGAGACAGAGACAGAGACAGAGACAGAGACAGAGACAGAGACAGAGACACAGAGACAGTGACACAGACACAGAGACAGAGACGCAGAGACAGAGACACAGAGACACAGAGACGCAGAGACAGAGACGCAGAGACAGAGACACAGAGACACAGAGACGCAGAGACAGAGAAATAGAGACAGTGACACAGAGACAGAGACACAGAGACACAGAAACACAGATACAGAGCCGCAGAGACAGGGATACAGAGACAGAGACACAGGGACAGAGACACAGAGACAGAGACAGAGACCCAGAGGCAGAGACGCAGAGACAGAGACGGAGACAGAGACAGAGACAGAGACAGAGACAGAGACAGAGACAGAGACAGAGACAGAGACAGAAACAGAGACAGAGTCAGAGACAGAGACAGAGACAGAGACAGAGACAGAGACAGAGACAGAGACAGAGACAGAGACAGAGACAGAGACAGAGACACAGAGACAGAGACACAGACACAGAGACAGAGACGCCGAGACAGTGACACAGAGACAGAGACACAGAGACACAGAGACAGAGCCACAGAGAAAGAGAGACAGAGACAGAGACGCAGAGACAGAGACAGAGACGCAGAGACAGAGACAGAGACAGACAGAGAGACAGAGACAGAGACAGAGACAGAGACAGTGACAGAGACAGAGACAGAGACAGAGAGAGAGACAGATACAGTGACAGAGACAGAGACAGAGACAGAGGCAGAGACAGAGACAGAGACAGAGGCAGAGACAGAGACAGAGACAGAGACAGAGACAGAGACAGAGACAGAGACAGAGACAGAGACAGACACAGAGACAGACACAGAGACAGAGACAGAGACAGAGACAGAGACAGAGACAGAGACAGAGACAGAGACAGAGACACAGAGACAGAGACACAGACACAGAGACAGAGACGCAGAGACAGAGACACAGAGACACAGAGACGCAGAGACAGAGAAATAGAGACAGTGACACAGAGACAGAGACACAGAGACAGAGAAACACAGATACAGAGCCGCAGAGACAGGGACACAGAGACAGAGAGACAGAGACAGCGACACAGAGACAGAGACAGAGACAGAGACAGAGACAGAGACAGAGACAGGGACAGAGACACGGAGACAGAGACACAGAGACAGAGACACGGAGACGGAGACGCGGAGTCAGAGACAAGTAGACAGAGATTCAGGGACAGAGACACAGAGACGGAGTCACAGAGACAGAGACACAGAGACAGAGACACAGAGACAGAGACACAGAGACACAGAGACAGTGACACAGAGACAGAGACACAGAGACAGAGACACAGAGACAGAGAAATAGAGACAGTGACACAGAGACAGAGACACAGAGACAGAGACACAGAGACAGAGCCGCAGAGACAGAGATACAGAGACAGAGACACAGGGACAGAGACACAGAGACAGAGACAGAGACCCAGAGGCAGAGACGCAGAGACAGAGACGGAGACAGAGACAGAGACAGAGACAGAGACAGAGAGACAGAGACACAGACACAGAGACAGGGGCACACAGACAGAGACACAGAGACACAGAATCACAGAGACACAGAGACAGGGACACAGAGACAGAGACACTGAGACAGAGACAAAGATAAAGCGACACAGAGACAGAGACGCAGAGACCGAGACACAGAGACACAGAGACACAGAGACAGAGCCACAGAGACAGAGAGACAGAGACAGAGACACAAAGACAGAGACAGAGACACAGAGACAGCGAAACAGAGACAGAGACACAGAGACAGAGACACAGAGACAGAGACACAGAGACAGAGACACAGAGACACAGAGACAGTGACACAGAGACAGAGACACAGAGACAGTGTCACAGAGATAGAGATTCGGAGACAGAGACACAAAGACAGAGACAGAGACACAGAGACAGCGAAACAGAGACAGAGACACAGAGACAGAGACACAGAGACAGAGACAGAGACAGCGAAACAGAGACAGAGACACAGAGACAGAGACACAGAGACAGAGACAGAGACAGAGACAGAGTCAGAGACAGAGACAGAGACAGAGACAGCGACAGAGACAGAGTCAGAGACAGAGACCGAGACAGAGACAGAGACAGAGACAGAGACAGAGACAGAGACAGAGACAGAGACAGAGACAGAGACACAGAGGCAGAGACACAGACACAGAGACAGAGACGCAGAGACAGAGACACAGAGACACAGAGACGCAGAGACAGAGAAATAGAGACAGTGACACAGAGACAGAGACACAGAGACAGAGACACAGAGACAGAGCCGCAGAGACAGAGATACAGAGACAGAGACACAGGGACAGAGACACAGAGACAGAGACAGAGACCCAGAGGCAGAGACGCAGAGACAGAGACGGAGACAGAGACAGAGACAGAGACAGAGACAGAGACAGAGACAGAGACAGAGACAGAGACAGAGTCAGAGACAGAGACAGAGACAGAGACAGAGACAGAGGCAGAGACAGAGACAGAGAGACAGAGACACAGACACAGAGACAGGGGCACACAGACAGAGACACAGAGGCACAGAATCACAGAGACACAGAGACAGGGACACAGAGACAGAGACACTGAGACAGAGACAAAGATAAAGCGACACAGAGACAGAGACGCAGAGACCGAGACACAGAGACACAGAGACACAGAGACAGAGCCACAGAGACAGAGAGACAGAGACAGAGACAGAGACACAGAGACAGCGAAACAGAGACAGAGACACAGAGACAGAGACACAGAGACAGAGACACAGAGACAGAGACACAGAGACAGAGACACAGAGACAGAGACACAGAGACAGAGACACAGAGACAGAGACACAGAGACAGAGACACAGAGACAGAGACACAGAGACACAGAGACAGTGACACAGAGACAGAGACACGGAGACGGAGACGCGGAGTCAGAGACAAGTAGACAGAGATTCAGGGACAGAGACACAGAGACGGAGTCACAGAGACAGAGACACAGAGACAGAGACACAGAGACAGAGACACAGACACAGTGACAGAGTCACAAAGACAGAGACACAGAGACAGAGACACAGAGACAGAGACACAGAGACAGAGACAAAGATACAGTGACACGGAGACAGAGACAGAGGCAGACACAGAGACAGAGACAGAGACAGAGACAGAGACAGAGACAGAGACAGAGACAGAGACAGAGACAGAGACACAGAGACAGAGACACAGACACAGAGACAGAGACGCAGAGACAGAGACACAGAGACACAGAGACGCAGAGACAGAGAAATAGAGACAGTGACACAGAGACAGAGACACAGAGACAGAGACACAGAGACAGAGCCGCAGAGACAGAGATACAGAGACAGAGACACAGGGACAGAGACACAGAGACAGAGACAGAGACCCAGAGGCAGAGACGCAGAGACAGAGACGGAGACAGAGACAGAGACAGAGACAGAGACAGAGACAGAGACAGAGACAGAGACAGAGTCAGAGACAGAGACAGAGACAGAGACAGAGACAGAGACAGAGACAGAGAGACAGAGACACAGACACAGAGACAGGGGCACACAGACAGAGACACAGAGACACAGAATCACAGAGACACAGAGACAGGGACACAGAGACAGAGACACTGAGACAGAGACAAAGATAAAGCGACACAGAGACAGAGACGCAGAGACCGAGACACAGAGACACAGAGACACAGAGACAGAGCCACAGAGACAGAGAGACAGAGACAGAGACACAAAGACAGAGACAGAGACACAGAGACAGCGAAACAGAGACAGAGACACAGAGACAGAGACACAGAGGCAGAGACACAGAGACAGAGACACAGAGACACAGAGACAGTGACACAGAGACAGAGACACGGAGACAGTGTCACAGAGATAGAGATTCGGAGACAGAGACACAAAGACAGAGACAGAGACACAGAGACAGCGAAACAGAGACAGAGACACAGAGACAGAGACACAGAGACAGAGACAGAGACAGCGAAACAGAGACAGAGACACAGAGACAGAGACACAGAGACAGAGACAGAGACAGAGACAGAGTCAGAGACAGAGACAGAGACAGAGACAGCGACAGAGACAGAGTCAGAGACAGAGACCGAGACAGAGACAGAGACAGAGACAGAGACAGAGACAGAGACAGAGACAGAGACAGAGACAGAGACAGAGACACAGAGGCAGAGACACAGACACAGAGACAGAGACGCAGAGACAGAGACACAGAGACACAGAGACGCAGAGACAGAGAAATAGAGACAGTGACACAGAGACAGAGACACAGAGACAGAGACACAGAGACAGAGCCGCAGAGACAGAGATACAGAGACAGAGACACAGGGACAGAGACACAGAGACAGAGACAGAGACCCAGAGGCAGAGACGCAGAGACAGAGACGGAGACAGAGACAGAGACAGAGGCAGAGACAGAGACAGAGACAGAGTCAGAGACAGAGACAGAGACAGAGACAGAGACAGAGGCAGAGACAGAGACAGAGAGACAGAGACACAGACACAGAGACAGGGGCACACAGACAGAGACACAGAGACACAGAATCACAGAGACACAGAGACAGGGACACAGAGACAGAGACACTGAGACAGAGACAAAGATAAAGCGACACAGAGACAGAGACGCAGAGACCGAGACACAGAGACACAGAGACACAGAGACAGAGCCACAGAGACAGAGAGACAGAGACAGAGACACAAAGACAGAGACAGAGACACAGAGACAGCGAAACAGAGACAGAGACACAGAGACAGAGACACAGAGACAGAGACACAGAGACAGAGACACAGAGACAGAGACACAGAGACAGAGACACAGAGACAGAGACACAGAGACAGAGACACAGAGACACAGAGACAGTGACACAGAGACAGAGACACAGAGACAGTGTCACAGAGATAGAGATTCGGAGACAGAGACACAAAGACAGAGACAGAGACACAGAGACAGCGAAACAGAGACAGAGACAGAGAGACAGAGACACAGAGACAGAGACAGAGACAGAGACAGAGACAGAGACAGAGACAGAGACAGAGACAGAGACAGAGACAGAGACAGAGACAGAGACAGAGACAGAGTCAGAGACAGAGACCGAGACAGAGACAGAGACAGACACAGAGACAGAGACAGAGAGACAGAGACACAGACACAGAGACAGGGGCACACAGACAGAGACACAGAGACACAGAATCACAGAGACACAGAGACAGGGACACAGAGACAGAGACACTGTGACAGAGACATAGATAAAGCGACACAGAGACAGAGACGCAGAGACCGAGATACAGAGACAGAGACACAGAGACAGAGACACAGAGACAGAGACACAGAGACAGAGACACAGATACAGAGACACAGAGACAGAGACACAGAGACAGAGACACAGAGACAGTGACACAGAGACAGAGACACAGACACAGTGACACAGAGACAGTGTCACAGAGACAGAGACACAGAGACAGAGACACAGAGACAGAGAAACAGAGACAGAGACACAGAGACAGTGACACAGAGACAGTGACACAGAGACAGTGTCACAGAGACAGAGATGCAGAGACAGAGACACAGAGACAGAGACACAGAGACAGAGACACAGAGACAGAGACACAGAGACACAGAGACAGTGACACAGAGACAGAGACACAGAGACAGTGTCACAGAGATAGAGATTCGGAGACAGAGACACAAAGACAGAGACAGAGACACAGAGACAGCGAAACAGAGACAGAGACACAGAGACAGAGACACAGAGACAGAGACAGAGACAGCGAAACAGAGACAGAGACACAGAGACAGAGACACAGAGACAGAGACAGAGACAGAGACAGAGTCAGAGACAGAGACAGAGACAGAGACAGCGACAGAGACAGAGTCAGAGACAGAGACCGAGACAGAGACAGAGACAGAGACAGAGACAGAGACAGAGACAGAGACAGAGACAGAGACAGAGACACAGAGGCAGAGACACAGACACAGAGACAGAGACGCAGAGACAGTCACACAGAGACACAGAGACGCAGAGACAGAGAAATAGAGACAGTGACACAGAGACAGAGACACAGAGACAGAGACACAGAGACAGAGCCGCAGAGACAGAGATACAGAGACAGAGACACAGGGACAGAGACACAGAGACAGAGACAGAGACCCAGAGGCAGAGACGCAGAGACAGAGACGGAGACAGAGACAGAGACAGAGACAGAGACAGAGACAGAGACAGAGACAGAGACAGAGACAGAGTCAGAGACAGAGACAGAGACAGAGACAGAGACAGAGGCAGAGACAGAGACAGAGAGACAGAGACACAGACACAGAGACAGGGGCACACAGACAGAGACACAGAGACACAGAATCACAGAGACACAGAGACAGGGACACAGAGACAGAGACACTGAGACAGAGACAAAGATAAAGCGACACAGAGACAGAGACGCAGAGACCGAGACACAGAGACACAGAGACACAGAGACAGAGCCACAGAGACAGAGAGACAGAGACAGAGACAGAGACACAGAGACAGCGAAACAGAGACAGAGACACAGAGACAGAGACACAGAGACAGAGACACAGAGACAGAGACACAGAGACAGAGACACAGAGACAGAGACACAGAGACAGAGACACAGAGACAGAGACACAGAGACAGAGACACAGAGACAGAGACACAGAGACAGAGACACAGAGACACAGAGACAGTGACACAGAGACAGAGACACGGAGACGGAGACGCGGAGTCAGAGACAAGTAGACAGAGATTCAGGGACAGAGACACAGAGACGGAGTCACAGAGACAGAGACACAGAGACAGAGACACAGAGACAGAGACACAGACACAGTGACAGAGTCACAAAGACAGAGACACAGAGACAGAGACACAGAGACAGAGACAAAGATACAGTGACACGGAGACAGAGACAGAGGCAGACACAGAGACAGAGACAGAGACAGAGACAGAGACAGAGACAGAGACAGAGACAGAGACAGAGACAGAGACAGAGACACAGAGACAGAGACACAGACACAGAGACAGAGACGCAGAGACAGAGACACAGAGACACAGAGACGCAGAGACAGAGAAATAGAGACAGTGACACAGAGACAGAGACACAGAGACAGAGGCACAGAGACAGAGCCGCAGAGACAGAGATACAGAGACAGAGACACAGGGACAGAGACACAGAGACAGAGACAGAGACCCAGAGGCAGAGACGCAGAGACAGAGACGGAGACAGAGACAGAGACAGAGACAGAGACAGAGACAGAGACAGAGACAGAGACAGAGTCAGAGACAGAGACAGAGACAGAGACAGAGACAGAGACAGAGACAGAGAGACAGAGACACAGACACAGAGACAGGGGCACACAGACAGAGACACAGAGACACAGAATCACAGAGACACAGAGACAGGGACACAGAGACAGAGACACTGAGACAGAGACAAAGATAAAGCGACACAGAGACAGAGACGCAGAGACCGAGACACAGAGACACAGAGACACAGAGACAGAGCCACAGAGACAGAGAGACAGAGACAGAGACACAAAGACAGAGACAGAGACACAGAGACAGCGAAACAGAGACAGAGACACAGAGACAGAGACACAGAGGCAGAGACACAGAGACAGAGACACAGAGACACAGAGACAGTGACACAGAGACAGAGACACGGAGACAGTGTCACAGAGATAGAGATTCGGAGACAGAGACACAAAGACAGAGACAGAGACACAGAGACAGCGAAACAGAGACAGAGACACAGAGACAGAGACACAGAGACAGAGACAGAGACAGCGAAACAGAGACAGAGACACAGAGACAGAGACACAGAGACAGAGACAGAGACAGAGACAGAGTCAGAGACAGAGACAGAGACAGAGACAGCGACAGAGACAGAGTCAGAGACAGAGACCGAGACAGAGACAGAGACAGAGACAGAGACAGAGACAGAGACAGAGACAGAGACAGAGACAGAGACAGAGACACAGAGGCAGAGACACAGACACAGAGACAGAGACGCAGAGACAGAGACACAGAGACACAGAGACGCAGAGACAGAGAAATAGAGACAGTGACACAGAGACAGAGACACAGAGACAGAGACACAGAGACAGAGACACAGAGACAGAGCCGCAGAGACAGAGATACAGAGACAGAGACACAGGGACAGAGACACAGAGACAGAGACAGAGACCCAGAGGCAGAGACGCAGAGACAGAGACGGAGACAGAGACAGAGACAGAGGCAGAGACAGAGACAGAGACAGAGTCAGAGACAGAGACAGAGACAGAGACAGAGACAGAGGCAGAGACAGAGACAGAGAGACAGAGACACAGACACAGAGACAGGGGCACACAGACAGAGACACAGAGACACAGAATCACAGAGACACAGAGACAGGGACACAGAGACAGAGACACTGAGACAGAGACAAAGATAAAGCGACACAGAGACAGAGACGCAGAGACCGAGACACAGAGACACAGAGACACAGAGACAGAGCCACAGAGACAGAGAGACAGAGACAGAGACACAAAGACAGAGACAGAGACACAGAGACAGCGAAACAGAGACAGAGACACAGAGACAGAGACACAGAGACAGAGACACAGAGACAGAGACACAGAGACAGAGACACAGAGACAGAGACACAGAGACAGAGACACAGAGACAGAGACACAGAGACACAGAGACAGTGACACAGAGACAGAGACACAGAGACAGTGTCACAGAGATAGAGATTCGGAGACAGAGACACAAAGACAGAGACAGAGACACAGAGACAGCGAAACAGAGACAGAGACAGAGAGACAGAGACACAGAGACAGAGACAGAGACAGAGACAGAGACAGAGACAGAGACAGAGACAGAGACAGAGACAGAGACAGAGACAGAGACAGAGACAGAGACAGAGACAGAGTCAGAGACAGAGACCGAGACAGAGACAGAGACAGACACAGAGACAGAGACAGAGAGACAGAGACACAGACACAGAGACAGGGGCACACAGACAGAGACACAGAGACACAGAATCACAGAGACACAGAGACAGGGACACAGAGACAGAGACACTGTGACAGAGACATAGATAAAGCGACACAGAGACAGAGACGCAGAGACCGAGATACAGAGACAGAGACACAGAGACAGAGACACAGAGACAGAGACACAGAGACAGAGACACAGATACAGAGACACAGAGACAGAGACACAGAGACAGAGACACAGAGACAGTGACACAGAGACAGAGACACAGACACAGTGACACAGAGACAGTGTCACAGAGACAGAGACACAGAGACAGAGACACAGAGACAGAGAAACAGAGACAGAGACACAGAGACAGTGACACAGAGACAGTGACACAGAGACAGTGTCACAGAGACAGAGATGCAGAGACAGAGACACAGAGACAGAGAAACAGAGACAGAGGCACAGAGACAGAGACAGAGACACAGAGACAGAGACACAGAGACAGAGACACAGAGACAGAGACACAGAGACAGAGACACAGAGACAGAGACACAGAGACAGAGACACAGAGACAGAGACACAGAGACAGAGACACAGAGACAGAGACACAGAGACAGAGACACAGAGGCAGAGACACAGAGACAGAGACACAGAGACAGAGACACAGAGACAGAGACACAGAGACAGAGACACAGACACAGAGACAGAGACGCCGAGACAGTGACACAGAGACTGAGACACAGAGACACAGAGACACAGAGACAGAGCCACAGTGACACAGAGACAGTGTCACAGAGACAGAGACACAGAGACAGAGACACAGAGACAGAGACACAGAGGCACAGAGACAGAGACACTGAGACAGAGACACAGAGACAGAGACACAGAGACAGAGACACAGAGGCACAGAGACAGAGACACAGAGACAGAGACACAGAGACAGAGACACAGAGACAGAGATGCAGAGACAGAGACACAGAGACAGAGAAACAGAGACAGAGGCACAGAGACAGAGACAGAGACACAGAGACAGAGACACAGAGACAGAGACACAGAGACAGAGACACAGAGACAGAGACACAGAGACAGTGACACAGAGACAGAGACACAGAGACAGTGTCACAGAGACAGAAATGCAGAGACAGAGACACAGAGACAGAGGCACAGAGACACAGAGACACAGAGACGCAGAGACGCAGAGACAAGGACACAGAGACAGTGACACAGAGACAGAGACACAGAGACACAGAGACAGTGACACAGAGACAGAGACACAGAGACAGTGTCACAGAGATAGAGATTCGGAGACAGAGACACAAAGACAGAGACAGAGACACAGAGACAGCGAAACAGAGACAGAGACACAGAGACAGAGACACAGAGACAGAGACACACAGACAGAGACACAGAGACAGAGAGACAGAGACAGAGACAAAGATACAGTGACACAGAGACAGAGACAGAGGCAGACACAGAGACAGAGACAGAGACAGAGACAGAGACAGAGACAGAGACAGAGACAGAGACAGAGACAGAGACAGAGACACAGAGACAGAGACACAGACACAGAGACAGAGACGCAGAGACAGAGACACAGAGACACAGAGACGCAGAGACAGAGAAATAGAGACAGTGACACAGAGACAGAGACACAGAGACAGAGACACAGAGACAGAGCCGCAGAGACAGAGATACAGAGACAGAGACACAGGGACAGAGACACAGAGACAGAGACAGAGACCCAGAGGCAGAGACGCAGAGACAGAGACGGAGACAGAGACAGAGACAGAGACAGAGACAGAGACAGAGACAGAGACAGAGACAGAGTCAGAGACAGAGACAGAGACAGAGACAGAGACAGAGACAGAGACAGAGACAGAGACAGAGACAGAGAGACAGAGACACAGACACAGAGACAGGGGCACACAGACAGAGACACAGAGACACAGAATCACAGAGACACAGAGACAGGGACACAGAGACAGAGACACTGAGACAGAGACAAAGATAAAGCGACACAGAGACAGAGACGCAGAGACCGAGACACAGAGACACAGAGACACAGAGACAGAGCCACAGAGACAGAGAGACAGAGACAGAGACACAAAGACAGAGACAGAGACACAGAGACAGCGAAACAGAGACAGAGACACAGAGACAGAGACACAGAGACAGAGACACAGAGACACAGAGACAGAGAGACAGAGTCAGAGAGACAGAGACACGGAGACAGAGACACAGAGACAGAGACACAGAGACAGAGACACAGACACAGAGACAGAGACGCAGAGACAGAGACACAGACACAGAGACAGGGGCACACAGACAGAGACACAGAGACACAGAATCACAGAGACACAGAGACAGGGACACAGAGACAGAGACACTGAGACAGAGACAAAGATAAAGCGACACAGAGACAGAGACGCAGAGACCGAGACACAGAGACACAGAGACACAGAGACAGAGCCACAGAGACAGAGAGACAGAGACAGAGACACAAAGACAGAGACAGAGACACAGAGACAGCGAAACAGAGACAGAGACACAGAGACAGAGACACAGAGACAGAGACACAGAGACAGAGACACAGAGACAGAGACACAGAGACAGAGACACAGAGACAGAGACACAGAGACAGAGACACAGAGACACAGAGACAGTGACACAGAGACAGAGACACAGAGACAGTGTCACAGAGATAGAGATTCGGAGACAGAGACACAAAGACAGAGACAGAGACACAGAGACAGCGAAACAGAGACAGAGACAGAGAGACAGAGACACAGAGACAGAGACAGAGACAGAGACAGAGACAGAGACAGAGACAGAGACAGAGACAGAGACAGAGACAGAGACAGAGACAGAGACAGAGACAGAGTCAGAGACAGAGACCGAGACAGAGACAGAGACAGACACAGAGACAGAGACAGAGAGACAGAGACACAGACACAGAGACAGGGGCACACAGACAGAGACACAGAGACACAGAATCACAGAGACACAGAGACAGGGACACAGAGACAGAGACACTGTGACAGAGACATAGATAAAGCGACACAGAGACAGAGACGCAGAGACCGAGATACAGAGACAGAGACACAGAGACAGAGACACAGAGACAGAGACACAGAGACAGAGACACAGATACAGAGACACAGAGACAGAGACACAGAGACAGAGACACAGAGACAGTGACACAGAGACAGAGACACAGACACAGTGACACAGAGACAGTGTCACAGAGACAGAGACACAGAGACAGAGACACAGAGACAGAGAAACAGAGACAGAGACACAGAGACAGTGACACAGAGACAGTGACACAGAGACAGTGTCACAGAGACAGAGATGCAGAGACAGAGACACAGAGACAGAGAAACAGAGACAGAGGCACAGAGACAGAGACAGAGACACAGAGACAGAGACACAGAGACAGAGACACAGAGACAGAGACACAGAGACAGAGACACAGAGACAGAGACACAGAGACAGAGACACAGAGACAGAGACACAGAGACAGAGACACAGAGACAGAGACACAGAGACAGAGACACAGAGGCAGAGACACAGAGACAGAGACACAGAGACAGAGACACAGAGACAGAGACACAGAGACAGAGACACAGACACAGAGACAGAGACGCCGAGACAGTGACACAGAGACTGAGACACAGAGACACAGAGACACAGAGACAGAGCCACAGTGACACAGAGACAGTGTCACAGAGACAGAGACACAGAGACAGAGACACAGAGACAGAGACACAGAGGCACAGAGACAGAGACACTGAGACAGAGACACAGAGACAGAGACACAGAGACAGAGACACAGAGGCACAGAGACAGAGACACAGAGACAGAGACACAGAGACAGAGACACAGAGACAGAGATGCAGAGACAGAGACACAGAGACAGAGAAACAGAGACAGAGGCACAGAGACAGAGACAGAGACACAGAGACAGAGACACAGAGACAGAGACACAGAGACAGAGACACAGAGACAGAGACACAGAGACAGTGACACAGAGACAGAGACACAGAGACAGTGTCACAGAGACAGAAATGCAGAGACAGAGACACAGAGACAGAGGCACAGAGACACAGAGACACAGAGACGCAGAGACGCAGAGACAAGGACACAGAGACAGTGACACAGAGACAGAGACACAGAGACACAGAGACAGTGACACAGAGACAGAGACACAGAGACAGTGTCACAGAGATAGAGATTCGGAGACAGAGACACAAAGACAGAGACAGAGACACAGAGACAGCGAAACAGAGACAGAGACACAGAGACAGAGACACAGAGACAGAGACACACAGACAGAGACACAGAGACAGAGAGACAGAGACAGAGACAAAGATACAGTGACACAGAGACAGAGACAGAGGCAGACACAGAGACAGAGACAGAGACAGAGACAGAGACAGAGACAGAGACAGAGACAGAGACAGAGACAGAGACAGAGACACAGAGACAGAGACACAGACACAGAGACAGAGACGCAGAGACAGAGACACAGAGACACAGAGACGCAGAGACAGAGAAATAGAGACAGTGACACAGAGACAGAGACACAGAGACAGAGACACAGAGACAGAGCCGCAGAGACAGAGATACAGAGACAGAGACACAGGGACAGAGACACAGAGACAGAGACAGAGACCCAGAGGCAGAGACGCAGAGACAGAGACGGAGACAGAGACAGAGACAGAGACAGAGACAGAGACAGAGACAGAGACAGAGACAGAGTCAGAGACAGAGACAGAGACAGAGACAGAGACAGAGACAGAGACAGAGACAGAGACAGAGACAGAGAGACAGAGACACAGACACAGAGACAGGGGCACACAGACAGAGACACAGAGACACAGAATCACAGAGACACAGAGACAGGGACACAGAGACAGAGACACTGAGACAGAGACAAAGATAAAGCGACACAGAGACAGAGACGCAGAGACCGAGACACAGAGACACAGAGACACAGAGACAGAGCCACAGAGACAGAGAGACAGAGACAGAGACACAAAGACAGAGACAGAGACACAGAGACAGCGAAACAGAGACAGAGACACAGAGACAGAGACACAGAGACACAGAGACAGAGAGACAGAGTCAGAGAGACAGAGACACGGAGACAGAGACACAGAGACAGAGACACAGAGACAGAGACACAGACACAGAGACAGAGACGCAGAGACAGAGACACAGACACAGAGACAGGGGCACACAGACAGAGACACAGAGACACAGAATCACAGAGACACAGAGACAGGGACACAGAGACAGAGACACTGAGACAGAGACAAAGATAAAGCGACACAGAGACAGAGACGCAGAGACCGAGACACAGAGACACAGAGACACAGAGACAGAGCCACAGAGACAGAGAGACAGAGACAGAGACACAAAGACAGAGACAGAGACACAGAGACAGCGAAACAGAGACAGAGACACAGAGACAGAGACACAGAGACAGAGACACAGAGACACAGAGACAGTGACACAGAGACAGAGACACAGAGACAGTGTCACAGAGATAGAGATTCGGAGACAGAGACACAAAGACAGAGACAGAGACACAGAGACAGAGACACAGAGACAGAGACACAGAGACAGAGACACAGAGACAGTGACACAGAGACAGTGTCACAGAGACAGAGACACAGAGACAGAGACACAGAGACAGAGACACAGAGACAGAGACACAGAGACAGTGACACAGAGACAGTGACACAGAGACAGTGTCACAGAGACAGAGATGCAGAGACAGAGACACAAAGACAGAGACAGAGACACAGAGACAGCGAAACAGAGACAGAGACACAGAGACAGAGACACAGAGACGGAGACACAGAGGCACAGAGACAGAGACACAGAGACAGAGACACAGAGACAGAGACACAGATACAAAGACGCAGAGACGGAGACACGGAGGGAGAGACACAGACAGAGACAAAGTTAAAGAGACACAGAGACAGGGACAGAGACACAGAGACAGAGACACAGAGACAGAGACACAGAGACAGAGACACAGAGACAGAGACACAGAGACAGAGACACAGAGACAGAGACACAGAGACAGAGACACAGAGACAGAGACACAGAGACAGTGACACGGAAACGGATACGCGGAGACAGAGACAAGTAGACAGAGACACAGAGACAGAGACACAGATACAAAGACGCAGAGACAGAGACACGGAGGGAGAGACACACAGACAGAGACAAAGTTAAAGAGACACAGAGACAGGGTCAGGGACACAGAGACAGAGACACAGAGACAGAGACACGGAGACGGAGACTCGGAGTCAGAGACAAGTAGACAGAGATTCAGGGACAGAGACACAGAGACGGAGTCACAGAGACCGAGACACAGAGACAGAGACACAGAGCCAGAGACAAAGATACAGTGACACAGAGACAGAGACAGAGGCAGACACAGAGACAGAGACACAGAGACAGAGACACAGAGACAGAGACACAGAGACAGAGACACAGAGACAGAGACAAAGATACAGTGACACAGAGACAGAGACAGAGGCAGACACAGAGACAGAGACAGAGACAGAGACAGAGACAGAGACAGAGACAGAGACAGAGACAGAGACAGAGACACAGAGACAGAGACACAGACACAGAGACAGAGACGCAGAGACAGAGACACAGAGACACAGAGACGCAGAGACAGAGAAATAGAGACAGTGACACAGAGACAGAGACACAGAGACAGAGACACAGAGACAGAGCCGCAGAGACAGAGATACAGAGACAGAGACACAGGGACAGAGACACAGAGACAGAGACAGAGACCCAGAGGCAGAGACGCAGAGACAGAGACGGAGACAGAGACAGAGACAGAGACAGAGACAGAGACAGAGACAGAGACAGAGACAGAGTCAGAGACAGAGACAGAGACAGAGACAGAGACAGAGACAGAGACAGAGACAGAGACAGAGAGACAGAGACACAGACACAGAGACAGGGGCACACAGACAGAGACACAGAGACACAGAATCACAGAGACACAGAGACAGGGACACAGAGACAGAGACACTGAGACAGAGACAAAGATAAAGCGACACAGAGACAGAGACGCAGAGACCGAGACACAGAGACACACAGACACAGAGACAGAGCCACAGAGACAGAGAGACAGAGACAGAGACACAAAGACAGAGACAGAGACACAGAGACAGCGAAACAGAGACAGAGACACAGAGACAGAGACACAGAGACAGAGACACAGAGACACAGAGACAGAGAGACAGAGTCAGAGAGACAGAGACACGGAGACAGAGACACAGAGACAGAGACACAGAGACAGAGACACAGACACAGAGACAGAGACGCAGAGACAGAGACACAGACACAGAGACAGGGGCACACAGACAGAGACACAGAGACACAGAATCACAGAGACACAGAGACAGGGACACAGAGACAGAGACACTGAGACAGAGACAAAGATAAAGCGACACAGAGACAGAGACGCAGAGACCGAGACACAGAGACACAGAGACACAGAGACAGAGCCACAGAGACAGAGAGACAGAGACAGAGACACAAAGACAGAGACAGAGACACAGAGACAGCGAAACAGAGACAGAGACACAGAGACAGAGACACAGAGACAGAGACACAGAGACACAGAGACAGTGACACAGAGACAGAGACACAGAGACAGTGTCACAGAGATAGAGATTCGGAGACAGAGACACAAAGACAGAGACAGAGACACAGAGACAGCGAAACAGAGACAGAGACACAGAGACAGAGACACAGAGACAGAGACAGAGACAGAGACAGAGACAGAGACAGAGACAGAGACAGAGACAGAGACAGAGACAGAGACAGAGACAGAGACAGAGACAGAGTCAGAGACAGAGACCGAGACAGAGACAGAGACAGAGACAGAGACAGAGACAGAGACAGAGAGACAGAGACACAGACACAGAGACAGGGGCACACAGACAGAGACACAGAGACACAGAATCACAGAGACACAGAGACAGGGACATAGAGACAGAGACACTGTGACAGAGACATAGATAAAGCGACACAGAGACAGAGACGCAGAGACCGAGACACAGAGACAGAGACACAGAGACAGAGACACAGAGACAGAGACACAGAGACAGAGACACAGAGACAGAGACACAGAGACAGAGACACAGAGACAGTGACACAGAGACAGAGACACAGAGCCAGTGACACAGAGACAGTGTCACAGAGACAGAGACACAGAGACAGAGACACAGAGACAGAGACACAGAGACAGTGACACAGAGACAGTGACACAGAGACAGTGTCACAGAGACAGAGATGCAGAGACAGAGACACAAAGACAGAGACAGAGACACAGAGACAGCGAAACAGAGACAGAGACACAGAGACAGAGACACAGAGACGGAGACACAGAGGCACAGAGACAGAGACACAGAGACAGAGACACAGAGACAGAGACACAGATACAAAGACGCAGAGACGGAGACACGGAGGGAGAGACACACAGACAGAGACAAAGTTAAAGAGACACAGAGACAGGGACAGAGACACAGAGACAGAGACACAGAGACAGAGACACAGAGACAGAGACACAGAGACAGAGACACAGAGACAGAGACACAGAGACAGAGACACAGAGACAGAGACACAGAGACAGAGACACAGAGACAGTGACACGGAAACGGATACGCGGAGACAGAGACAAGTAGACAGAGACACAGAGACAGAGACACAGATACAAAGACGCAGAGACAGAGACACGGAGGGAGAGACACACAGACAGAGACAAAGTTAAAGAGACACAGAGACAGGGTCAGAGACACAGAGACAGAGACACAGAGACAGAGACACGGAGACGGAGACTCGGAGTCAGAGACAAGTAGACAGAGATTCAGGGACAGAGACACAGAGACGGAGTCACAGAGACCGAGACACAGAGACAGAGACACAGAGCCAGAGACAAAGATACAGTGACACAGAGACAGAGACAGAGGCAGACACAGAGACAGAGACACAGAGACAGAGACACAGAGACAGAGACACAGAGACAGAGACAAAGATACAGTGACACAGAGACAGAGACAGAGGCAGACACAGAGACAGAGACAGAGACAGAGACAGAGACAGAGACAGAGACAGAGACAGAGACAGAGACAGAGACAGAGACAGAGACACAGAGACAGAGACACAGACACAGAGACAGAGACGCAGAGACAGAGACACAGAGACACAGAGACGCAGAGACAGAGAAATAGAGACAGTGACACAGAGACAGAGACACAGAGACAGAGACACAGAGACAGAGCCGCAGAGACAGAGATACAGAGACAGAGACACAGGGACAGAGACACAGAGACAGAGACAGAGACCCAGAGGCAGAGACGCAGAGACAGAGACGGAGACAGAGACAGAGACAGAGACAGAGACAGAGACAGAGACAGAGACAGAGACAGAGACAGAGACAGAGACAGAGACAGAGACAGAGACAGAGACAGAGACAGAGTCAGAGACAGAGACAGAGACAGAGACAGAGACAGAGACAGAGACAGAGACAGAGAGACAGAGACACAGACACAGAGACAGGGGCACACAGACAGAGACACAGAGACACAGAATCACAGAGACACAGAGACAGGGACACAGAGACAGAGACACAGAGACAGAGACACTGAGACAGAGACAAAGATAAAGAGACACAGAGACAGAGACGCAGAGACCGAGACACAGAGACACAGAGACACAGAGACAGAGCCACAGAGACAGAGAGACAGAGACAGAGACACAAAGACAGTGACAGAGACACAGAGACAGCGAAACAGAGACAGAGACACAGAGACAGAGACAGAGACACAGAGACAGAGACAAAGAGACAGAGACACAGAGACACAGAGACACAGAGACACAGAGACAGAGTCAGAGAGACAGAGACACGGAGACAGAGACACAGAGACAGAGACACAGAGACAGAGACCCAGAGGCAGAGACGCAGAGACAGAGATAGAGACAGAGACAGAGACAGAGACAGAGACAGAGACAGACACAGAGACAGAGACAGAGACAGAGACAGAGACAGAGACAGAGACAGAGACAGAGACAGAGAGACAGAGACACAGACACAGAGACAGGGGCACACAGACAGAGACACAGAGACACAGAATCACAGAGACACAGAGACACAGAATCACAGAGACACAGAGACAGGGACACAGAGACAGAGACAGAGACAGAGACAGAGAGACAGAGACACAGACACAGAGACAGGGGCACACAGACAGAGACACAGAGACACAGAATCACAGAGACACAGAGACACAGAATCACAGAGACACAGAGACAGGGACACAGAGACAGAGACACTGAGACAGAGACAAAGATAAAGCGACACAGAGACAGAGACGCAGAGACCGAGACACAGAGACACAGAGACACAGAGACAGAGCCACAGAGACAGAGAGACAGAGACAGAGACACAAAGACAGAGACAGAGACACAGAGACAGCGAAACAGAGACAGAGACACAGAGACAGAGAGACAGAGACCCAGAGGCAGAGACGCAGAGACAGAGACAGAGACAGAGACAGAGACCGCGACAGAGACAGACACAGAGACAGAGACAGAGAGAGAGACAGAGACAGAGACAGAGACAGAGACAGAGACAGAGACAGAGACAGAGACAGAGACAGAGACAGAGACAGAGACAGAGACAGAGACAGAGACAGAGACAGAGACAGAGTCAGAGACAGAGACAGAGACAGAGACAGAGACAGAGACAGAGACAGAGACACAGAGACAGAGACACAGACACAGAGACAGAGACGCCGAGACAGTGACACAGAGACAGAGACACAGAGACACAGAGACACAGAGACAGAGCCACAGAGAAAGAGAGACAGAGACAGAGGCGCAGAGACAGAGACAGAGACAGACAGAGAGACAGAGACAGAGGCAGAGACAGAGACAGTGACAGAGACAGAGACAGAGACAGAGAGAGAGACCGATACAGTGACAGAGACAGAGACAGAGACAGAGGCAGAGACAGAGACAGAGACAGAGACAGAGACAGAGACAGAGACAGAGACAGAGACAGAGACAGAGACAGAGACAGAGACAGAGACAGAGACAGAGACAGAGACAGAGACAGAGACAGAGACACAGAGACAGAGACACAGACACAGAGACAGGGGCACACAGACAGAGACACAGAGACACAGAATCACAGAGACACAGAGCCAGGGACACACAGACAGAGACACAGAGACAGAGACACACAGACAGAGACAAAGATAAAGAGACACAGAGACAGAGACGCAGAGACAGAGACACAGAGGCACAGAGACAGAGACACAGAGACAGAGACACAGAGACAGAGACACAGAGACAGAGACGAAGAGACAGAGACATGGAGACATAGGCACGGTGGCAGAGACACAGAGACAGAGACAGAGACAGAGACAGAGACAGAGACAGAGACAGAGACAGAGACAGAGTCAGAGACAGAGACACAGACAGAGACAGAGACAGAGACAGTGACAGAGACAGAGACAGAGACAGAGACAGAGACAGAGACAGAGACAGAGACAGAGACAGAGACAGAGACAGAGACAGAGACAGAGACAGAGACAGAGACAGAGACAGAGACAGAGAAAGAGACAGAGACAGTGACAGAGACAGAGACAGAGACAGAGACAGAGACAGAGACAGAGACAGAGACAGAGACAGAGACAGAGACAGACACAGAGACAGAGACAGAGACAGAGACAGAGACAGAGACAGAGACAGAGACAGAGACAGAGACAGAGACATGGACAGAGACAGAGACAGAGACAGAGACAGAGACAGAGACAGAGACAGAGACAGAGACAGAGACAGAGACAGAGACGGAGACGGAGACAGAGACAGAGACGGAGACAGAGACAGAGACAGAGACACAGAGACAGAGATGCAGACACAGAGACGCAGAGACAGAGAAATAGAGACAGTGACACAGAGACAGAGACACAGAGACAGAGACACAGAGACAGAGACACTGAGACAGAGACACAGAGACAGAGACACAGAGACAGAGACACAGAGACAGAGACACAGAGACAGAGACACAGAGACAGAGACACAGAGACAGAGACACAGAGACACAGAGACAGAGACACAGAGACAGAGACACAGAGACAGTGTCACAGAGACAGAAATGCAGAGACAGAGACACAGAGACAGAGGCACAGAGACACAGAGACACAGAGACACAGAGACGCAGAGACAAGGACACAGAGACAGTGACACAGAGGCAGAGACACAGAGACAGTGTCACAGAGATAGAGATGCGGAGACAGAGACACAAAGACAGAGACAGAGACACAGAGAGAGCGAAACAGAGACAGAGACACAGAGACAGAGACACAGAGACGGAGACACAGAGGCACAGAGACAGAGACACAGAGACAGAGACACAGACACAGAGACAGAGTCACAAAGACAGAGACACAGAGACTGAGACACAGAGACAGAGACACAGAGACAGAGACACAGAGACAGAGACACAGAGACAGAGACACAGAGACAGAGACAAAGATACAGTGACACAGAGACAGAGAAAGAGGCAGACACAGAGACAGAGACAGAGACAGAGACAGAGACAGAGACAGAGACAGAGACAGAGACAGAGACAGAGACAGAGACAGAGACAGAGACAGAGACAGAGACAGAGACAGAGACAGAGACGGAGACAGAGACAGAGACAGAGACACAGAGACAGAGATGCAGACACAGAGACGCAGAGACAGAGAAATAGAGACAGTGACACAGAGACAGAGACACAGAGACAGAGACACAGAGACAGAGACACAGAGACAGAGACACAGTGACAGAGACACAGAGACAGAGACACAGAGACAGAGACACAGAGACAGAGACACAGAGACAGAGACACAGAGACAGAGACACAGAGACAGAGACACAGAGACAGAGACACAGAGACAGAGACACAGAAACAGAGACACAGAGACACAGAGACAGAGACACAGAGACAGAGACACAGAGACAGAGACACAGAGACAGTGTCACAGGGACAGAAATGCAGAGACAGAGACACAGAGACAGAGGCACAGAGACACAGAGACACAGAGGCACAGAGACGCAGAGACAAGGACACAGAGACAGTGACACAGAGACAGAGACACAGAGACAGTGTCACAGAGATAGAGATGCGGAGACAGAGACACAAAGACAGAGACAGAGACACAGAGACAGCGAAACAGAGACAGAGACACAGAGACAGAGACACAGAGACGGAGACACAGAGGCACAGAGACAGAGACACAGAGACAGAGACACAGAGACAGAGACACAGATACAAAGACGCAGAGACGGAGACACGGAGGGAGAGACACACAGACAGAGACAAAGTTAAAGAGACACAGAGACAGGGACAGGGACACAGAGACAGAGACACAGAGACAGAGACACAGAGACAGAGACACAGAGACAGAGACACAGAGACAGAGACACAGAGACGGAGACACAGAGGCACAGAGACAGAGACACAGAGACAGAGACACAGAGACAGAGACACAGAGACAGAGACACAGAGACAGAGACACAGAGACAGTGTCACAGAGACAGAAATGCAGAGGCATCGACAAAGAGACAGAGACACAGAGGCACGGAGACAGAGACACAGAGACAGAGAAACAGAGACAGAGGCACAGAGACAGAGACAGAGACACAGAGACAGAGACACAGAGACAGAGACACAGAGACAGAGACACAGAGGCAGAGACACAGAGACAGAGACACAGAGACAGGGACACAGAGACAGAGACACAGAGACAGAGACACAGAGACAGAGACACAGAGACAGAGACACTGATACAGAGACACAGAGACAGAGCCACAGAGACAGTGTCACAGAGACAGAAACGCAGAGACAGAGACACAGAGACAGAGGCACAGAGACACAGAGACACAGAGACACAGAGACGCAGAGACAAGGACACAGGGACAGAGACACAGAGACAGAGACAGAGACCCAGAGGCAGAGACGCAGAGACAGAGACGGAGACAGAGACAGAGACAGAGACAGAGACAGAGACAGAGACAGAGACAGAGACAGAGACAGAGACAGAGACAGAGACAGAGACAGAGTCAGAGACAGAGACAGAGACAGAGACAGAGACAGAGACAGAGACAGAGACAGAGACAGAGAGACAGAGACACAGACACAGAGACAGGGGCACACAGACAGAGACACAGAGACACAGAATCACAGAGACACAGAGACAGGGACACAGAGACAGAGACACAGAGACAGAGACACTGAGACAGAGACAAAGATAAAGAGACACAGAGACAGAGACGCAGAGACCGAGACACAGAGACACAGAGACACAGAGACAGAGCCACAGAGACAGAGAGACAGAGACAGAGACACAAAGACAGTGACAGAGACACAGAGACAGCGAGACAGAGACAGAGACACAGAGACAGAGACAGAGACACAGAGACAGAGACAAAGAGACAGAGACACAGAGACACAGAGACACAGAGACAGAGTCAGAGAGACAGAGACACGGAGACAGAGACACAGAGACAGAGACACAGAGACAGAGACCCAGAGGCAGAGACGCAGAGACAGAGATAGAGACAGAGACAGAGACAGAGACAGAGACAGAGACAGAGACAGAGAGACAGAGACACAGACACAGAGACAGGGGCACACAGACAGAGACACAGAGACACAGAATCACAGAGACACAGAGACACAGAATCACAGAGACACAGAGGCAGGGACACAGAGACAGAGACACTGAGACAGAGACAAAGATAAAGCGACACAGAGACAGAGACGCAGAGACCGAGACACAGAGACACAGAGACACAGAGACAGAGCCACAGAGACAGAGAGACAGAGACAGAGACACAAAGACAGAGACAGAGACACAGAGACAGCGAAACAGAGACAGAGACACAGAGACAGAGACACAGAGACAGCGACACAGAGACACAGAGACAGAGAGACAGAGTCAGAGAGACAGAGACACGGAGACAGAGACACAGAGACAGAGACACAGAGACAGAGACCCAGAGGCAGAGACGCAGAGACAGAGACAGAGACAGAGACCGCGACAGAGACAGACACAGAGACAGAGACAGAGAGAGAGACAGAGACAGAGACAGAGACAGAGACAGAGACAGAGACAGAGACAGAGACAGAGACAGAGACAGAGACAGAGACAGAGACAGAGACAGAGACAGAGACAGAGACAGAGACAGAGACAGAGTCAGAGACAGAGACAGAGACAGAGACAGAGACAGAGACAGAGACAGAGACAGAGACAGAGACACAGAGACAGAGACACAGACACAGAGACAGAGTCACAAAGACAGAGACACAGAGACAGAGACACAGAGACAGAGACACAGAGACAGAGACAAAGATACAGTGACACAGAGACAGAGACAGAGGCAGACACAGAGACAGATACAGAGACAGAGACAGAGACAGAGACAGAGACAGAGACAGAGACAGAGACAGAGACAGAGACAGAGACAGAGACACAGAGACAGAGACACAGACACAGAGACAGAGACGCAGAGACAGAGACACAGAGACACAGAGACGCAGAGACAGAGAAATAGAGACAGTGACACAGAGACAGAGACACAGAGACAGAGACACAGAGACAGAGACACAGAGACAGAGACACAGAGACAGAGACACAGAGACAGAGACACAGAGACGGAGACACAGAGGCACAGAGACAGAGACACAGAGACAGAGACACAGAGACAGAGACACAGAGACAGAGACACAGAGACAGAGACACAGAGACAGTGTCACAGAGACAGAAATGCAGAGGCATCGACAAAGAGACAGAGACACAGAGGCACGGAGACAGAGACACAGAGACAGAGAAACAGAGACAGAGGCACAGAGACAGAGACAGAGACACAGAGACAGAGACACAGAGACAGAGACACAGAGACAGAGACACAGAGGCAGAGACACAGAGACAGAGACACAGAGACAGGGACACAGAGACAGAGACACAGAGACAGAGACACAGAGACAGAGACACAGAGACAGAGACACTGATACAGAGACACAGAGACAGAGCCACAGAGACAGTGTCACAGAGACAGAAACGCAGAGACAGAGACACAGAGACAGAGGCACAGAGACACAGAGACACAGAGACACAGAGACGCAGAGACAAGGACACAGAGACAGTGACACAGAGACAGAGACACAGAGACAGTGTCACAGAGATAGAGATTCGGAGACAGAGACACAAAGACAGAGACAGAGACACGGAGACAGCGAAACAGAGACAGAGACACAGAGACAGAGACACAGAGACGGAGACACAGAGGCACAGAGACAGAGACACAGAGACAGAGACACAGAGACAGAGACACAGATACAAAGACGCAGAGACGGAGACACGGAGGGAGAGACACACAGACAGAGACAAAGTTAAAGAGACACAGAGACAGGGACAGAGACACAGAGACAGAGACACAGAGACAGAGACACAGAGACAAAGACACAGAGACAGAGACACAGAGACAGAGACACAGAGACAGAGACACAGAGACAGAGACACAGAGACAGAGACACGGAAACGGATACGCGGAGACAGAGACAAGTAGACAGAGACACAGAGACAGAGACACAGATACAAAGACGCAGAGACAGAGACACGGAGGGAGAGACACACAGACAGAGACAAAGTTAAAGAGACACAGAGACAGGGACAGGGACACAGAGACAGAGACACAGAGACAGAGACAGAGACACAGAGACAGAGACACAGACACAGAGACAGAGTCACAAAGACAGAGACACAGAGACAGAGACACAGAGACAGAGACACAGAGACAGAGACACAGAGACAGAGACACAGAGACAGAGACACAGAGACAGAGACACAGAGACAGAGACACAGAGACAGAGACACAGAGACAGAGACAAAGATACAGTGACACAGAGACAGAGAAAGAGGCAGACACAGAGACAGAGACAGAGACAGAGACAGAGACAGAGACAGAGACAGAGACAGAGACAGAGACAGAGACAGAGACAGAGACAGAGACAGAGACAGAGACAGAGACAGAGACAGAGACAGAGACAGAGACAGAGACAGAGACGGAGACAGAGACAGAGACAGAGACACAGAGACAGAGATGCAGACACAGAGACGCAGAGACAGAGAAATAGAGACAGTGACACAGAGACAGAGACACAGAGACAGAGACACAGAGACAGAGACACAGAGACAGAGAGACAGTGACAGAGACACAGAGACAGAGACACAGAGACAGAGACACAGAGACAGAGACACAGAGACAGAGACACAGAGACAGAGACACAGAGACAGAGATACAGAGACAGAGACACAGAGACAGAGACACAGAGACAGAGACACAGAAACAGAGAGACAGAGACACAGAGACAGAGACACAGAGACAGAGACACAGAGACAGTGTCACAGAGACAGAAATGCAGAGACAGAGACACAGAGACAGAGGCACAGAGACACAGAGACACAGAGGCACAGAGACGCAGAGACAAGGACACAGAGACAGTGACACAGAGACAGAGACACAGAGACAGTGTCACAGAGATAGAGATGCGGAGACAGAGACACAAAGACAGAGACAGAGACACAGAGACAGCGAAACAGAGACAGAGACACAGAGACAGAGACACAGAGACAGAGCCGCAGAGACAGAGATACAGAGACAGAGACACAGGGACAGAGACACAGAGACAGAGACACAGAGACAGAGACACAGAGACAGAGACACAGAAACAGAGACACAGAGACAGAGACACAGAGACAGAGACACAGAGACAGAGACACAGAGACAGAGACACAGAGACAGAGACACAGAGACGGAGACACAGAGACAGAGACACAGAGACAGAGACACAGAGACAGAGACACAGAGACAGAGACACAGAGACAGAGACACAGAGACAGAGACACAGAGACAGAGACACAGAGACAGTGTCACAGAGACAGAAATGCAGAGACCGAGACACAGAGACAGAGGCACAGAGACACAGAGACACAGAGACACAGAGACGCAGAGACAAGGACACAGAGACAGTGACACAGAGACAGAGACACAGAGACAGTGTCACAGAGATAGAGATGCGGAGACAGAGACACAAAGACAGAGACAGAGACACAGAGACAGCGAAACAGAGACAGGGACACAGAGACAGAGACACAGAGACGGAGACACAGAGGCACAGAGACAGAGACACAGAGACAGAGACACAGAGACAGAGACACAGAGACAGAGACACAGATACAAAGACGCAGAGACGGAGACACGGAGGGAGAGACACACAGACAGAGACAAAGTTAAAGAGACACAGAGACAGGGACAGAGACACAGAGACAGAGACAGAGACCCAGAGGCAGAGACGCAGAGACAGAGACGGAGACAGAGACAGAGACAGAGACAGAGACAGAGACAGAGCCACAGAGACAGAGAGACAGAGACAGAGACACAAAGACAGAGACAGAGACACAGAGACAGCGAAACAGAGACAGAGACACAGAGACAGAGACACAGAGACAGAGACACAGAGACACAGAGACACAGAGACAGAGTCAGAGAGACAGAGACACGGAGACAGAGACACAGAGACAGAGACACAGAGACAGAGACCCAGAGGCAGAGACGCAGAGACAGAGACAGAGACAGAGACCGCGACAGAGACAGACACAGAGACAGAGACAGAGAGAGAGACAGAGACAGAGACAGAGACAGAGACAGAGACAGAGACAGAGACACAGAGACAGAGACACAGACACAGAGACAGAGACGCAGAGACAGAGACACAGAGACACAGAGACGCAGAGACAGAGAAATAGAGACAATGACACAGAGACAGAGACACAGAGACACAGAAACACAGAGACAGAGCCGCAGAGACAGGGATACAGAGACAGAGACACAGGGACAGAGACACAGAGACAGAGACAGAGACCCAGAGGCAGAGACGCAGAGACAGAGACGGAGACAGAGACAGAGACAGAGACAGAGACAGAGACAGAGACAGAGACAGAGACAGAGACAGAGACAGAGACAGAGACAGAGACAGAGACAGAGACAGAGTCAGAGACAGAGACAGAGACAGAGACAGAGACAGAGACAGAGACAGAGACACAGAGACAGAGACACAGACACAGAGACAGAGACGCCGAGACAGTGACACAGAGACAGAGACACAGAGACACAGAGACACAGAGACAGAGCCACAGAGAAAGAGAGACAGAGACAGAGGCGCAGAGACAGAGACAGAGACAGACAAAGAGACAGAGACAGAGACAGAGACAGAGACAGTGACAGAGACAGAGACAGAGACAGATACAGTGACAGAGACAGAGACAGAGACAGAGGCAGAGACAGAGACAGAGACAGAGACAGAGACAGGGACAGAGACAGAGACAGAGACAGAGACAGAGACAGAGACAGAGACAGAGACAGAGACAGAGACACAGAGACAGAGACACAGACACAGAGACAGGGGCACACAGACAGAGACACAGAGACACAGAATCACAGAGACACAGAGACAGGGACACACAGACAGAGACACAGAGACAGAGACACACAGACAGAGACAAAGTTAAAGAGACACAGAGACAGGGACAGAGACACAGAGACAGAGACACAGAGACAGAGACACGGAGACGGAGACGCGGAGTCAGAGACAAGTAGACAGAGATTCAGGGACAGAGACACAGAGAGGGAGTCACAGAGACAGAGACACAGAGACAGAGACAGAGACACAGAGACAGAGACACAGACACAGAGACAGAGTCACAAAGACAGAGACACAGAGACAGAGACACAGAGGCAGAGACACAGAGACAGAGACAAAGATACAGTGACACAGAGACAGAGACAGAGGCAGACACAGAGACAGAGACAGAGACAGAGACAGAGACAGAGACAGAGACAGAGACAGAGGCAGAGACAGGGACAGAGACAGAGACACAGAGACAGAGACACAGACACAGAGACAGAGACGCAGAGACAGAGACACAGAGACACAGAGACGCAGAGACAGAGAAATAGAGACAGTGACACAGAGACAGAGACACAGAGACAGAGACACAGAGACAGAGCCGCATTGACAGAGATACAGAGACAGAGACACAGGGACAGAGACACAGAGACAGAGACAGAGACCCAGAGGCAGAGACAGAGACAGAGAGACAGAGACACAGACACAGAGACAGGGGTACACAGACAGAGACACAGAGACACAGAGACAGAGACAAAGAGACAGAGACACAGAGACACAGAGACACAGAGACAGAGACACAGAGACAGAGACACAGAGACGGAGACACAGAGACAGAGACACAGAGACAGAGACACAGAGACAGAGACACAGAGACAGAGACACAGAGACAGAGACACAGAGACAGAGACACAGAGACAGAGACACAGAGACAGAGACACAGAGACAGAGACACAGAGACAGAGACACAGAGACAGTGTCACAGAGACAGAAATGCAGAGACAGAGACACAGAGACAGTGTCACAGAGATAGAGATGCGGAGACAGAGACACAAAGCCAGAGACAGAGACACAGAGACAGCGAAACAGAGACAGGGACACAGAGACGGAGACACAGAGACGGAGACACAGAGGCACAGAGACAGAGACACAGAGACAGAGACACAGAGACAGAGACACAGATACAAAGACGCAGAGACGGAGACACGGAGGGAGAGACACACAGACAGAGACAAAGTTAAAGAGACACAGAGACAGGGGCAGAGACACAGAGACAGAGACACAGAGACAGAGACACAGAGACAGAAACACAGAGACAGAGACACAGAGACAGAGACACAGAGACAGAGACACGGAAACGGATACGCGGAGACAGAGACAAGTAGACAGAGACACGGAAACGGATACGCGGAGACAGAGACAAGTAGACAGAGACACAGAGACAGAGACACAGATACAAAGTCGCAGAGACAGAGACACGGAGGGAGAGACACACAGACAGAGACAAAGTTAAAGAGACACAGAGACAGGGACAGAGACACAGAGACAGAGACACAGAGACAGAGACACGGAGACGGAGACGCGGAGTCAGAGACAAGTAGACAGAGATTCAGGGACAGAGACACAGAGAGGGAGTCACAGAGACAGAGACACAGAGACAGAGACAGAGACACAGAGACAGAGACACAGACACAGAGACAGAGTCACAAAGACAGAGACACAGAGACAGAGACACAGAGACAGAGACACAGAGACAGAGACAAAGATACAGTGACACAGAGACAGAGACAGAGGCAGACACAGAGACAGAGACAGAGACAGAGACAGAGACAGAGACAGAGACAGAGACAGAGGCAGAGACAGGGACAGAGACAGAGACACAGAGACAGAGACACAGACACAGAGACAGAGACGCAGAGACAGAGACACAGAGACACAGAGACGCAGAGACAGAGAAATAGAGACAGTGACACAGAGACAGAGACACAGAGACAGAGACACAGAGACAGAGCCGCAGAGACAGAGATACAGAGACAGAGACACAGGGACAGAGACACAGAGACAGAGACAGAGACCCAGAGGCAGAGACAGAGACAGAGAGACAGAGACACAGACACAGAGACAGGGGTACACAGACAGAGACACAGAGACACAGAATCACAGAGACACAGAGACAGGGACACAGAGACAGAGACACAGAGACAGAGACACAGAGACAGAGACACGGAGACAGTGTCACAGAGACAGAGACACAGAGACACAAAGACAGAGACAGAGACACAGAGACAGCGAAACAGAGACAGAGACACAGAGACAGAGACAGAGACACAGAGACAGAGACAAAGAGACAGAGATACAGAGACACAGAGACACAGAGACAGAGTCAGAGAGACAGAGACACAGAGACAGTGTCACAGAGACAGAAATGCAGAGACATCGACAAAGAGACAGAGACACAGAGGCACGGAGACAGAGACACAGAGACGGAGACACAGAGACAGAGACACAGAGACAGAGACACAGAGACAGAGACACAGAGACAGAGACACAGAGACAGAGACCCAGAGGCAGAGACGCAGAGACATGGACAGAGACAGAGACAGAGACAGAGACAGAGACAGAGACAGAGACAGAGACAGAGACAGAGACAGAGACAGAGACAGAGACAGAGACGGAGACGGAGACAGAGACAGAGACGGAGACAGAGACAGAGACAGAGACAGAGACACAGAGACAGAGGCACAGAGACACAGAGACACAGAGACACAGAGACGCAGAGACAGATACACAGGGACAGTGAGACAGAGACAGGGACACATAGACAGAGACATAGAGACAGTGACACAGAGACAGAGATGCAGAGACAGAGACACAAAGACAGAGACAGGGACACAGAGACAGAGAAACAGAGACAGCGACACAGAGACAGAGACAGAGACACAGAGACAGAGACACAGAGACAGAGACACAGAGACAGAGACACAGGGACAGAGACACAGAGACAGAGACACAGAGACAGAGACACAGAGGCACTGAGACAGAGACACAGAGACAGAGACACAGAGACAGAGGCACAGAGACACACAGACACAGAGACACAGATACGCAGAGACAAGGACACAGAGACAGTGACACAGAGACAGAGACACAGAGAGAGTGTCATAGAGATAGAGATGCAGAGACAGAGACTCAAAGACAGAGACAGAGACACAGAGACAGCGAAACAAAGACAGAGACACAGAGACAGAGACAGAGACACACAGACAGAGACACAGAGACAGAGACACAGAGACAGAGACACAGAGACAGAGACACAGAGACGGAGACACAGAGACAGGGACACAGAGACAGAGACACAGAGACAGAGACACAGAGACAGAGACACAGAGACAGAGACACAGAGACAGAGACGCAGAGACAGAGACACAGAGACACAGAATCACAGAGACACAGAGACAGAGACACTGAGACAGAGACAAAGATAAAGCGACACAGAGACAGAGACGCAGAGACCGAGACACAGAGACACACAGACACAGAGACAGAGCCACAGAGACAGAGAGACAGAGACAGAGACACAAAGACAGAGACAGAGACACAGAGACAGCGAAACAGAGACAGAGACACAGAGACAGAGACACAGAGACAGAGGCACAGAGTCACAGAGACACAGAGACACAGAGACCCAGAGACAAGGACACAGAGACAGTGACACAGAGACAGAGACACAGAGACAGTGTCACAGAGATAGAGATTCGGAGACAGAGACACAAAGACAGAGACAGAGACACAGAGACAGCGAAACAGAGACAGAGACACAGAGACAGAGACACAGAGACGGAGACACAGAGGCACAGAGACAGAGACACAGAGACAGAGACACAGATACAAAGACGCAGAGACATAGACACGGAGGGAGAGACACACAGACAGAGACACAGAGACAGAGACACGGAAACGGATACGCGGAGACAGAGACAAGTAGACAGAGACACAGAGACAGAGACACAGATACAAACACGCAGAGACAGAGACACGGAGGGAGAGACACACAGACAGAGACAAAGTTAAAGAGACACAGAAACAGGGACAGAGACACAGAGACAGAGACACAGAGACGGAGACACAGAGACAGAGACACAGACACAGAGACAGAGACGCAGAGACAGAGACACAGAGACACAGAGACGCAGAGACAGAGAAATAGAGACAGTGACACAGAGACAGAGACACTGAGACAGAGACACAGAGACAGAGCCGCAGAGACAGAGATACAGAGACAGAGACACAGGGACAGAGACACAGAGACAGAGACAGAGACCCAGAGGCAGAGACGCAGAGACAGAGACGGAGACAGAGACAGAGACAGAGACAGAGACAGAGACAGAGACAGAGACAGAGACAGAGACAGAGACAGAGACAGAGACAGAGACAGAGACAGAGTCAGAGACAGAGACAGAGACAGAGACAGAGACAGAGACAGAGACAGAGACAGAGAGACAGAGACACAGACACAGAGACAGGGGCACACAGACAGAGACACAGAGACACAGAATCACAGAGACACAGAGACAGGGACACAGAGACGGAGACACTGAGACACAGAATCACAGAGACACAGAGACAGGGACACACAGACAGAGACACAGAGACAGAGACACACAGACAGAGACAAAGATAAAGAGACACAGAGACAGAGACGCAGAGACAGAGACACAGAGGCACAGAGACAGACACACAGAGACAGAGACACAGAGACAGAGACACAGAGACAGAGACACAGAGACAGAGACACAGAGACAGAGACACAGAGACAGAGACGAAGAGACAGAGACATGGAGACATAGGCACGGAGGCAGAGACACAGAGACAGAGACAGAGACAGAGACAGAGACAGAGACAGAGACAGAGACAGAGACAGAGTCAGAGACAGAGACACAGACAGAGACAGAGACAGAGACAGTGACAGAGACAGAGACAGAGACAGAGACAGAGAAAGAGACAGAGACAGAGACAGAGACAGATACAGAGACAGAGACAGAGACAGAGACAGAGAAAGAGACAGAGACAGTGACAGAGACAGAGACAGAGACAGAGACAGAGACAGAGACAGAGACAGAGACAGAGACAGAGACAGAGACAGAGACAGACACAGAGACAGAGACAGAGACAGAGACAGAGACAGAGACAGAGACAGAGACAGGGACAGAGACAGAGACAGAGACAGAGACATGGACAGAGACAGAGACAGAGGCAGAGACAGAGACAGAGACAGAGACAGAGACAGAGACAGAGACAGAGACAGAGACAGAGACGGAGACGGAGACAGAGACAGAGACGGAGACAGAGACAGAGACAGAGACACAGAGACAGAGATGCAGACACAGAGACGCAGAGACAGAGAAATAGAGACAGTGACACAGAGACAGAGACACAGAGACAGAGACACAGAGACAGAGACACAGAGACAGAGACACAGAGACAGAGACACAGAGACAGAGACACAGAAACAGAGACACAGAGACACAGAGACAGAGACACAGAGACAGAGACACAGAGACAGAGACACAGAGACAGTGTCACAGAGACAGAAATGCAGAGACAGCGACACAGAGACAGAGGCACAGAGACATAGAGACACAGAGACACAGAGACGCAGAGACAAGGACACAGAGACAGTGACACAGAGACAGAGACACAGAGACAGTGTCACAGAGATAGAGATGCGGAGACAGAGACACAAAGACAGAGACAGAGACACAGAGACAGCGAAACAGAGACAGAGACACAGAGACAGAGACACAGAGACGGAGACACAGAGGCACAGAGACAGAGACACAGTGACAGAGACACAGAGACAGAGACACAGATACAAAGACGCAGAGACGGAGACACGGAGGGAGAGACACACAGACAGAGACAAAGTTAAAGAGACACTGAGACAGGGACAGAGACACAGAGACAGAGACACAGAGACAGAGACACAGAGACAGAAACACAGAGACAGCGACACAGAGACAGAGACACAGAGACAGAGACACGGAAACGGATACGCGGAGACAGAGACAAGTAGACAGAGACACAGAGACAGAGACACAGATACAAAGACGCAGAGACAGAGACACGGAGGGAGAGACACACAGACAGAGACACAGAGACAGAGACACGGAAACGGATACGCGGAGACAGAGACAAGTAGACAGAGACACAGAGACAGAGACACAGATACAAACACGCAGAGACAGAGACACGGAGGGAGAGACACACAGACAGAGACAAAGTTAAAGAGACACAGAAACAGGGACAGAGACACAGAGACAGAGACACAGAGACAGAGACACAGAGACAGAGACACAGACACAGAGACAGAGACGCAGAGACAGAGACACAGAGACACAGAGACGCAGAGACAGAGAAATAGAGACAGTGACACAGAGACAGAGACACTGAGACAGAGACACAGAGACAGAGCCGCAGAGACAGAGATACAGAGACAGAGACACAGGGACAGAGACACAGAGACAGAGACAGAGACCCAGAGGCAGAGACGCAGAGACAGAGACGGAGACAGAGACAGAGACAGAGACAGAGACAGAGACAGAGACAGAGACAGAGACAGAGACAGAGACAGAGACAGAGACAGAGACAGAGACAGAGACAGAGTCAGAGACAGAGACAGAGACAGAGACAGAGACAGAGACAGAGACAGAGACAGAGAGACAGAGACACAGACACAGAGACAGGGGCACACAGACAGAGACACAGAGACACAGAATCACAGAGACACAGAGACAGGGACACAGAGACGGAGACACTGAGACACAGAATCACAGAGACACAGAGACAGGGACACACAGACAGAGACACAGAGACAGAGACACACAGACAGAGACAAAGATAAAGAGACACAGAGACAGAGACGCAGAGACAGAGACACAGAGGCACAGAGACAGACACACAGAGACAGAGACACAGAGACAGAGACACAGAGACAGAGACACAGAGACAGAGACACAGAGACAGAGACGAAGAGACAGAGACATGGAGACATAGGCACGGAGGCAGAGACACAGAGACAGAGACAGAGACAGAGACAGAGACAGAGACAGAGACAGAGACAGAGACAGAGACAGAGACAGAGTCAGAGACAGAGACACAGACAGAGACAGAGACAGAGACAGTGACAGAGACAGAGACAGAGACAGAGACAGAGACAGAGAAAGAGAAAGAGACAGAGACAGAGACAGATACAGAGACAGAGACAGAGACAGAGACAGAGAAAGAGACAGAGACAGTGACAGAGACAGAGACAGAGACAGAGACAGAGACAGAGACAGAGACAGAGACAGAGACAGAGACAGACACAGAGACAGAGACAGAGACAGAGACAGAGACAGAGACAGAGACAGAGACAGAGACAGAGACAGAGACATGGACAGAGACAGAGACAGAGGCAGAGACAGAGACAGAGACAGAGACAGAGACAGAGACAGAGACAGAGACAGAGACAGAGACGGAGACGGAGACAGAGACAGAGACGGAGACAGAGACAGAGACAGAGACACAGAGACAGAGATGCAGACACAGAGACGCAGAGACAGAGAAATAGAGACAGTGACACAGAGACAGAGACACAGAGACAGAGACACAGAGACAGAGACACAGAGACAGAGACACAGAGACAGAGACACAGAGACAGAGACACAGAGACAGAGACACAGAAACAGAGACACAGAGACACAGAGACAGAGACACAGAGACAGAGACACAGAGACAGAGACACAGAGACAGTGTCACAGAGACAGAGACACAGAGACAGAGACACAGAGACAGAGAGACAGTGACAGAGACACAGAGACAGAGACACAGAGACAGAGACACAGAGACAGAGACACAGAGACAGAGACACAGAGACAGAGACACAGAGACAGAGATACAGAGACAGAGACACAGAGACAGAGACACAGAGACAGAGACACAGAAACAGAGAGACAGAGACACAGAGACAGAGACACAGAGACAGAGACACAGAGACAGTGTCACAGAGACAGAAATGCAGAGACAGAGACACAGAGACAGAGGCACAGAGACACAGAGACACAGAGGCACAGAGACGCAGAGACAAGGACACAGAGACAGTGACACAGAGACAGAGACACAGAGACAGTGTCACAGAGATAGAGATGCGGAGACAGAGACACAAAGACAGAGACAGAGACACAGAGACAGCGAAACAGAGACAGAGACACAGAGACAGAGACACAGAGACAGAGCCGCAGAGACAGAGATACAGAGACAGAGACACAGGGACAGAGACACAGAGACAGAGACACAGAGACAGAGACACAGAGACAGAGACACAGAAACAGAGACACAGAGACAGAGACACAGAGACAGAGACACAGAGACAGAGACACAGAGACAGAGACACAGAGACAGAGACACAGAGACGGAGACACAGAGACAGAGACACAGAGACAGAGACACAGAGACAGAGACACAGAGACAGAGACACAGAGACAGAGACACAGAGACAGAGACACAGAGACAGAGACACAGAGACAGAGACACAGAGACAGTGTCACAGAGACAGAAATGCAGAGACCGAGACACAGAGACAGAGGCACAGAGACACAGAGACACAGAGACACAGAGACGCAGAGACAAGGACACAGAGACAGTGACACAGAGACAGAGACACAGAGACAGTGTCACAGAGATAGAGATGCGGAGACAGAGACACAAAGACAGAGACAGAGACACAGAGACAGCGAAACAGAGACAGGGACACAGAGACAGAGACACAGAGACGGAGACACAGAGGCACAGAGACAGAGACACAGAGACAGAGACACAGAGACAGAGACACAGAGACAGAGACACAGATACAAAGACGCAGAGACGGAGACACGGAGGGAGAGACACACAGACAGAGACAAAGTTAAAGAGACACAGAGACAGGGACAGAGACACAGAGACAGAGACAGAGACCCAGAGGCAGAGACGCAGAGACAGAGACGGAGACAGAGACAGAGACAGAGACAGAGACAGAGACAGAGCCACAGAGACAGAGAGACAGAGACAGAGACACAAAGACAGAGACAGAGACACAGAGACAGCGAAACAGAGACAGAGACACAGAGACAGAGACACAGAGACAGAGACACAGAGACACAGAGACACAGAGACAGAGTCAGAGAGACAGAGACACGGAGACAGAGACACAGAGACAGAGACACAGAGACAGAGACCCAGAGGCAGAGACGCAGAGACAGAGACAGAGACAGAGACCGCGACAGAGACAGACACAGAGACAGAGACAGAGAGAGAGACAGAGACAGAGACAGAGACAGAGACAGAGACAGAGACAGAGACACAGAGACAGAGACACAGACACAGAGACAGAGACGCAGAGACAGAGACACAGAGACACAGAGACGCAGAGACAGAGAAATAGAGACAATGACACAGAGACAGAGACACAGAGACACAGAAACACAGAGACAGAGCCGCAGAGACAGGGATACAGAGACAGAGACACAGGGACAGAGACACAGAGACAGAGACAGAGACCCAGAGGCAGAGACGCAGAGACAGAGACGGAGACAGAGACAGAGACAGAGACAGAGACAGAGACAGAGACAGAGACAGAGACAGAGACAGAGACAGAGACAGAGACAGAGACAGAGACAGAGACAGAGTCAGAGACAGAGACAGAGACAGAGACAGAGACAGAGACAGAGACAGAGACACAGAGACAGAGACACAGACACAGAGACAGAGACGCCGAGACAGTGACACAGAGACAGAGACACAGAGACACAGAGACACAGAGACAGAGCCACAGAGAAAGAGAGACAGAGACAGAGGCGCAGAGACAGAGACAGAGACAGACAAAGGGACAGAGACAGAGACAGAGACAGAGACAGTGACAGAGACAGAGACAGAGACAGATACAGTGACAGAGACAGAGACAGAGACAGAGGCAGAGACAGAGACAGAGACAGAGACAGAGACAGGGACAGAGACAGAGACAGAGACAGAGACAGAGACAGAGACAGAGACAGAGACAGAGACACAGAGACAGAGACACAGACACAGAGACAGGGGCACACAGACAGAGACACAGAGACACAGAATCACAGAGACACAGAGACAGGGACACACAGACAGAGACACAGAGACAGAGACACACAGACAGAGACAAAGTTAAAGAGACACAGAGACAGGGACAGAGACACAGAGACAGAGACACAGAGACAGAGACACGGAGACGGAGACGCGGAGTCAGAGACAAGTAGACAGAGATTCAGGGACAGAGACACAGAGAGGGAGTCACAGAGACAGAGACACAGAGACAGAGACAGAGACACAGAGACAGAGACACAGACACAGAGACAGAGTCACAAAGACAGAGACACAGAGACAGAGACACAGAGGCAGAGACACAGAGACAGAGACAAAGATACAGTGACACAGAGACAGAGACAGAGGCAGACACAGAGACAGAGACAGAGACAGAGACAGAGACAGAGACAGAGACAGAGACAGAGGCAGAGACAGGGACAGAGACAGAGACACAGAGACAGAGACACAGACACAGAGACAGAGACGCAGAGACAGAGACACAGAGACACAGAGACGCAGAGACAGAGAAATAGAGACAGTGACACAGAGACAGAGACACAGAGACAGAGACACAGAGACAGAGCCGCATTGACAGAGATACAGAGACAGAGACACAGGGACAGAGACACAGAGACAGAGACAGAGACCCAGAGGCAGAGACAGAGACAGAGAGACAGAGACACAGACACAGAGACAGGGGTACACAGACAGAGACACAGAGACACAGAATCACAGAGACACAGAGACAGAGACAAAGAGACAGAGACACAGAGACACAGAGACACAGAGACAGAGACACAGAGACAGAGACACAGAGACGGAGACACAGAGACAGAGACACAGAGACAGAGACACAGAGACAGAGACACAGAGACAGAGACACAGAGACAGAGACACAGAGACAGAGACACAGAGACAGAGACACAGAGACAGAGACACAGAGACAGAGACACAGAGACAGTGTCACAGAGACAGAAATGCAGAGACAGAGACACAGAGACAGTGTCACAGAGATAGAGATGCGGAGACAGAGACACAAAGCCAGAGACAGAGACACAGAGACAGCGAAACAGAGACAGGGACACAGAGACGGAGACACAGAGACGGAGACACAGAGGCACAGAGACAGAGACACAGAGACAGAGACACAGAGACAGAGACACAGATACAAAGACGCAGAGACGGAGACACGGAGGGAGAGACACACAGACAGAGA
Organism: Megachile willughbiella; assembly: GCA_945859595.2. Taxonomy (NCBI): domain Eukaryota; kingdom Metazoa; phylum Arthropoda; class Insecta; order Hymenoptera; family Megachilidae; genus Megachile; species Megachile willughbiella. Next base: position 11,111,767 of record OX243809.1, on the reverse strand, counting down.
CAAAGTTAAAGAGACACAGAGACAGGGGCAGAGACACAGAGACAGAGACACAGAGACAGAGACACAGAGACAGAAACACAGAGACAGAGACACAGAGACAGAGACACAGAGACAGAGACACGGAAACGGATACGCGGAGACAGAGACAAGTAGACAGAGACACGGAAACGGATACGCGGAGACAGAGACAAGTAGACAGAGACACAGAGACAGAGACACAGATACAAAGACGCAGAGACAGAGACACGGAGGGAGAGACACACAGACAGAGACAAAGTTAAAGGGACACAGAGACAGGGACAGAGACACAGAGACAGAGACACAGAGACAGAGACACGGAGACGGAGACGCGGAGTCAGAGACAAGTAGACAGAGATTCAGGGACAGAGACACAGAGAGGGAGTCACAGAGACAGAGACACAGAGACAGAGACAGAGACACAGAGACAGAGACACAGACACAGAGACAGAGTCACAAAGACAGAGACACAGAGACAGAGACACAGAGACAGAGACACAGAGACAGAGACAAAGATACAGTGACACAGAGACAGAGACAGAGGCAGACACAGAGACAGAGACAGAGACAGAGACAGAGACAGAGACAGAGACAGAGACAGAGGCAGAGACAGGGACAGAGACAGAGACACAGAGACAGAGACACAGACACAGAGACAGAGACGCAGAGTCAGAGACACAGAGACACAGAGACGCAGAGACAGAGAAATAGAGACAGTGACACAGAGACAGAGACACAGAGACAGAGACACAGAGACAGAGCCGCAGAGACAGAGATACAGAGACAGAGACACAGGGACAGAGACACAGAGACAGAGACAGAGACCCAGAGGCAGAGACAGAGACAGAGAGACAGAGACACAGACACAGAGACAGGGGTACACAGACAGAGACACAGAGACACAGAATCACAGAGACACAGAGACAGGGACACAGAGACAGAGACACAGAGACAGAGACACAGAGACAGAGACACGGAGACAGTGTCACAGAGACAGAGACACAGAGACACAAAGACAGAGACAGAGACACAGAGACAGCGAAACAGAGACAGAGACACAGAGACAGAGACAGAGACACAGAGACAGAGACAAAGAGACAGAGATACAGAGACACAGAGACACAGAGACAGAGTCAGAGAGACAGAGACACAGAGACAGTGTCACAGAGACAGAAATGCAGAGACATCGACAAAGAGACAGAGACACAGAGGCACGGAGACAGAGACACAGAGACGGAGACACAGAGACAGAGACACAGAGACAGAGACACAGAGACAGAGACACAGAGACAGAGACACAGAGACAGAGACCCAGAGGCAGAGACGCAGAGACATGGACAGAGACAGAGACAGAGACAGAGACAGAGACAGAGACAGAGACAGAGACAGAGACAGAGACAGAGACAGAGACAGAGACAGAGACGGAGACGGAGACAGAGACAGAGACGGAGACAGAGACAGAGACAGAGACAGAGACACAGAGACAGAGGCACAGAGACACAGAGACACAGAGACACAGAGACGCAGAGACAGATACACAGGGACAGTGAGACAGAGACAGGGACACATAGACAGAGACATAGAGACAGTGACACAGAGACAGAGATGCAGAGACAGAGACACAAAGACAGAGACAGGGACACAGAGACAGAGAAACAGAGACAGCGACACAGAGACAGAGACAGAGACACAGAGACAGAGACACAGAGACAGAGACACAGAGACAGAGACACAGGGACAGAGACACAGAGACAGAGACACAGAGACAGAGACACAGAGGCACTGAGACAGAGACACAGAGACAGAGACACAGAGACAGAGGCACAGAGACACACAGACACAGAGACACAGATACGCAGAGACAAGGACACAGAGACAGTGACACAGAGACAGAGACACAGAGAGAGTGTCATAGAGATAGAGATGCAGAGACAGAGACTCAAAGACAGAGACAGAGACACAGAGACAGCGAAACAAAGACAGAGACACAGAGACAGAGACAGAGACACACAGACAGAGACACAGAGACAGAGACACAGAGACAGAGACACAGAGACAGAGACACAGAGACGGAGACACAGAGACAGGGACACAGAGACAGAGACACAGAGACAGAGACACAGAGACAGAGACACAGAGACAGAGACACAGAGACAGAGACGCAGAGACAGAGACACAGAGACACAGAATCACAGAGACACAGAGACAGAGACACTGAGACAGAGACAAAGATAAAGCGACACAGAGACAGAGACGCAGAGACCGAGACACAGAGACACACAGACACAGAGACAGAGCCACAGAGACAGAGAGACAGAGACAGAGACACAAAGACAGAGACAGAGACACAGAGACAGCGAAACAGAGACAGAGACACAGAGACAGAGACACAGAGACAGAGGCACAGAGTCACAGAGACACAGAGACACAGAGACCCAGAGACAAGGACACAGAGACAGTGACACAGAGACAGAGACACAGAGACAGTGTCACAGAGATAGAGATTCGGAGACAGAGACACAAAGACAGAGACAGAGACACAGAGACAGCGAAACAGAGACAGAGACACAGAGACAGAGACACAGAGACGGAGACACAGAGGCACAGAGACAGAGACACAGAGACAGAGACACAGATACAAAGACGCAGAGACAGAGACACGGAGGGAGAGACACACAGACAGAGACACAGAGACAGAGACACGGAAACGGATACGCGGAGACAGAGACAAGTAGACAGAGACACAGAGACAGAGACACAGATACAAACACGCAGAGACAGAGACACGGAGGGAGAGACACACAGACAGAGACAAAGTTAAAGAGACACAGAAACAGGGACAGAGACACAGAGACAGAGACACAGAGACGGAGACACAGAGACAGAGACACAGACACAGAGACAGAGACGCAGAGACAGAGACACAGAGACACAGAGACGCAGAGACAGAGAAATAGAGACAGTGACACAGAGACAGAGACACTGAGACAGAGACACAGAGACAGAGCCGCAGAGACAGAGATACAGAGACAGAGACACAGGGACAGAGACACAGAGACAGAGACAGAGACCCAGAGGCAGAGACGCAGAGACAGAGACGGAGACAGAGACAGAGACAGAGACAGAGACAGAGACAGAGACAGAGACAGAGACAGAGACAGAGACAGAGACAGAGACAGAGACAGAGACAGAGTCAGAGACAGAGACAGAGACAGAGACAGAGACAGAGACAGAGACAGAGACAGAGAGACAGAGACACAGACACAGAGACAGGGGCACACAGACAGAGACACAGAGACACAGAATCACAGAGACACAGAGACAGGGACACAGAGACGGAGACACTGAGACACAGAATCACAGAGACACAGAGACAGGGACACACAGACAGAGACACAGAGACAGAGACACACAGACAGAGACAAAGATAAAGAGACACAGAGACAGAGACGCAGAGACAGAGACACAGAGGCACAGAGACAGACACACAGAGACAGAGACACAGAGACAGAGACACAGAGACAGAGACACAGAGACAGAGACACAGAGACAGAGACACAGAGACAGAGACGAAGAGACAGAGACATGGAGACATAGGCACGGAGGCAGAGACACAGAGACAGAGACAGAGACAGAGACAGAGACAGAGACAGAGACAGAGACAGAGACAGAGTCAGAGACAGAGACACAGACAGAGACAGAGACAGAGACAGTGACAGAGACAGAGACAGAGACAGAGACAGAGAAAGAGACAGAGACAGAGACAGAGACAGATACAGAGACAGAGACAGAGACAGAGACAGAGAAAGAGACAGAGACAGTGACAGAGACAGAGACAGAGACAGAGACAGAGACAGAGACAGAGACAGAGACAGAGACAGAGACAGAGACAGAGACAGACACAGAGACAGAGACAGAGACAGAGACAGAGACAGAGACAGAGACAGAGACAGAGACAGAGACAGAGACAGAGACATGGACAGAGACAGAGACAGAGGCAGAGACAGAGACAGAGACAGAGACAGAGACAGAGACAGAGACAGAGACAGAGACAGAGACGGAGACGGAGACAGAGACAGAGACGGAGACAGAGACAGAGACAGAGACACAGAGACAGAGATGCAGACACAGAGACGCAGAGACAGAGAAATAGAGACAGTGACACAGAGACAGAGACACAGAGACAGAGACACAGAGACAGAGACACAGAGACAGAGACACAGAGACAGAGACACAGAGACAGAGACACAGAAACAGAGACACAGAGACACAGAGACAGAGACACAGAGACAGAGACACAGAGACAGAGACACAGAGACAGTGTCACAGAGACAGAAATGCAGAGACAGCGACACAGAGACAGAGGCACAGAGACATAGAGACACAGAGACACAGAGACGCAGAGACAAGGACACAGAGACAGTGACACAGAGACAGAGACACAGAGACAGTGTCACAGAGATAGAGATGCGGAGACAGAGACACAAAGACAGAGACAGAGACACAGAGACAGCGAAACAGAGACAGAGACACAGAGACAGAGACACAGAGACGGAGACACAGAGGCACAGAGACAGAGACACAGTGACAGAGACACAGAGACAGAGACACAGATACAAAGACGCAGAGACGGAGACACGGAGGGAGAGACACACAGACAGAGACAAAGTTAAAGAGACACTGAGACAGGGACAGAGACACAGAGACAGAGACACAGAGACAGAGACACAGAGACAGAAACACAGAGACAGCGACACAGAGACAGAGACACAGAGACAGAGACACGGAAACGGATACGCGGAGACAGAGACAAGTAGACAGAGACACAGAGACAGAGACACAGATACAAAGACGCAGAGACAGAGACACGGAGGGAGAGACACACAGACAGAGACACAGAGACAGAGACACGGAAACGGATACGCGGAGACAGAGACAAGTAGACAGAGACACAGAGACAGAGACACAGATACAAACACGCAGAGACAGAGACACGGAGGGAGAGACACACAGACAGAGACAAAGTTAAAGAGACACAGAAACAGGGACAGAGACACAGAGACAGAGACACAGAGACAGAGACACAGAGACAGAGACACAGACACAGAGACAGAGACGCAGAGACAGAGACACAGAGACACAGAGACGCAGAGACAGAGAAATAGAGACAGTGACACAGAGACAGAGACACTGAGACAGAGACACAGAGACAGAGCCGCAGAGACAGAGATACAGAGACAGAGACACAGGGACAGAGACACAGAGACAGAGACAGAGACCCAGAGGCAGAGACGCAGAGACAGAGACGGAGACAGAGACAGAGACAGAGACAGAGACAGAGACAGAGACAGAGACAGAGACAGAGACAGAGACAGAGACAGAGACAGAGACAGAGACAGAGACAGAGTCAGAGACAGAGACAGAGACAGAGACAGAGACAGAGACAGAGACAGAGACAGAGAGACAGAGACACAGACACAGAGACAGGGGCACACAGACAGAGACACAGAGACACAGAATCACAGAGACACAGAGACAGGGACACAGAGACGGAGACACTGAGACACAGAATCACAGAGACACAGAGACAGGGACACACAGACAGAGACACAGAGACAGAGACACACAGACAGAGACAAAGATAAAGAGACACAGAGACAGAGACGCAGAGACAGAGACACAGAGGCACAGAGACAGACACACAGAGACAGAGACACAGAGACAGAGACACAGAGACAGAGACACAGAGACAGAGACACAGAGACAGAGACGAAGAGACAGAGACATGGAGACATAGGCACGGAGGCAGAGACACAGAGACAGAGACAGAGACAGAGACAGAGACAGAGACAGAGACAGAGACAGAGACAGAGACAGAGACAGAGTCAGAGACAGAGACACAGACAGAGACAGAGACAGAGACAGTGACAGAGACAGAGACAGAGACAGAGACAGAGACAGAGAAAGAGAAAGAGACAGAGACAGAGACAGATACAGAGACAGAGACAGAGACAGAGACAGAGAAAGAGACAGAGACAGTGACAGAGACAGAGACAGAGACAGAGACAGAGACAGAGACAGAGACAGAGACAGAGACAGAGACAGAGACAGACACAGAGACAGAGACAGAGACAGAGACAGAGACAGAGACAGAGACAGAGACAGAGACAGAGACAGAGACATGGACAGAGACAGAGACAGAGGCAGAGACAGAGACAGAGACAGAGACAGAGACAGAGACAGAGACAGAGACAGAGACGGAGACGGAGACAGAGACAGAGACGGAGACAGAGACAGAGACAGAGACACAGAGACAGAGATGCAGACACAGAGACGCAGAGACAGAGAAATAGAGACAGTGACACAGAGACAGAGACACAGAGACAGAGACACAGAGACAGAGACACAGAGACAGAGACACAGAGACAGAGACACAGAGACAGAGACACAGAAACAGAGACACAGAGACACAGAGACAGAGACACAGAGACAGAGACACAGAGACAGAGACACAGAGACAGTGTCACAGAGACAGAAATGCAGAGACAGCGACACAGAGACAGAGGCACAGAGACACAGAGACACAGAGACACAGAGACGCAGAGACAAGGACACAGAGACAGTGACACAGAGACACAGACACAGAGACAGTGTCACAGAGATAGAGATGCGGAGACAGAGACACAAAGACAGAGACAGAGACACAGAGACAGCGAAACAAAGACAGAGACACAGAGACGGAGACACAGAGACGGAGACACAGAGGCACAGAGACAGAGACACAGAGACAGAGACACAGAGACAGTGTCACAGAGACAGAAATGCAGAGACATCGACAAAGAGACAGAGACACAGAGGCACGGAGACAGAGACACAGAGACAGAGACACAGAGACAGAGACACAGAGACAGAGACACAGAGACAGAGACACAGAGACAGAGACACAGAGACAGAGACACAGAGACAGTGACACAGAGACAGAGACACAGAGACAGTGACACAGAGACAGTTTCACAGAGACAGAGATGCAGAGACAGAGACACAGAGACAGAGAAACAGAGACAGAGGCACAGAGACAGAGACAGAGACACAGAGACAGAGACACAGAGACAGAGACACAGAGACAGAGACACAGAGACAGGGACACAGAGACAGAGACACAGAGACAGAGACACAGAGACAGAGACACAGAGACAGAGACACAGAGACAGAGACACAGAGACAGAGACACAGAGACACAGAATCACAGAGACACAGAGACAGAGACACTGAGACAGAGACAAAGATAAAGCGACACAGAGACAGAGACGCAGAGACCGAGACACAGAGACATAGAGACACAGAGACAGAGCCACAGAGACAGAGAGACAGAGACAGAGACACAAAGACAGAGACAGAGACACAGAGACAGCGAAACAGAGACAGAGACACAGAGACAGAGACACAGAGACAGAGGCACAGAGTCACAGAGACACAGAGACACAGAGACCCAGAGACAAGGACACAGAGACAGTGACACAGAGACAGAGACACAGAGACAGTGTCACAGAGATAGAGATTCGGAGACAGAGACACAAAGACAGAGACAGAGACACAGAGACAGCGAAACAGAGACAGAGACACAGAGACAGAGACACAGAGACGGAGACACAGAGGCACAGAGACAGAGACACAGAGACAGAGACACAGAGACAGAGACACAGATACAAAGACGCAGAGACAGAGACACGGAGGGAGAGACACACAGACAGAGACACAGAGACAGAGACACGGAAACGGATACGCGGAGACAGAGACAAGTAGACAGAGACACAGAGACAGAGACACAGATACAAACACGCAGAGACAGAGACACGGAGGGAGAGACACACAGACAGAGACAAAGTTAAAGAGACACAGAGACAGGGACAGAGACACAGAGACAGAGACACAGAGACAGAGACACAGACACAGAGACAGAGACGCAGAGACAGAGACACAGAGACACAGAGACGCAGAGACAGAGAAATAGAGACAGTGACACAGAGACAGAGACACAGAGACAGAGACACAGAGACAGAGCCGCAGAGACAGAGATACAGAGACAGAGACACAGGGACAGAGACACAGAGACAGAGTCAGAGACCCAGAGGCAGAGACGCAGAGACAGAGACGGAGACAGAGACAGAGACAGAGACAGAGACAGAGACAGAGACAGAGACAGAGACAGAGACAGAGACAGAGACAGAGACAGAGACAGAGACAGAGACAGAGACAGAGTCAGAGACAGAGACAGAGACAGAGACAGAGACAGAGACAGAGACAGAGACAGAGAGACAGAGACACAGACACAGAGACAGGGGCACACAGACAGAGACACAGAGACACAGAATCACAGAGACACAGAGACAGGGACACAGAGACGGAGACACTGAGACACAGAATCACAGAGACACAGAGACAGGGACACACAGACAGAGACACAGAGACAGAGACACACAGACAGAGACAAAGATAAAGAGACACAGAGACAGAGACGCAGAGACAGAGACACAGAGGCACAGAGACAGACACACAGAGACAGAGACACAGAGACAGAGACACAGAGACAGAGACACAGAGACAGAGACACAGAGACAGAGACGAAGAGACAGAGACATGGAGACATAGGCACGGAGGCAGAGACACAGAGACAGAGACAGAGACAGAGACAGAGACAGAGACAGAGACAGAGACAGAGACAGAGTCAGAGACAGAGACACAGACAGAGACAGAGACAGAGACAGTGACAGAGACAGAGACAGGGACAGAGACAGAGAAAGAGACAGAGACAGAGACAGAGACAGATACAGAGACAGAGACAGAGACAGAGACAGAGAAAGAGACAGAGACAGTGACAGAGACAGAGACAGAGACAGAGGCAGAGACAGAGGCAGAGACAGAGACAGAGACAGAGACAGAGACAGACACAGAGACAGAGACAGAGACAGAGACAGAGACAGAGACAGAGACAGAGACAGAGACAGAGACAGAGACAGAGACAGAGACATGGACAGAGACAGAGACAGAGACAGAGACAGAGACAGAGACAGAGACAGAGACAGAGACAGAGACAGAGACAGAGACAGAGACGGAGACGGAGACAGAGACAGAGACGGAGACAGAGACAGAGACAGAGACACAGAGACAGAGATGCAGACACAGAGACGCAGAGACAGAGAAATAGAGACAGTGACACAGAGACAGAGACACAGAGACAGAGACACAGAGACAGAGACACAGAGACAGAGACACAGAGACAGAGACACAGAGACAGAGACACAGAAACAGAGACACAGAGACACAGAGACAGAGACACAGAGACAGAGACACAGAGACAGAGACACAGAGACAGTGTCACAGAGACAGAAATGCAGAGACAGCGACACAGAGACAGAGGCACAGAGACACAGAGACACAGAGACACAGAGACGCAGAGACAAGGACACAGAGACAGTGACACAGAGACAGAGACACAGAGACAGTGTCACAGAGATAGAGATGCGGAGACAGAGACACAAAGACAGAGACAGAGACACAGAGACAGCGAAACAGAGACAGAGACACAGAGACAGAGACACAGAGACGGAGACACAGAGGCACAGAGACAGAGACACAGAGACAGAGACACAGAGACAGAGACACAGATACAAAGACGCAGAGACGGAGACACGGAGGGAGAGACACACAGACAGAGACAAAGTTAAAGAGACACTGAGACAGGGACAGAGACACAGAGACAGAGACACAGAGACAGAGACACAGAGACAGAGACACAGACTCAGAAACACAGAGACAGCGACACAGAGACAGAGACACAGAGACAGAGACACAGAGACAGAGACACGGAAACGGATACGCGGAGACAGAGACAAGTAGACAGAGACACAGAGACAGAGACACAGATACAAAGACGCAGAGACAGAGACACGGAGGGAGAGACACACAGACAGAGACAAAGTTAAAGAGACACAGAGACAGGGACAGAGACACAGAGACAGAGACACAGAGACAGAGACACGGAGACGGAGACGCGGTGTCAGAGACAAGTAGACAGAGATTCAGGGACAGAGACACAGAGACGGAGTCACAGAGACAGAGACACAGACACAGAGACAGAGTCACAAAGACGGAGACACAGAGACAGAGACACAGAGACAGAGACACAGAGACAGAGACACAGAGACAGAGACAAAGATACAGTGACACAGAGACAGAGACAGAGGCAGACACAGAGACAGAGACAGAGACAGAGACAGACACAGAGACAGAGACAGAGACAGAGACAGAGACAGAGACAGAGACAGAGACAGAGACAGAGACAGAGACAGAGACAGAGACAGAGACAGAGACAGAGAGACAGAGACACAGACACAGAGACAGGGGCACACAGACAGAGACACAGAGACACAGAATCACAGAGACACAGAGACAGGGACACAGAGGCAGAGACACTGAGACAGAGACAAAGATAAAGCGACACAGAGACAGAGACGCAGAGACCGAGACACAGTGACACAGAGACACAGAGACAGAGCCACAGAGACAGAGACAGAGACCCAGAGGCAGAGACGCAGAGACAGAGACGGAGACAGAGACAGAGACAGAGACAGAGACAGAGACAGAGACAGAGACAGAGACAGAGACAGAGACAGAGACAGAGACAGAGACAGAGACAGAGACAGAGACAGAGACAGAGACAGAGTCAGAGACAGAGACAGAGACAGAGACAGAGACAGAGACAGAGACAGAGACACAGAGACAGAGACACAGACACAGAGACAGAGACGCCGAGACAGTGACACAGAGACAGAGACACAGAGACACAGAGATACAGAGACAGAGCCACAGAGAAAGAGAGACAGAGACAGAGGCGCAGAGACAGAGACAGAGACAGACAGAGAGACAGAGACAGAGACAGAGACAGAGACAGTGACAGAGACAGAGACAGAGACAGAGAGAGAGACAGATACAGTGACAGAGACAGAGACAGAGACAGAGGCAGAGACAGAGACAGAGACAGAGACAGAGACAGAGACAGAGACAGAGACAGAGACAGAGACAGAGACAGAGACAGAGACAGAGACAGAGACAGAGACAGAGACACAGAGACAGAGACACAGACACAGAGACAGGGGCACACAGACAGAGACACAGAGACACAGAATCACAGAGACACGGAGACAGGGACACACAGAGAGAGACACAGAGACAGAGACACACAGACAGAGACAAAGATAAAGAGACACAGAGACAGAGACGCAGAGACAGAGACACAGAGGCACAGAGACAGAGACACAGAGACAGAGACACAGAGACAGAGACACAGAGACAGAGACACAGAGACAGAGACACAGAGACAGAGACGAAGAGACAGAGACATGGAGACATAGGAACGGAGGCAGAGACACAGAGACAGAGACAGAGACAGAGACAGAGACAGAGACAGAGACAGAGACAGAGACAGAGTCAGAGACAGAGACACAGACAGAGACAGAGACAGAGACAGTGACAGAGACAGAGACAGAGACAGAGACAGAGACAGAGACAGAGACAGAGACAAAGACAGAGACAGATACAGAGACAGAGACAGAGACAGAGACAGAGAAAGAGACAGAGACAGTGACAGAGACAGAGACAGAGACAGAGACAGAGACAGAGACAGAGACAGACACAGAGACAGAGACAGAGACAGAGACAGAGACAGAGACAGAGACAGAGACAGAGACAGAGACAGAGACATGGACAGAGACAGAGACAGAGACAGAGACAGAGACAGAGACAGAGACAGAGACAGAGACAGAGACAGAGACGGAGACGGAGACGGAGACAGAGACGGAGACAGAGACAGAGACAGAGACACAGAGACAGAGATGCAGACACAGAGACGCAGAGACAGAGAAATAGAGACAGTGACACAGAGACAGAGACACAGAGACAGAGACACAGAGACAGAGACACAGAGACAGAGACACAGAGACAGAGACACAGAGACAGAGACACAGAGACAGAGACACAGAGACAGAGACACAGAGACAGAGACACAGAGACAGAGACACAGAGACAGAGACACAGAAACAGAGACACAGGGACACAGAGACAGAGACACAGAGACAGAGACACAGAGACAGTGTCACAGAGACAGAAATGCAGAGACAGAGACACAGAGACAGAGGCACAGAGACACAGAGACACAGAGACACAGAGACGCAGAGACAAGGACACAGAGACAGTGACACAGAGACAGAGACACAGAGACAGTGTCACAGAAATAGAGATGCGGAGACAGAGACACAAAGACAGAGACAGAGACACAGAGACAGCGAAACAGAGACAGAGACACAGAGACAGAGACACAGAGACAGAGACACAGATACCAAGACGCAGAGACGGAGACACGGAGGGAGAGACACACAGACAGAGACAAAGTTAAAGAGACACAGAGACAGGGACAGAGACACAGAGACAGAGACACAGAGACAGAGACACAGATACAAACACGCAGAGACAGAGACACGGAGGGAGAGACACACAGACAGAGACAAAGTTAAAGAGACACAGAGACAGGGACAGAGACACAGAGACAGAGACACAGAGACAGAGACACAGAGACAGAGACACAGACACAGAGACAGAGACGCAGAGACAGAGACACAGAGACACAGAGACGCAGAGACAGAGAAATAGAGACAGTGACACAGAGACAGAGACACAGAGACAGAGACACAGAGACAGAGACACAGAGACAGAGCCGCAGAGACAGAGATACAGAGACAGAGACACAGGGACAGAGACACAGAGACAGAGTCAGAGACCCAGAGGCAGAGACGCAGAGACAGAGACGGAGACAGAGACAGAGACAGAGACAGAGACAGAGACAGAGACAGAGACAGAGACAGAGACAGAGACAGAGACAGAGACAGAGACAGAGTCAGAGACAGAGACAGAGACAGAGACAGAGACAGAGACAGAGACAGAGACAGAGAGACAGAGACACAGACACAGAGACAGGGGCACACAGACAGAGACACAGAGACACAGAATCACAGAGACACAGAGACAGGGACACAGAGACGGAGACACTGAGACACAGAATCACAGAGACACAGAGACAGGGACACACAGACAGAGACACAGAGACAGAGACACACAGACAGAGACAAAGATAAAGAGACACAGAGACAGAGACGCAGAGACAGAGACACAGAGGCACAGAGACAGACACACAGAGACAGAGACACAGAGACAGAGACACAGAGACAGAGACACAGAGACAGAGACACAGAGACAGAGACACAGAGACAGAGACACAGAGACAGAGACGAAGAGACAGAGACATGGAGACATAGGCACGGAGGCAGAGACACAGAGACAGAGACAGAGACAGAGACAGAGACAGAGACAGAGACAGAGACAGAGACAGAGACAGAGTCAGAGACAGAGACACAGACAGAGACAGAGACAGAGACAGTGACAGAGACAGAGACAGAGACAGAGACAGAGAAAGAGACAGAGACAGAGACAGAGACAGATACAGAGACAGAGACAGAGACAGAGACAGAGAAAGAGACAGAGACAGTGACAGAGACAGAGACAGAGACAGAGACAGAGACAGAGACAGAGACAGAGACAGAGACAGAGACAGAGACAGAGACAGAGACAGAGACAGAGACAGACACAGAGACAGAGACAGAGACAGAGACAGAGACAGAGACAGAGACAGAGACAGAGACAGAGACAGAGACAGAGACAGAGACAGAGACATGGACAGAGACAGAGACAGAGACAGAGACAGAGACAGAGACAGAGACAGAGACAGAGACAGAGACAGAGACAGAGACGGAGACGGAGACAGAGACAGAGACGGAGACAGAGACAGAGACAGAGACACAGAGACAGAGACGCAGAGACAGAGAAATAGAGACAGTGACACAGAGACAGAGACACAGAGACAGAGACACAGAGACAGAGACACAGAGACAGAGACACAGAGACAGAGACACAGAGACAGAGACACAGAAACAGAGACACAGAGACACAGAGACAGAGACACAGAGACAGAGACACAGAGACAGAGACACAGAGACAGTGTCACAGAGACAGAAATGCAGAGACAGCGACACAGAGACAGAGGCACAGAGACACAGAGACACAGAGACACAGAGACGCAGAGACAAGGACACAGAGACAGTGACACAGAGACAGAGACACAGAGACAGTGTCACAGAGATAGAGATGCGGAGACAGAGACACAAAGACAGAGACAGAGACACAGAGACAGCGAAACAGAGACAGAGACACAGAGACAGAGACACAGAGACGGAGACACAGAGGCACAGAGACAGAGACACAGAGACAGAGACACAGAGACAGAGACACAGATACAAAGACGCAGAGACGGAGACACGGAGGGAGAGACACACAGACAGAGACAAAGTTAAAGAGACACTGAGACAGGGACAGAGACACAGAGACAGAGACACAGAGACAGAGACACAGAGACAGAGACACAGACTCAGAAACACAGAGACAGCGACACAGAGACAGAGACACAGAGACAGAGACACAGAGACAGAGACACGGAAACGGATACGCGGAGACAGAGACAAGTAGACAGAGACACAGAGACAGAGACAGGGGCACACAGACAGAGACACAGAGACACAGAATCACAGAGACACAGAGACAGAGACACAGAGACAGAGACAAAGATACAGTGACACAGAGACAGAGACAGAGGCAGACACAGAGACAGAGACAGAGACAGAGACAGACACAGAGACAGAGACAGAGACAGAGACAGAGACAGAGACAGAGACAGAGACAGAGACAGAGACAGAGACAGAGACAGAGACAGAGACAGAGACAGAGAGACAGAGACACAGACACAGAGACAGGGGCACACAGACAGAGACACAGAGACACAGAATCACAGAGACACAGAGACAGGGACACAGAGGCAGAGACACTGAGACAGAGACAAAGATAAAGCGACACAGAGACAGAGACGCAGAGACCGAGACACAGTGACACAGAGACACAGAGACAGAGCCGCAGAGACAGAGACAGAGACCCAGAGGCAGAGACGCAGAGACAGAGACGGAGACAGAGACAGAGACAGAGACAGAGACAGAGACAGAGACAGAGACAGAGACAGAGACAGAGACAGAGACAGAGTCAGAGACAGAGACAGAGACAGAGACAGAGACAGAGACAGAGACACAGAGACAGAGACACAGACACAGAGACAGAGACGCCGAGACAGTGACACAGAGACAGAGACACAGAGACACAGAGACACAGAGACAGAGCCACAGAGAAAGAGAGACAGAGACAGAGGCGCAGAGACAGAGACAGAGACAGACAGAGAGACAGAGACAGAGACAGAGACAGAGACAGTGACAGAGACAGAGACAGAGACAGAGAGAGAGACAGATACAGTGACAGAGACAGAGACAGAGACAGAGGCAGAGACAGAGACAGAGACAGAGACAGAGACAGAGACAGAGACAGAGACAGAGACAGAGACAGAGACAGAGACAGAGACAGAGACAGAGACAGAGACACAGACACAGAGACAGGGGCACACAGACAGAGACACAGAGACACAGAATCACAGAGACACAGAGACAGGGACACACAGAGAGAGACGCAGAGACAGAGACACACAGACAGAGACAAAGATAAAGAGACACAGAGACAGAGACGCAGAGACAGAGACACAGAGGCACAGAGACAGAGACACAGAGACAGAGACACAGAGACAGAGACACAGAGACAGAGACACAGAGACAGAGACGAAGAGACAGAGACATGGAGACATAGGAACGGAGGCAGAGACACAGAGACAGAGACAGAGACAGAGACAGAGACAGAGACAGAGACAGAGACAGAGACAGAGACAGAGACAGAGACAGAGACAGAGACAGAGACAGAGACAGAGTCAGAGACAGAGACACAGACAGAGACAGAGACAGAGACAGTGACAGAGACAGAGACAGAGACAGAGACAGAGACAGAGACAGAGACAGAGACAAAGACGGAGACAGATACAGAGACAGAGACAGAGACAGAGACAGAGAAAGAGACAGAGACAGTGACAGAGACAGAGACAGAGACAGAGACAGAGACAGAGACAGAGACAGACACAGAGACAGAGACAGAGACAGAGACAGAGACAGAGACAGAGACAGAGACAGAGACAGAGACAGAGACAGAGACATGGACAGAGACAGAGACAGAGACAGAGACAGAGACAGAGACAGAGACAGAGACAGAGACAGAGACAGAGACGGAGACGGAGACGGAGACAGAGACGGAGACAGAGACAGAGACAGAGACACAGAGACAGAGATGCAGACACAGAGACGCAGAGACAGAGAAATAGAGACAGTGACACAGAGACAGAGACACAGAGACAGAGACACAGAGACAGAGACACAGAGACAGAGACACAGAGACAGAGACACAGAGACAGAGACACAGAGACAGAGACACAGAGACAGAGACACAGAGACAGAGACACAGAGACAGAGACACAGAGACAGAGACACAGAGACAGAGACACAGAGACAGAGACACAGAGACAGAGACACAGAAACAGAGACACAGAGACACAGAGACAGAGACACAGAGACAGAGACACAGAGACAGTGTCACAGAGACAGAAATGCAGAGACAGAGACACAGAGACAGAGGCACAGAGACACAGAGACACAGAGACACAGAGACGCAGAGACAAGGACACAGAGACAGTGACACAGAGACAGAGACACAGAGACAGTGTCACAGAGATAGAGATGCGGAGACAGAGACACAAAGACAGAGACAGAGACACAGAGACAGCGAAACAGAGACAGAGACACAGAGACAGAGACACAGAGACGGCGACACAGAGACACGGAGACAGAGACACAGAGACAGAGACACAGAGACAGAGACACGGAAACGGATACGCGGAGACAGAGACAAGTAGACAGAGACACAGAGACAGAGACACAGATACAAAGACGCAGAGACAGAGACGCGGAGGGAGAGACACACAGACAGAGACAAAGTTAAAGAGACACAGAGACAGGGACAGAGACACAGAGACAGAGACACAGAGACAGAGACACGGAGACGGAGACGCGGAGTCAGAGACAAGTAGACAGAGATTCAGGGACAGAGACACAGAGACGGAGTCACAGAGACAGAGACACAGAGACAGAGACAGAGACACAGAGACAGAGACACAGACACAGAGACAGAGTCACAAAGACAGAGACACAGAGACAGAGACACAGACACAGAGACACAGAGACAGAGACAAAGATACAGTGACACAGAGACAGAGACAGAGGCAGACACAGAGACAGAGACAGAGACAGAGACAGAGACAGAGACAGAGACAGAGACAGAGACAGAGACAGAGACAGAGACAGAGACAGAGACAGAGACAGAGACAGAGACAGAGACAGAGACACAGAGACAGAGACACAGACACAGAGACAGAGACGCAGAGACAGAGACACAGAGACACAGAGACGCAGAGACAGAGAAATAGAGACAGTGACACAGAGACAGAGACACAGAGACAGAGACACAGAGACAGAGACACAGAGACAGAGCCGCAGAGACAGAGATACAGAGACAGAGACACAGGGACAGAGACACAGAGACAGAGACAGAGACGCAGAGACAGAGACGGAGACAGAGACAGAGACAGAGACAGAGACAGAGACAGAGACAGAGACAGAGACAGAGACAGAGACAGAGACAGAGACAGAGACAGAGACAGAGACAGAGACAGAGTCAGAGACAGAGACAGAGACAGAGACAGAGACAGAGACAGAGACAGAGACAGAGAGACAGAGACACAGACACAGAGACAGGGGCACACAGACAGAGACACAGAGACACAGAATCACAGAGACACAGAGACAGGGACACAGAGACGGAGACACTGAGACACAGAATCACAGAGACACAGAGACAGGAACACAGACAGAGACACAGAGACAGAGACACACAGACAGAGACAAAGATAAAGAGACACAGAGACAGAGACGCAGAGACAGAGACACAGAGGCACAGAGACAGACACACAGAGACAGAGACACAGAGACAGAGACACAGAGACAGAGACACAGAGACAGAGACACAGAGACAGAGACGAAGAGACAGAGACATGGAGACATAGGCACGGAGGCAGAGACACAGAGACAGAGACAGAGACAGAGACAGAGACAGAGACAGAGACAGAGACAGAGACAGAGTCAGAGACAGAGACACAGACAGAGACAGAGACAGAGACAGTGACAGAGACAGAGACAGAGACAGAGACAGAGAAAGAGACAGAGACAGAGACAGAGACAGATACAGAGACAGAGACAGAGACAGAGACAGAGACAGAGAAAGAGACAGAGACAGTGACAGAGACAGAGACAGAGACAGAGACAGAGACAGAGACAGAGACAGAGACAGAGACAGAGACAGAGACAGAGACAGACACAGAGACAGAGACAGAGACAGAGACAGAGACAGAGACAGAGACAGAGACAGAGACAGAGACAGAGACAGAGACAGAGACATGGACAGAGACAGAGACAGAGACAGAGACAGAGACAGAGACAGAGACAGAGACAGAGACAGAGACAGAGACAGAGACGGAGACGGAGACAGAGACAGAGACGGAGACAGAGACAGAGACAGAGACACAGAGACAGAGATGCAGACACAGAGACGCAGAGACAGAGAAATAGAGACAGTGACACAGAGACAGAGACACAGAGACAGAGACACAGAGACAGAGACACAGAGACAGAGACACAGAGACAGAGACACAGAGACAGAGACACAGAAACAGAGACACAGAGACACAGAGACAGAGACACAGAGACAGAGACACAGAGACAGAGACACAGAGACAGTGTCACAGAGACAGAAAT
Source organism: Megachile willughbiella (assembly GCA_945859595.2). Classification (NCBI taxonomy): domain Eukaryota; kingdom Metazoa; phylum Arthropoda; class Insecta; order Hymenoptera; family Megachilidae; genus Megachile; species Megachile willughbiella. Next base: position 11,092,802 of record OX243809.1, on the reverse strand, counting down.
GCAGAGACAGCGACACAGAGACAGAGGCACAGAGACACAGAGACACAGAGACACAGAGACGCAGAGACAAGGACACAGAGACAGTGACACAGAGACAGAGACACAGAGACAGTGTCACAGAGATAGAGATGCGGAGACAGAGACACAAAGACAGAGACAGAGACACAGAGACAGCGAAACAGAGACACAGACACAGAGACAGAGACACAGAGACGGAGACACAGAGGCACAGAGACAGAGACACAGAGACAGAGACACAGAGACAGAGACACAGATACAAAGACGCAGAGACGGAGACACGGAGGGAGAGACACACAGACAGAGACAAAGTTAAAGAGACACTGAGACAGGGACAGAGACACAGAGACAGAGACACAGAGACAGAGACACAGAGACAGAGACACAGACTCAGAAACACAGAGACAGCGACACAGAGACAGAGACACAGAGACAGAGACACAGAGACAGAGACACGGAAACGGATACGCGGAGACAGAGACAAGTAGACAGAGACACAGAGACAGAGACACAGATACAAAGACGCAGAGACAGAGACACGGAGGGAGAGACACACAGACAGAGACAAAGTTAAAGAGACACAGAGACAGGGACAGAGACACAGAGACAGAGACACAGAGACAGAGACACGGAGACGGAGACGCGGTGTCAGAGACAAGTAGACAGAGATTCAGGGACAGAGACACAGAGACGGAGTCACAGAGACAGAGACACAGACACAGAGACAGAGTCACAAAGACGGAGACACAGAGACAGAGACGCAGAGACAGAGACACAGAGACAGAGACACAGAGACAGAGACACAGAGACAGAGACAAAGATACAGTGACACAGAGACAGAGACAGAGGCAGACACAGAGACAGAGACAGAGACAGAGACAGACACAGAGACAGAGACAGAGACAGAGACAGAGAGACAGAGACACAGAGACAGAGACACAGAGACAGTGTCACAGAGACAGAAATGCAGAGACAGCGACACAGAGACAGAGGCACAGAGACACAGAGACACAGAGACACAGAGACGCAGAGACAAGGACACAGAGACAGTGACACAGAGACAGAGACACAGAGACAGTGTCACAGAGATAGAGATGCGGAGACAGAGACACAAAGACAGAGACAGAGACACAGAGACAGCGAAACAGAGACAGAGACACAGAGACAGAGACACAGAGACGGAGACACAGAGGCACAGAGACAGAGACACAGAGACAGAGACACAGAGACAGAGACACAGATACAAAGACGCAGAGACGGAGACACGGAGGGAGAGACACACAGACAGAGACAAAGTTAAAGAGACACTGAGACAGGGACAGAGACACAGAGACAGAGACACAGAGACAGAGACACAGAGACAGAGACACAGACTCAGAAACACAGAGACAGCGACACAGAGACAGAGACACAGAGACAGAGACACAGAGACAGAGACACGGAAACGGATACGCGGAGACAGAGACAAGTAGACAGAGACACAGAGACAGAGACACAGATACAAAGACGCAGAGACAGAGACACGGAGGGAGAGACACACAGACAGAGACAAAGTTAAAGAGACACAGAGACAGGGACAGAGACACAGAGACAGAGACACAGAGACAGAGACACGGAGACGGAGACGCGGTGTCAGAGACAAGTAGACAGAGATTCAGGGACAGAGACACAGAGACGGAGTCACAGAGACAGAGACACAGACACAGAGACAGAGTCACAAAGACGGAGACACAGAGACAGAGACACAGAGACAGAGACACAGAGACAGAGACACAGAGACAGAGACAAAGATACAGTGACACAGAGACAGAGACAGAGGCAGACACAGAGACAGAGACAGAGACAGAGACAGACACAGAGACAGAGACAGAGACAGAGACAGAGACAGAGACAGAGACAGAGACAGAGACAGAGACAGAGACAGAGACAGAGACAGATACAGAGACAGAGACAGAGAGACAGAGACACAGACACAGAGACAGGGGCACACAGACAGAGACACAGAGACACAGAATCACAGAGACACAGAGACAGGGACACAGAGGCAGAGACACTGAGACAGAGACAAAGATAAAGCGACACAGAGACAGAGACGCAGAGACCGAGACACAGTGACACAGAGACACAGAGACAGAGCCACAGAGACAGAGACAGAGACCCAGAGGCAGAGACGCAGAGACAGAGACGGAGACAGAGACAGAGACAGAGACAGAGACAGAGACAGAGACAGAGACAGAGACAGAGACAGAGAAAGAGACAGAGACAGTGACAGAGACAGAGACAGAGACAGAGACAGAGACAGAGACAGAGACAGACACAGAGACAGAGACAGAGACAGAGACAGAGACAGAGACAGAGACAGAGACAGAGACATGGACAGAGACAGAGACAGAGACAGAGACAGAGACAGAGACAGAGACAGAGACAGAGACAGAGACAGAGACGGAGACGGAGACGGAGACAGAGACGGAGACAGAGACAGAGACAGAGACACAGAGACAGAGATGCAGACACAGAGACGCAGAGACAGAGAAATAGAGACAGTGACACAGAGACAGAGACACAGAGACAGATACACAGAGACAGAGACACAGAGACAGAGACACAGAGACAGAGACACAGAGACAGAGACACAGAGACAGAGACACAGAGACAGAGACACAGAGACAGAGACACAGAGACAGAGACACAGAGACAGAGACACAGAGACAGAGACACAGAGACAGAGACACAGAAACAGAGACACAGAGACACAGAGACAGAGACACAGAGACAGAGACACAGAGACAGTGTCACAGAGACAGAAATGCAGAGACAGAGACACAGAGACAGAGGCACAGAGACACAGAGACACAGAGACACAGAGACGCAGAGACAAGGACACAGAGACAGTGACACAGAGACAGAGACACAGAGACAGTGTCACAGAGATAGAGATGCGGAGACAGAGACACAAAGACAGAGACAGAGACACAGAGACAGCGAAACAGAGACAGAGACACAGAGACAGAGACACAGAGACGGCGACACAGAGGCACAGAGACAGAGACACAGAGACAGAGACACAGAGACAGAGACACAGAGACAGAGACACAGAGACAGAGACACAGATACAAAGACGCAGAGACGGAGACACGGAGGGAGAGACACACAGACAGAGACAAAGTTAAAGAGACACAGAGACAGGGACAGAGACACAGAGACAGAGACACAGAGACAGAGACACAGAGGCAGAGACACAGAGGCAGAGACACAGAGACAGAGACACAGAGTCAGAGACACAGAGACAGAGACACGGAGACAGAGACACAGAGACAGAGACACAGAGACAGAGACACGGAAACGGATACGCGGAGACAGAGACAAGTAGACAGAGACACAGAGACAGAGACACAGATACAAAGACGCAGAGACAGAGACGCGGAGGGAGAGACACACAGACAGAGACAAAGTTAAAGAGACACAGAGACAGGGACAGAGACACAGAGACAGAGACACAGAGACAGAGACACGGAGACGGAGACGCGGAGTCAGAGACAAGTAGACAGAGATTCAGGGACAGAGACACAGAGACGGAGTCACAGAGACAGAGACACAGAGACAGAGACAGAGACACAGAGACAGAGACACAGACACAGAGACAGAGTCACAAAGACAGAGACACAGAGACAGAGACACAGACACAGAGACACAGAGACAGAGACAAAGATACAGTGACACAGAGACAGAGACAGAGGCAGACACAGAGACAGAGACAGAGACAGAGACAGAGACAGAGACAGAGACAGAGACAGAGACAGAGACAGAGACAGAGACAGAGACAGAGACAGAGACAGAGACAGAGACAGAGACAGAGACACAGAGACAGAGACACAGACACAGAGACAGAGACGCAGAGACAGAGACACAGAGACACAGAGACGCAGAGACAGAGAAATAGAGACAGTGACACAGAGACAGAGACACAGAGACAGAGACACAGAGACAGAGACACAGAGACAGAGCCGCAGAGACAGAGATACAGAGACAGAGACACAGGGACAGAGACACAGAGACAGAGACAGAGACCCAGAGGCAGAGACGCAGAGACAGAGACGGAGACAGAGACAGAGACAGAGACAGAGACAGAGACAGAGACAGAGACAGAGACAGAGACAGAGACAGAGACAGAGACAGAGACAGAGACAGAGACAGAGACAGAGACAGAGACAGAGACAGAGACAGAGACAGAGTCAGAGACAGAGACAGAGACAGAGACAGAGACAGAGACAGAGACAGAGAGACAGAGACACAGACACAGAGACAGGGGCACACAGACAGAGACACAGAGACACAGAATCACAGAGACACAGAGACAGGGACACAGAGACAGAGACACAGAGACAGAGACACTGAGACAGAGACAAAGATAAAGAGACACAGAGACAGAGACGCAGAGACCGAGACACAGAGACACAGAGACACAGAGACAGAGCCACAGAGACAGAGAGACAGAGACAGAGACAGAGACACAAAGACAGAGACAGAGACAGAGACAGAGACAGAGACAGAGACAGAGTCAGAGACAGAGACACAGACAGAGACAGAGACAGAGACAGTGACAGAGACAGAGACAGAGACAGAGACAGAGACAGAGACAGAGACAAAGACAGAAACAGATACAGAGACAGAGACAGAGACAGAGACAGAGAAAGAGACAGAGGCAGTGACAGAGACAGAGACAGAGACAGAGACAGAGACAGAGACAGAGACAGAGACAGAGACAAAGACAGAGACAGATACAGAGACAGAGACAGAGAAAGAGACAGAGACAGTGACAGAGACAGAGACAGAGACAGAGACAGAGACAGAGACAGAGACAGAGACAGACACAGAGACAGAGACAGAGACAGAGACAGAGACAGAGACAGAGACAGAGACAGAGACAGAGACATGGACAGAGACAGAGACAGAGACAGAGACAGAGACAGAGACAGAGACAGAGACAGAGACAGAGACAGAGACGGAGACGGAGACGGAGACAGAGACGGAGACAGAGACAGAGACAGAGACACAGAGACAGAGATGCAGACACAGAGACGCAGAGACAGAGAAATAGAGACAGTGACACAGAGACGGAGACACAGAGACAGAGACACAGAGACAGAGACACAGAGACAGAGACACAGAGACAGAGACACAGAGACAGAGACACAGAGACAGAGACACAGAGACAGAGACACAGAGACAGAGACACAGAGACAGAGACACAGAGACAGAGACACAGAGACAGAGACACAGAGACAGAGACACAGAGACAGAGACACAGAGACAGAGACACAGAGACAGAGACACAGAGACAGAGACACAGAGACAGAGACACAGAGACAGAGACACAGAGACAGAGACACAGAGACAGAGACACAGAGACAGAGACACAGAGACAGAGACACAGAGACAGAGACACAGAGACAGAGACACAGAAACAGAGACACAGAGACACAGAGACACAGAGACAGAGACACAGAGACAGAGACACAGAGACAGTGTCACAGAGACAGAAATGCAGAGACAGAGACACAGAGACAGAGGCACAGAGACACAGAGACACAGAGACACAGAGACGCAGAGACAAGGACACAGAGACAGTGACACAGAGACAGAGACACAGAGACAGTGTCACAGAGATAGAGATGCGGAGACAGAGACACAAAGACAGAGACAGAGACACAGAGACAGAGACACAGAGGCAGAGACACAGAGACAGAGACACAGAGACAGAGACACAGAGACAGAGACACAGAGACAGAGACACAGAGACAGAGACACGGAAACGGATACGCGGAGACAGAGACAAGTAGACAGAGACACAGAGACAGAGACACAGATACAAAGACGCAGAGACAGAGACGCGGAGGGAGAGACGCAGAGACAGAGACGGAGACAGAGACAGAGACAGAGACAGAGACAGAGACAGAGACAGAGACAGAGACAGAGACAGAGACAGAGACAGAGACAGAGACAGAGACAGAGACAGAGACAGAGACAGAGACAGAGACAGAGACAGAGACAGAGCCAGAGACAGAGTCAGAGACAGAGACAGAGACAGAGACAGAGACAGAGACAGAGACAGAGAGACAGAGACACAGACACAGAGACAGGGGCACACAGACAGAGACACAGAGACACAGAATCACAGAGACACAGAGACAGGGACACAGAGACAGAGACACAGAGACAGAGACACTGAGACAGAGACAAAGATAAAGAGACACAGAGACAGAGACGCAGAGACCGAGACACAGAGACACAGAGACACAGAGACAGAGCCACAGAGACAGAGAGACAGAGACAGAGACACAAAGACAGAGACAGAGACACAGAGACAGCGAAACAGAGACAGAGACACAGAGACAGAGACAGAGACACAGAGACAGAGACAGAGACACAGAGACAGAGACAAAGAGACAGAGACACAGAGACACAGAGACACAGAGACAGAGTCAGAGAGACAGAGACACGGAGACAGAGACACAGAGACAGAGACACAGAGACAGAGACCCAGAGGCAGAGACGCAGAGACAGAGACAGAGACAGAGACAGAGACAGAGACAGAGACTGAGACAGACACAGAGACAGAGACAGAGGCAGAGACAGAGACAGAGACAGAGACAGAGACAGAGACAGAGACAGAGACACAGAGACAGAGACACAGACACAGAGACAGAGACGCAGAGACAGAGACACAGAGACACAGAGACGCAGAGACAGAGAAATAGAGACAGTGACACAGAGACAGAGACACAGAGACACAGAAACACAGATACAGAGCCGCAGAGACAGGGATACAGAGACAGAGACACAGGGACAGAGACACAGAGACAGAGACAGAGACCCAGAGACAGAGACGCAGAGACAGAGACGGAGACAGAGACAGAGACAGAGACAGAGACAGAGACAAAGACAGAGACAGATACAGAGACAGAGACAGAGACAGAGACAGAGAAAGAGACAGAGACAGTGACAGAGACAGAGACAGAGACAGAGACAGAGACAGAGACAGAGACAGAGACAGACACAGAGACAGAGACAGAGACAGAGACAGAGACAGAGACAGAGACAGAGACAGAGACAGAGACATGGACAGAGACAGAGACAGAGACAGAGACAGAGACAGACAGAGACGCGGAGACAGAGACAGAGACGGAGACAGAGACGGAGACGGAGACGGAGACAGAGACGGAGACAGAGACAGAGACAGAGACACAGAGACAGAGATGCAGACACAGAGACGCAGAGACAGAGAAATAGAGACAGTGACACAGAGACGGAGACACAGAGACAGAGACACAGAGACAGAGACACAGAGACAGAGACACAGAGACAGAGACACAGAGACAGAGACACAGAGACAGAGACACAGAGACAGAGACACAGAGACAGAGACACAGAGACAGAGACACAGAGACAGAGACACAGAGACAGAGACACAGAGACAGAGACACAGAGACAGAGACACAGAGACAGAGACACAGAGACAGAGACACAGAGACAGAGACACAGAGACAGAGACACAGAGACAGAGACACAGAGACAGAGACACAGAGACAGAGACACAGAGACAGAGACACAGAGACAGAGACACAGAGACAGAGACACAGAGACAGAGACACAGAGACAGAGACACAGAAACAGAGACACAGAGACACAGAGACACAGAGACAGAGACACAGAGACAGAGACACAGAGACAGTGTCACAGAGACAGAAATGCAGAGACAGAGACACAGAGACAGAGGCACAGAGACACAGAGACACAGAGACACAGAGACGCAGAGACAAGGACACAGAGACAGTGACACAGAGACAGAGACACGGAGACAGTGTCACAGAGATAGAGATGCGGAGACAGAGACACAAAGACAGAGACAGAGACACAGAGACAGAGACACAGAGGCAGAGACACAGAGACAGAGACACAGAGACAGAGACACAGAGACAGAGACACAGAGACAGAGACACAGAGACAGAGACACGGAAACGGATACGCGGAGACAGAGACAAGTAGACAGAGACACAGAGACAGAGACACAGATACAAAGACGCAGAGACAGAGACGCGGAGGGAGAGACACACAGACAGAGACAAAGTTAAAGAGACACAGAGACAGGGACAGAGACACAGAGACAGAGACACAGAGACAGAGACACGGAGACGGAGACGCGGAGTCACAGACAAGTAGACAGAGATTCAGGGACAGAGACACAGAGACGGAGTCACAGAGACAGAGACACAGAGACAGAGACAGAGACACAGAGACAGAGACACAGACACAGAGACAGAGTCACAAAGACAGAGACACAGAGACAGAGACACAGAGACAGAGACACAGAGACAGAGACAAAGATACAGTGACACAGAGACAGAGACAGAGGCAGACACAGAGACAGAGACAGAGACAGAGACAGAGACAGAGACAGAGACAGAGACAGAGACAGAGACAGAGACAGAGACAGAGACAGAGACAGAGACAGAGACAGAGACAGAGACAGAGACAGAGACAGAGACACAGAGAAAGAGACACAGACACAGAGACAGAGACGCAGAGACAGAGACACAGAGACACAGAGACGCAGAGACAGAGAAATAGAGACAGTGACACAGAGACAGAGACACAGAGACAGAGACACAGAGACAGTGTCACAGAGACAGAAATGCAGAGACAGAGACACAGAGACAGAGGCACAGAGACACAGAGACACAGAGACACAGAGACGCAGAGACAAGGACACAGAGACAGTGACACAGAGACAGAGACACAGAGACAGTGTCACAGAGATAGAGATGCGGAGACAGAGACACAAAGACAGAGACAGAGACACAGAGACAGAGACACAGAGGCAGAGACACAGAGACAGAGACACAGAGACAGAGACACAGAGACAGAGACACAGAGACAGAGACACAGAGACAGAGACACGGAAACGGATACGCGGAGACAGAGACAAGTAGACAGAGACACAGAGACAGAGACACAGATACAAAGACGCAGAGACAGAGACGCGGAGGGAGAGACACACAGACAGAGACAAAGTTAAAGAGACACAGAGACAGGGACAGAGACACAGAGACAGAGACACAGAGACAGAGACACGGAGACGGAGACGCGGAGTCACAGACAAGTAGACAGAGATTCAGGGACAGAGACACAGAGACGGAGTCACAGAGACAGAGACACAGAGACAGAGACAGAGACACAGAGACAGAGACAGAGACACAGACACAGAGACAGAGTCACAAAGACAGAGACACAGAGGCAGAGACACAGAGACAGAGACACAGAGACAGAGACAAAGATACAGTGACACAGAGACAGAGACAGAGGCAGACACAGAGACAGAGACAGAGACAGAGACAGAGACAGAGACAGAGACAGAGACAGAGACAGAGACAGAGACAGAGACAGAGACAGAGACAGAGACAGAGACAGAGACAGAGACAGAGACAGAGACAGAGACACAGAGAAAGAGACACAGACACAGAGACAGAGACGCAGAGACAGAGACACAGAGACACAGAGACGCAGAGACAGAGAAATAGAGACAGTGACACAGAGACAGAGACACAGAGACAGAGACACAGAGACCGAGCCGCAGAGACAGAGATACAGAGACAGAGACACAGGGACAGAGACACAGAGACAGAGACAGAGACCCAGAGGCAGAGACGCAGAGACAGAGACGGAGACAGAGACAGAGACAGAGACAGAGACAGAGACAGAGACAGAGACAGAGACAGAGACAGAGACAGAGACAGAGACAGAGACAGAGACAGAGACAGAGACAGAGACAGAGACAGAGACAGAGACAGAGCCAGAGACAGAGTCAGAGACAGAGACAGAGACAGAGACAGAGACAGAGACAGAGACAGAGAGACAGAGACACAGACACAGAGACAGGGGCACACAGACAGAGACACAGAGACACAGAATCACAGAGACACAGAGACAGGGACACAGAGACAGAGACACAGAGACAGAGACACTGAGACAGAGACAAAGATAAAGAGACACAGAGACAGAGACGCAGAGACCGAGACACAGAGACACAGAGACACAGAGACAGAGCCACAGAGACAGAGAGACAGAGACAGAGACACAAAGACAGAGACAGAGACACAGAGACAGCGAAACAGAGACAGAGACACAGAGACAGAGACAGAGACACAGAGACAGAGACAGAGACACAGAGACAGAGACAAAGAGACAGAGACACAGAGACACAGAGACACAGAGACAGAGTCAGAGAGACAGAGACACAGAGACAGAGACACGGAAACGGATACGCGGAGACAGAGACAAGTAGACAGAGACACAGAGACAGAGACACAGATACAAAGACGCAGAGACAGAGACACGGAGGGAGAGACACACAGACAGAGACAAAGTTAAAGAGACACAGAGACAGGGACAGAGACACAGAGACAGAGACACAGAGACAGAGACACGGAGACGGAGACGCGGAGTCAGAGACAAGTAGACAGAGATTCAGGGACAGAGACACAGAGACGGAGTCACAGAGACAGAGACACAGAGACAGAGACAGAGACACAGAGACAGAGACACAGACACAGAGACAGAGTCACAAAGACAGAGACACAGAGACAGAGACACAGAGACAGAGACAGAGACGCAGAGACAGAGACACAGAGACACAGAGAGAATCAGAGACAGAGAAATAGAGACAGTGACACAGAGACAGAGACACAGAGACAGAGACACAGAGACAGAGCCGCAGAGACAGAGATACAGAGACAGAGACACAGGGACAGAGACACAGAGACAGAGACAGAGACCCAGAGGCAGAGACGCAGAGACAGAGACGGAGACAGAGACAGAGACAGAGACAGAGACAGAGACAGAGACAGAGTCAGAGACAGAGACCGAGACAGAGACAGAGACAGAGACAGAGGCAGAGACAGAGACAGAGACAGAGAGACAGAGACACAGACACAGAGACAGGGGCACACAGACAGAGACACAGAGACACAGAATCACAGAGACACAGAGACAGGGACACAGAGACAGAGACACTGAGACAGAGACATAGATAAAGCGACACAGAGACAGAGACGCAGAGACCGAGACACAGAGACACAGAGACACAGAGACAGAGCCACAGAGACAGAGAGACAGAGACAGAGACACAAAGACAGAGACAGAGACACAGAGACAGCGAAACAGAGACAGAGACACAGAGACAGAGACACAGAGGCAGAGACACAGAGACAGAGACACAGAGACAGAGACACAGAGACAGAGACACAGAGACAGAGACACAGAGACAGAGACACAGAGACAGAGACACAGAGACAGAGACACAGAGACAGAGACACAGAGACAGAGACACAGAGACAGAGACACAGAGACAGAGACACAGAGACAGAGACACAGAGACAGAGACACAGAGACACAGAGACAGTGACACAGAGACAGTGTCACAGAGACAGAGACACAGAGACAGAGACACAGAGACAGAGACACAGAGACAGTGACACAGAGACAGAGACACAGAGACAGTGACACAGAGACAGTGTCACAGAGACAGAGATGCAGAGACAGAGACACAGAGACAGAGAAACAGAGACAGAGCCACAGAGACAGAGACAGAGACACAGAGACAGAGACACAGAGACAGAGACACAGAGACAGAGACACAAAGACAGAGACACAGAGACAGAGACACAGAGGCAGAGACACAGAGACAGAGACACAGAGACAGAGACACAGAGACAGAGACACAGACACAGAGACAGAGACGCCGAGACAGTGACACAGAGACTGAGACACAGAGACACAGAGACACAGAGACAGAGCCACAGAGAAAGAGAGACAGAGACAGAGACGCAGAGACAGAGACAGAGACAGACAGAGAGACAGAGACAGAGACAGAGACAGTGACAGAGACAGAGACAGAGACAGAGAGAGACAGATACAGTGACAGAGACAGAGACAGAGACAGAGGCAGAGACAGAGACAGAGACAGAGACAGAGACAGAGACACAGACAGAGACAGAGGCAGAGACAGAGACAGAGACACAGACACAGAGACAGGGGCACACAGACAGAGACACAGAGACACAGAATCACAGAGACACAGAGACAGGGACACAGGGACAGAGACACAGAGACAGAGACACACAGACAGAGACAAAGATAAAGAGACACAGAGACAGAGACGCAGAGACCGAGACACGGAGGCAGAGACACAGAGGCAGAGACACAGAGACAGAGGCACAGAGACAGAGACACTGAGACAGAGACACTGAGACAGAGACACAGAGACAGAGACACGGAGACAGAGACACAGAGGCACAGAGACAGAGACACAGAGACAGAGACACAGAGACAGAGACACAGAGACAGAGACACAGAGACAGAGACACAGAGACAGAGACACAGAGGCACAGAGACAGAGACACTGAGACAGAGACACAGAGACAGAGACACAGAGACAGAGACACAGAGACAGAGACAGAACCACAGAGGCACAGAGACAGAGACACAGAGACAGAGACACAGAGACAGAGACACAGAGACAGAGACACAGAGACAGAGATGCAGAAACAGAGACACAGAGACAGAGAAACAGAGACAGAGGCACAGAGACAGAGACAGAGACACAGAGACAGAGACACAGAGACAGAGACACAGAGACAGAGACACACAGACAGTGTCACAGAGACAGAAATGCAGAGACAGAGACACAGAGACAGAGGCACAGAGACACAGAGACACAGAGACGCAGAGACGCAGAGACAAGGACACAGAGACAGTGACACAGAGACAGAGACACAGAGACAGTGTCACAGAGATAGAGATTCGGAGACAGAGACACAAAGACAGAGACAGAGGCACAGAGACAGCGAAACAGAGACAGAGACACAGAGACAGAGACACAGAGACGGAGATACAGAGACAGAGACACAGAGACAGAGACACAGATACAAAGACGCAGAGACAGAGACACGGAGGTAGAGACACACAGACAGAGACACAGAGACAGAGACACGGAAACGGATACGCGGAGACAGAGACAAGTAGACAGAGACACAGAGACAGAGACACAGATACAAAGACGCAGAGACAGAGACACGGAGGGAGAGACACACAGACAGAGACAAAGTTAAAGAGACACAGAGACAGGGACAGAGACGCAGAGACAGAGACACAGAGACAGAGACACGGAGACGGAGACGCGGAGTCAGAGACAAGTAGACAGAGATTCAGGGACAGAGACACAGAGACGGAGTCACAGAGACAGAGACACAGAGACAGAGACAGAGACACAGAGACAGAGACACAGACACAGAGACAGAGTCACAAAGACAGAGACACAGAGACAGAGACACAGAGACAGAGACACAGAGACAGAGACAAAGATACAGTGACACAGAGACAGAGACAGAGGCAGACACAGAGACAGAGACAGAGACAGAGACAGAGACAGAGACAGAGACAGAGACAGAGACAGAGACAGAGACACAGAGACAGAGACACAGACACAGAGACAGAGACGCAGAGACAGAGACACAGAGACACAGAGACGCAGAGACAGAGAAATAGAGACAGTGACACAGAGACAGAGACACAGAGACAGAGACACAGAGACAGAGCCGCAGAGACAGAGATACAGAGACAGAGACACAGGGACAGAGACACAGAGACAGAGACAGAGACCCAGAGGCAGAGACGCAGAGACAGAGACGGAGACAGAGACAGAGACAGAGACAGAGACAGAGACAGAGACAGAGACAGAGACAGAGACAGAGTCAGAGACAGAGACAGAGACAGAGACAGAGACAGAGACAGAGACAGAGAGACAGAGACACAGACACAGAGACAGGGGCACACAGACAGAGACACAGAGACACAGAATCACAGAGACACAGAGACAGGGACACAGAGACAGAGACACTGAGACAGAGACAAAGATAAAGCGACACAGAGACAGAGACGCAGAGACCGAGACACAGAGACACAGAGACACAGAGACAGAGCCACAGAGACAGAGAGACAGAGACAGAGACACAAAGACAGAGACAGAGACACAGAGACAGCGAAACAGAGACAGAGACACAGAGGCAGAGACACAGAGACAGAGACACAGAGACACAGAGACAGTGACACAGAGACAGAGACACAGAGACAGTGTCACAGAGATAGAGATTCGGAGACAGAGACACAAAGACAGAGACAGAGACACAGAGACAGCGAAAAAGAGACAGAGACACAGAGACAGAGACAGAGACAGCGAAACAGAGACAGAGACACAGAGACAGAGACACAGAGACAGAGACAGAGACAGAGACAGAGACAGAGACAGAGACAGAGACAGAGACAGAGACAGAGACAGAGACAGAGACAGAGTCAGAGACAGAGACCGAGACAGAGACAGAGACAGAGACAGAGACAGAGACAGAGACAGAGACAGAGACAGAGACACAGAGACAGAGGCACAGACACAGAGACAGAGACGCAGAGACAGAGACACAGAGACACAGAGACGCAGAGACAGAGAAATAGAGACAGTGACACAGAGACAGAGACACAGAGACAGAGACACAGAGACAGAGCCGCAGAGACAGAGATACAGAGACAGTGTCACAGAGACAGAGATGCAGAGACAGAGACACAGAGACAGAGAAACAGAGACAGAGGCACAGAGACAGAGACAGAGACACAGAGACAGAGACACAGAGACAGAGACAGGGACACAGAGACAGAGACACAGAGACAGAGACACAGAGACAGAGACCCAGAGACAGAGACACAGAGACAGAGACACAGAGGCACAGAGACAGAGACACAGAGACAGAGACACAGAGACAGAGACACAGATACAAAGACGCAGAGACAGAGACACGGAGGTAGAGACACACAGACAGAGACACAGAGACAGAGACACAGAGACAGAGACACAGAGACAGAGACACAGAGACAGAGACACAGAGGCAGAGACACAGAGACAGAGACACAGAGACAGAGACACAGAGACAGAGACACAGACACAGAGACAGAGACGCCGAGACAGTGACACAGAGACTGAGACACAGAGACACAGAGACACAGAGACAGAGCCACAGAGAAAGAGAGACAGAGACAGAGACGCAGAGACAGAGACAGAGACAGACAGAGAGACAGAGACAGAGACAGAGACAGAGACAGTGACAGAGACAGAGACAGAGACAGAGACAGAGAGAGACAGATACAGTGACAGAGACAGAGACAGAGACAGAGGCAGAGACAGAGACAGAGACAGAGACACAGACAGAGACAGAGGCAGAGACAGAGACAGAGACACAGACACAGAGACAGGGGCACACAGACAGAGACAAAGATAAAGAGACACAGAGACAGAGACGCAGAGACCGAGACACGGAGGCAGAGACACAGAGGCAGAGACACAGAGACAGAGGCACAGAGACAGAGACACAGAGACAGAGACACAGAGGCACAGAGACAGAGACACAGAGACAGAGACACAGAGACAGAGACACAGAGACAGAGACACAGAGGCACAGAGACAGAGACACTGAGACAGAGACACAGAGACAGAGACACAGAGACAGAGACACAGAGGCACAGAGACAGAGACACAGAGACAGAGACACAGAGACAGAGACACAGAGACAGAGATGCAGAGACAGAGACACAGAGACAGAGAAACAGAGACAGAGGCACAGAGACAGAGACAGAGACACAGAGACAGAGACACAGAGACAGAGACACAGAGACAGAGACACAGAGACAGTGACACAGAGACAG
This sequence comes from Megachile willughbiella, assembly GCA_945859595.2. Classification (NCBI taxonomy): domain Eukaryota; kingdom Metazoa; phylum Arthropoda; class Insecta; order Hymenoptera; family Megachilidae; genus Megachile; species Megachile willughbiella. Next base: position 11,076,980 of record OX243809.1, on the reverse strand, counting down.
AGACACAGAGACAGTGACACAGAGACAGTGTCACAGAGACAGAGATGCAGAGACAGAGACACAGAGACAGAGAAACAGAGATAGAGGCACAGAGACAGAGACAGAGACACAGAGACAGAGACACAGAGACAGAGACAGGGACACAGAGACAGAGACACAGAGACAGAGACACAGAGACAGAGACCCAGAGACAGAGACACAGAGACAGAGACACAGAGACAGTGTCACAGAGACAGAAATGCAGAGACAGAGACACAGAGACAGAGGCACAGAGACACAGAGACACAGAGACGCAGAGACGCAGAGACAAGGACACAGAGACAGTGACACAGAGACAGAGACACAGAGACAGTGTCACAGAGATAGAGATTCGGAGACAGAGACACAAAGACAGAGATAGAGACACAGAGACAGTGTCACAGAGATAGAGATTCGGAGACAGAGACACAAAGACAGAGATAGAGACACAGAGACAGCGAAACAGAGACAGAGACACAGAGACAGAGACACAGAGACAGAGACACAGAGACAGAGACACAGAGGCACAGAGACAGAGACACAGAGACAGAGACACAGAGACAGAGACACAGATACAAAGACGCAGAGACAGAGACACGGAGGTAGAGACACACAGACAGAGACACAGAGACAGAGACACGGAGACGGAGACGCGGAGTCAGAGACAAGTAGACAGAGATTCAGGGACAGAGACACAGAGACGGAGTCACAGAGACAGAGACACAGAGACAGAGACAGGGACACAGAGACAGAGACACAGACACAGAGACAGAGTCACAAAGACAGAGACACAGAGACAGAGACACAGAGACAGAGACACAGAGACAGAGACACAGAGACAGAGACAAAGATACAGTGACACAGAGACAGAGACAGAGGCAGAAACAGAGACAGAGACAGAGACAGAGACAGAGACAGAGACAGAGACAGAGACAGAGACAGAGACAGAGACACAGAGACAGAGACACAGACACAGAGACAGAGACGCAGAGACAGAGACACAGAGACACAGAGACGCAGAGACAGAGAAATAGAGACAGTGACACAGAGACAGAGACGCAGAGACAGAGACGGAGACAGAGACAGAGACAGAGACAGAGACAGAGACAGAGACAGAGACAGAGACAGAGACAGAGACAGAGACAGAGACAGAGACAGAGACAGAGAGACAGAGACACAGACACAGAGACAGGGGCACACAGACAGAGACACAGAGACACAGAATCACAGAGACACAGAAACAGGGACACAGAGACAGAGACACTGAGACAGAGACAAAGATAAAGCGACACAGAGACAGAGACGCAGAGACCGAGACACAGAGACACAGAGACACAGAGACAGAGCCACAGAGACAGAGAGACAGAGACAGAGACACAAAGACAGAGACAGAGACACAGAGACAGCGAAACAGAGACAGAGACACAGAGACAGAGACACAGAGACAGAGACAGGGGCACACAGACAGAGACACAGAGACACAGAATCACAGAGACACAGAGACAGGGACACAGAGACAGAGACACTGTGACAGAGACATAGATAAAGCGACACAGAGACAGAGACGCAGAGACCGAGACACAGAGACAGAGACACAGAGACAGAGACACAGAGACAGAGACACAGAGACGGAGACACAGAGACAGAGACACAGAGACAGAGACACAGAGACAGAGACACAGAGACAGTGACACAGAGACAGAGACACAGAGCCAGTGACACAGAGACAGAGACACAGAGACAGAGACACAGAGACAGAGACACAGAGACGGAGACACAGAGACAGAGACACAGACACAGAGACAGAGACGCCGAGACAGTGACACAGAGACTGAGACACAGAGACACAGAGACACAGAGACAGAGCCACAGAGAAAGAGAGACAGAGACAGAGACGCAGAGACAGAGACAGAGACAGACAGAGAGACAGAGACAGAGACAGAGACAGAGACAGTGACAGAGACAGAGACAGAGACAGAGAGAGACAGATACAGTGACAGAGACAGAGACAGAGACAGAGGCAGAGACAGAGACAGAGACAGAGACAGAGACAGAGACACAGACAGAGACAGAGGCAGAGACAGAGACAGAGACACAGACACAGAGACAGGGGCACACAGACAGAGACACAGAGACACAGAATCACAGAGACACAGAGACAGGGACACAGAGACAGAGACACAGAGACAGAGACACACAGACAGAGACAAAGATAAAGAGACACAGAGACAGAGACGCAGAGACCGAGACACGGAGGCAGAGACACAGAGGCAGAGACACAGAGACAGAGGCACAGAGACAGAGACACAGAGACAGAGACACAGAGGCACAGAGACAGAGACACAGAGACAGAGACACAGAGACAGAGACACAGAGACAGAGACACAGAGACAGAGACACAGAGGCACAGAGACAGAGACACTGAGACAGAGACACAGAGACAGAGACACAGAGACAGAGACACAGAGGCACAGAGACAGAGACACAGAGACAGAGACACAGAGACAGAGACACAGAGACAGAGACACAGAGACAGAGATGCAGAGACAGAGACACAGAGACAGAGAAACAGAGACAGAGGCACAGAGACAGAGACAGAGACACAGAGACAGAGACACAGAGACAGAGACACAGAGACAGAGACACAGAGACAGTGACACAGAGACAGAGACACAGAGACAGTGACACAGAGACAGTGTCACAGAGACAGAGATGCAGAGACAGAGACACAGAGACAGAGAAACAGAGACAGAGGCACAGAGACAGAGACAGAGACACAGAGACAGAGACACAGAGACAGAGACAGGGACACAGAGACAGAGACACAGAGACAGAGACACAGAGACAGAGACCCAGAGACAGAGACACAGAGACAGAGACACAGAGACAGTGTCACAGAGACAGAAATGCAGAGACAGAGACACAGAGACAGAGGCACAGAGACACAGAGACACAGAGACGCAGAGACGCAGAGACAAGGACACAGAGACAGTGACACAGAGACAGAGACACAGAGACAGTGTCACAGAGATAGAGATTCGGAGACAGAGACACAAAGACAGAGATAGAGACACAGAGACAGCGAAACAGAGACAGAGACACAGAGACAGAGACACAGAGACAGAGACACAGAGACAGAGACACAGAGACAGAGACACAGAGGCACAGAGACAGAGACACAGAGACAGAGACACAGAGACAGAGACACAGATACAAAGACGCAGAGACAGAGACACGGAGGTAGAGACACACAGACAGAGACACAGAGACAGAGACACGGAGACGGAGACGCGGAGTCAGAGACAAGTAGACAGAGATTCAGGGACAGAGACACAGAGACGGAGTCACAGAGACAGAGACACAGAGACAGAGACAGAGACACAGAGACTGAGACACAGACACAGAGACAGAGTCACAAAGACAGAGACACAGAGACAGAGACACAGAGACAGAGACACAGAGACAGAGACACAGAGACAGAGACAAAGATACAGTGACACAGAGACGGAGACAGAGACAGAGACAGAGACAGAGACAGAGACAGAGACAGAGACAGAGACAGAGACAGAGTCAGAGACAGAGACAGAGACAGAGACAGAGACAGAGACAGAGACAGAGACACAGACACAGAGACAGGGGCACACAGACAGAGACACAGAGACACAGAATCACAGAATCACAGAGACACAGAGACAGGGACACAGAGACAGAGACACTGAGACAGAGACAAAGATAAAGCGACACAGAGACAGAGACGCAGAGACCGAGACACAGAGACACAGAGACACAGAGACAGAGCCACAGAGACAGAGAGACAGAGACAGAGACACAAAGACAGAGACAGAGACACAGAGACAGCGAAACAGAGACAGAGACACAGAGACAGAGACACAGAGACAGAGACACAGAGACACAGAGACAGAGAGACAGAGTCAGAGAGACAGAGACACGGAGACAGAGACACAGAGACAGAGACACAGAGACAGAGACACAGACACAGAGACAGAGACGCAGAGACAGAGACACAGAGACACAGAGACGCAGAGACAGAGAAATAGAGACAGTGACACAGAGACAGAGACACAGAGACAGAGACACAGAGACAGAGCCGCAGAGACAGAGATACAGAGACAGAGACACAGGGACAGAGACACAGAGACAGAGACAGAGACCCAGAGGCAGAGACGCAGAGACAGAGACGGAGACAGAGACAGAGACAGAGACAGAGACAGAGACAGAGACAGAGACAGAGACAGAGACAGAGACAGAGTCAGAGACAGAGACAGAGACAGAGACAGAGACAGAGACAGAGACAGAGACAGAGAGACAGAGACACAGACACAGAGACAGGGGCACACAGACAGAGACACAGAGACACAGAATCACAGAGACACAGAGACAGGGACACAGAGACAGAGACACTGAGACAGAGACAAAGATAAAGCGACACAGAGACAGAGACGCAGAGACCGAGACACAGAGACACAGAGACACAGAGACAGAGCCACAGAGACAGAGAGACAGAGACAGAGACACAAAGACAGAGACAGAGACACAGAGACAGCGAAACAGAGACAGAGACACAGAGACAGAGACACAGAGACAGAGACACAGAGACACAGAGACAGAGAGACAGAGTCAGAGAGACAGAGACACGGAGACAGAGACACAGAGACAGAGACACAGAGACAGAGACACAGAGACAGAGACCCAGTGGCAGAGACGCAGAGACAGAGACAGAGACAGAGACCGCGACAGAGACAGACACAGAGACAGAGACAGAGAGAGAGACAGAGACAGAGACAGAGACAGAGACAGAGACAGAGACAGAGACAGAGACAGAGACAGAGACAGAGACAGAGACAGAGACAGAGACAGAGACAGAGACAGAGACAGAGACAGAGACAGAGACAGAGACAGAGTCAGAGACAGAGACAGAGACAGAGACAGAGACAGAGACAGAGACAGAGACAGAGACACAGAGACAGAGACACAGACACAGAGACAGAGACGCCGAGACAGTGACACAGAGACAGAGACACAGAGACACAGAGACACAGAGACAGAGCCACAGAGAAAGAGAGACAGAGACAGAGGCGCAGAGACAGAGACAGAGACAGACAGAGAGACAGAGACAGAGACAGAGACAGAGACAGTGACAGAGACAGAGACAGAGACAGAGAGAGAGACAGATACAGTGACAGAGACAGAGACAGAGGCAGAGACAGAGACAGAGACAGAGACAGAGACAGAGACAGAGACAGAGACAGAGACAGAGACAGAGACAGAGACAGAGACAGAAACAGAGACAGAGACACAGAGACAGAGACACAGACACAGAGACAGGGGCACACAGACAGAGACACAGAGACACAGAATCACAGAGACACAGAGACAGGGACACACAGACAGAGACACAGAGACAGAGACACACAGACAGAGACAAAGATAAAGAGACACAGAGACAGAGACGCAGAGACAGAGACACAGAGGCACAGAGACAGAGACACAGAGACAGAGACACAGAGACAGAGACACAGAGACAGAGACGAAGAGACAGAGACATGGAGACATAGGCACGGTGGCAGAGACACAGAGACAGAGACAGAGACAGAGACAGAGACAGAGACAGAGACAGAGACAGAGACAGAGTCAGAGACAGAGACACAGACAGAGACAGAGACAGAGACAGTGACAGAGACAGAGACAGAGACAGAGACAGAGACAGAGACAGAGACAGAGACAGAGACAGAGACAGAGACAGAGACAGAGACAGAGACAGAGACAGAGACAGAGACAGAGACAGAGACAGAGAAAGAGACAGAGACAGTGACAGAGACAGAGACAGAGACAGAGACAGAGACAGAGACAGAGACAGATACAGAGACAGAGACAGAGACACAGAGACGGAGACACAGAGACAGAGACACAGAGACAGAGACACAGAGACAGAGACACAGAGACAGAGACACAGATACAAAGACGCAGAGACAGAGACACGGAGGGAGAGACACACAGACAGAGACAAAGTTAAAGAGACACAGAGACAGGGACAGAGACACAGAGACAGAGACACAGAGACAGAGACACGGAGACGGAGACGCGGAGTCAGAGACAAGTAGACAGAGATTCAGGGACAGAGACACAGAGACGGAGTCACAGAGACAGAGACACAGAGACAGAGACAGAGACACAGAGACAGAGACACAGACACAGAGACAGAGTCACAAAGACAGAGACACAGAGACAGAGACACAGAGACAGAGACACAGAGACAGAGACAAAGATACAGTGACACAGAGACAGAGACAGAGGCAGACACAGAGACAGAGACAGAGACAGAGACAGAGACAGAGACAGAGACAGAGACAGAGACAGAGACACAGAGACAGAGACACAGACACAGAGACAGAGACGCAGAGACAGAGACACAGAGACACAGAGACGCAGAGACAGAGAAATAGAGACAGTGACACAGAGACAGAGACACAGAGACAGAGACACAGAGACAGAGCCGCAGAGACAGAGATACAGAGACAGAGACACAGGGACAGAGACACAGAGACAGAGACAGAGACCCAGAGGCAGAGACGCAGAGACAGAGACGGAGACAGAGACAGAGACAGAGACAGAGACAGAGACAGAGACAGAGACAGAGACAGAGTCAGAGACAGAGACAGAGACAGAGACAGAGACAGAGACAGAGACAGAGAGACAGAGACACAGACACAGAGACAGGGGCACACAGACAGAGACACAGAGACACAGAATCACAGAGACACAGAGACAGGGACACAGAGACAGAGACACTGAGACAGAGACAAAGATAAAGCGACACAGAGACAGAGACGCAGAGACCGAGACACAGAGACACAGAGACACAGAGACAGAGCCACAGAGACAGAGAGACAGAGACAGAGACACAAAGACAGAGACAGAGACACAGAGACAGCGAAACAGAGACAGAGACACAGAGACAGAGACACAGAGACAGAGACACAGAGACAGAGACACAGAGACACAGAGACAGTGACACAGAGACAGAGACACAGAGACAGTGTCACAGAGATAGAGATTCGGAGACAGAGACACAAAGACAGAGACAGAGACACAGAGACAGCGAAACAGAGACAGAGACACAGAGACAGAGACAGAGACAGCGAAACAGAGACAGAGACACAGAGACAGAGACACAGAGACAGAGACAGAGACAGAGACAGAGATAGAGACAGAGACAGAGACAGAGACAGAGTCAGAGACAGAGACCGAGACAGAGACAGAGACAGAGACAGAGACAGAGACAGAGACAGAGACAGAGACAGAGACAGAGACAGAGACACAGAGACAGAGACACAGACACAGAGACAGAGACGCAGAGACAGAGACACAGAGACACAGAGACGCAGAGACAGAGAAATAGAGACAGTGACACAGAGACAGAGACACAGAGACAGAGACACAGAGACAGAGCCGCAGAGACAGAGATACAGAGACAGTGTCACAGAGACAGAGATGCAGAGACAGAGACACAGAGACAGAGAAACAGAGACAGAGGCACAGAGACAGAGACAGAGACACAGAGACAGAGACACAGAGACAGAGACAGGGACACAGAGACAGAGACACAGAGACAGAGACACAGAGACAGAGACCCAGAGACAGAGACACAGAGACAGAGACACAGAGGCACAGAGACAGAGACACAGAGACAGAGACACAGAGACAGAGACACAGATACAAAGACGCAGAGACAGAGACACGGAGGTAGAGACACACAGACAGAGACACAGAGACAGAGACACAGAGACAGAGACACAGAGACAGAGACACAGAGACGGAGACACAGAGACAGAGACACAGAGACAGAGACACAGAGACAGAGACACAGAGACAGTGACACAGAGACAGAGACACAGAGCCAGTGACACAGAGACAGAGACACAGAGACAGAGACACAGAGACAGAGACACAGAGACGGAGACACAGAGACAGAGACACAGACACAGAGACAGAGACGCCGAGACAGTGACACAGAGACTGAGACACAGAGACACAGAGACACAGAGACAGAGCCACAGAGAAAGAGAGACAGAGACAGAGACGCAGAGACAGAGACAGAGACAGACAGAGAGACAGAGACAGAGACAGAGACAGAGACAGTGACAGAGACAGAGACAGAGACAGAGAGAGACAGATACAGTGACAGAGACAGAGACAGAGACAGAGGCAGAGACAGAGACAGAGACAGAGACAGAGACAGAGACACAGACAGAGACAGAGGCAGAGACAGAGACAGAGACACAGACACAGAGACAGGGGCACACAGACAGAGACACAGAGACACAGAATCACAGAGACACAGAGACAGGGACACAGAGACAGAGACACAGAGACAGAGACACACAGACAGAGACAAAGATAAAGAGACACAGAGACAGAGACGCAGAGACCGAGACACGGAGGCAGAGACACAGAGGCAGAGACACAGAGACAGAGGCACAGAGACAGAGACACAGAGACAGAGACACAGAGGCACAGAGACAGAGACACAGAGACAGAGACACAGAGACAGAGACACAGAGACAGAGACACAGAGACAGAGACACAGAGGCACAGAGACAGAGACACTGAGACAGAGACACAGAGACAGAGACACAGAGACAGAGACACAGAGGCACAGAGACAGAGACACAGAGACAGAGACACAGAGACAGAGACACAGAGACAGAGACACAGAGACAGAGATGCAGAGACAGAGACACAGAGACAGAGAAACAGAGACAGAGGCACAGAGACAGAGACAGAGACACAGAGACAGAGACACAGAGACAGAGACACAGAGACAGAGACACAGAGACAGTGACACAGAGACAGAGACACAGAGACCGTGACACAGAGACAGTGTCACAGAGACAGAGATGCAGAGACAGAGACACAGAGACAGAGAAACAGAGACAGAGGCACAGAGACAGAGACAGAGACACAGAGACAGAGACACAGAGACAGAGACAGGGACACAGAGACAGAGACACAGAGACAGAGACCCAGAGACAGAGACACAGAGACAGAGACACAGAGACAGTGTCACAGAGACAGAAATGCAGAGACAGAGACACAGAGACAGAGGCACAGAGACACAGAGACACAGAGACGCAGAGACGCAGAGACAAGGACACAGAGACAGTGACACAGAGACAGAGACACAGAGACAGTGTCACAGAGATAGAGATTCGGAGACAGAGACACAAAGACAGAGATAGAGACACAGAGACAGCGAAACAGAGACAGAGACACAGAGACAGAGACACAGAGACAGAGACACAGAGACAGAGACACAGAGGCACAGAGACAGAGACACAGAGACAGAGACACAGAGACAGAGACACAGATACAAAGACGCAGAGACAGAGACACGGAGGTAGAGACACACAGACAGAGACACAGAGACAGAGACACGGAGACGGAGACGCGGAGTCAGAGACAAGTAGACAGAGATTCAGGGACAGAGACACAGAGACGGAGTCACAGAGACAGAGACACAGAGACAGAGACAGAGACACAGAGACAGAGACACAGACACAGAGACAGAGTCACAAAGACAGAGACACAGAGACAGAGACACAGAGACAGAGACACAGAGACAGAGACACAGAGACAGAGACAAAGATACAGTGACACAGAGACAGAGACAGAGGCAGACACAGAGACAGAGACAGAGACAGAGACAGAGACAGAGACAGAGACAGAGACAGAGACAGAGACAGAGACAGAGACAGAGACAGAGACACAGAGACAGAGGCACAGACACAGAGACAGAGACGCAGAGACAGAGACACAGAGACACAGAGACGCAGAGACAGAGAAATAGAGACAGTGACACAGAGACAGAGACACAGAGACAGAGACACAGAGACAGAGCCGCAGAGACAGAGATACAGAGACAGAGACACAGGGACAGAGACACAGAGACAGAGACAGAGACCCAGAGGCAGAGACGCAGAGACAGAGACGGAGACAGAGACAGAGACAGAGACAGAGACAGAGACAGAGACAGAGACAGAGACAGAGTCAGAGACAGAGACAGAGACAGAGACAGAGACAGAGACACAGACAGAGACACAGACACAGAGACAGGGGCACACAGACAGAGACACAGAGACACAGAATCACAGAATCACAGAGACACAGAGACAGGGACACAGAGACAGGGACACTGAGACAGAGACAAAGATAAAGCGACACAGAGACAGAGACGCAGAGACCGAGACACAGAGACACAGAGACACAGAGACAGAGCCACAGAGACAGAGAGACAGAGACAGAGACACAAAGACAGAGACAGAGACACAGAGACAGCGAAACAGAGACAGAGACACAGAGACAGAGACACAGAGACAGAGACACAGAGACACAGAGACAGAGAGACAGAGTCAGAGAGACAGAGACACGGAGACAGAGACACAGAGACAGAGACACAGAGACAGAGACACAGACACAGAGACAGAGACGCAGAGACAGAGACACAGAGACACAGAGACGCAGAGACAGAGAAATAGAGACAGTGACACAGAGACAGAGACACAGAGACAGAGACACAGAGACAGAGCCGCAGAGACAGAGATACAGAGACAGAGACACAGGGACAGAGACACAGAGACAGAGACAGAGACCCAGAGGCAGAGACGCAGAGACAGAGACGGAGACAGAGACAGAGACAGAGACAGAGACAGAGACAGAGACAGAGACAGAGACAGAGACAGAGTCAGAGACAGAGACAGAGACAGAGACAGAGACAGAGACAGAGACAGAGACAGAGAGACAGAGACACAGACACAGAGACAGGGGCACACAGACAGAGACACAGAGACACAGAATCACAGAGACACAGAGACAGGGACACAGAGACAGAGACACTGAGACAGAGACAAAGATAAAGCGACACAGAGACAGAGACGCAGAGACCGAGACACAGAGACACAGAGACACAGAGACAGAGCCACAGAGACAGAGAGACAGAGACAGAGACACAAAGACAGAGACAGAGACACAGAGACAGCGAAACAGAGACAGAGACACAGAGACAGAGACACAGAGACAGAGACACAGAGACACAGAGACAGAGAGACAGAGTCAGAGAGACAGAGACACGGAGACAGAGACACAGAGACAGAGACACAGAGACAGAGACCCAGAGGCAGAGACGCAGAGACAGAGACAGAGACAGAGACCGCGACAGAGACAGACACAGAGACAGAGACAGAGAGAGAGACAGAGACAGAGACAGAGACAGAGACAGAGACAGAGACAGAGACAGAGACAGAGACAGAGACAGAGACAGAGACAGAGACAGAGACAGAGACAGAGACAGAGACAGAGACAGAGACAGAGTCAGAGACAGAGACAGAGACAGAGACAGAGACAGAGACAGAGACAGAGACACAGAGACAGAGACACAGACACAGAGACAGAGACGCCGAGACAGTGACACAGAGACAGAGACACAGAGACACAGAGACACAGAGACAGAGCCACAGAGAAAGAGAGACAGAGACAGAGGCGCAGAGACAGAGACAGAGACAGACAGAGAGACAGAGACAGAGACAGAGACAGAGACAGTGACAGAGACAGAGACAGAGACAGAGAGAGAGACAGATACAGTGACAGAGACAGAGACAGAGGCAGAGACAGAGACAGAGACAGAGACAGAGACAGAGACAGAGACAGAGACAGAGACAGAGACAGAGACAGAGACAGAGACAGAGACAGAGACAGAAACAGAGACAGAGACACAGAGACAGAGACACAGACACAGAGACAGGGGCACACAGACAGAGACACAGAGACACAGAATCACAGAGACACAGAGACAGGGACACACAGACAGAGACACAGAGACAGAGACACACAGACAGAGACAAAGATAAAGAGACACAGAGACAGAGACGCAGAGACAGAGACACAGAGGCACAGAGACAGAGACACAGAGACAGAGACACAGAGACAGAGACACAGAGACAGAGACGAAGAGACAGAGACATGGAGACATAGGCACGGTGGCAGAGACACAGAGACAGAGACAGAGACAGAGACAGAGACAGAGACAGAGACAGAGACAGAGACAGAGTCAGAGACAGAGACACAGACAGAGACAGAGACAGAGACAGAGACAGTGACAGAGACAGAGACAGAGACAGAGACAGAGACAGAGACAGAGACAGAGACAGAGACAGAGACAGAGACAGAGACAGAGACAGAGACAGAGACAGAGACAGAGACAGAGACAGAGACAGAGAAAGAGACAGAGACAGTGACAGAGACAGAGACAGAGACAGAGACAGAGACAGAGACAGAGACAGAGACAGAGACAGAGACAGAGACAGAGACAGACACAGAGACAGAGACAGAGACAGAGACAGAGACAGAGACAGAGACAGATACAGAGACAGAGACAGAGACACAGAGACGGAGACACAGAGACAGAGACACAGAGACAGAGACACAGAGACAGAGACACAGAGACAGTGACACAGAGACAGAGACACAGAGCCAGTGACACAGAGACAGAGACACAGAGACAGAGACACAGAGACAGAGACACAGAGACGGAGACACAGAGACAGAGACACAGAGACAGAGACACAGAGACAGAGACACAGAGACAGTGACACAGAGACAGAGACACAGAGCCAGTGACACAGAGACAGTGTCACAGAGACAGAGACACAGAGACAGAGACACAGAGACAGAGACACAGAGACAGTGACACAGAGACAGTGACACAGAGACAGTGTCACAGAGACAGAGATGCAGAGACAGAGACACAGAGACAGAGAAACAGAGACAGAGGCACAGAGACAGAGACAGAGACACAGAGACAGAGACACAGAGACGGAGACACAGAGACAGAGACACAGAGACAGAGACACAGAGACAGAGACACAGAGACAGAGACACAGAGGCAGAGACACAGAGACAGAGACACAGAGACAGAGACACAGAGACAGAGACACAGAGACAGAGACACAGACACAGAGACAGAGACGCCGAGACAGTGACACAGAGACTGAGACACAGAGACACAGAGACACAGAGACAGAGCCACAGAGAAAGAGAGACAGAGACAGAGACGCAGAGACAGAGACAGAGACAGACAGAGAGACAGAGACAGAGACAGAGACAGAGACAGTGACAGAGACAGAGACAGAGACAGAGAGAGACAGATACAGTGACAGAGACAGAGGCAGAGACAGAGGCAGAGACAGAGACAGAGACAGAGACAGAGACAGAGACACAGACAGAGACAGAGGCAGAGACGGAGACAGAGACACAGACACAGAGACAGGGGCACACAGACAGAGACACAGAGACACAGAATCACAGAGACACAGAGACAGGGACACAGAGACAGAGACACAGAGACAGAGACACAGAGACAGAGACACAGAGGCACAGAGACAGAGACACTGAGACAGAGACACAGAGACAGAGACACAGAGACAGAGACACAGAGACAGAGATGCAGAGACAGAGACACAGAGACAGAGAAACAGAGACAGAGGCACAGAGACAGAGACAGAGACACAGAGACAGAGACACAGAGACAGAGACACAGAGACAGAGACACAGAGACAGTGACACAGAGACAGAGACACAGAGACAGTGACACAGAGACAGTGTCACAGAGACAGAGATGCAGAGACAGAGACACAGAGACAGAGAAACAGAGACAGAGGAACAGAGACAGAGACAGAGACACAGAGACAGAGACACAGAGACAGTGACACAGAGACAGTGTCACAGAGACAGAGACACAGAGACAGAGACACAGAGACAGAGACACAGAGACAGTGACACAGAGACAGTGACACAGAGACAGTGTCACAGAGACAGAGATGCAGAGACAGAGACACAGAGACAGAGAAACAGAGACAGAGGCACAGAGACAGAGACAGAGACACAGAGACAGAGACACAGAGACAGAGACACAGAGACAGAGACACAGAGACAGAGACACAGAGACAGAGACACAGAGACAGAGACACAGAGACAGAGACACAGAGACAGAGACACAGAGGCAGAGACACAGAGACAGAGACACAGAGACAGAGACACAGAGACAGAGACACAGAGACAGAGACACAGACACAGAGACAGAGACGCCGAGACAGTGACACAGAGACTGAGACACAGAGACACAGAGACACAGAGACAGAGCCACAGAGAAAGAGAGACAGAGACAGAGACGCAGAGACAGAGACAGAGACAGACAGAGAGACAGAGACAGAGACAGAGACAGAGACAGTGACAGAGACAGAGACAGAGACAGAGAGAGACAGATACAGTGACAGAGACAGAGACAGAGACAGAGGCAGAGACAGAGACAGAGACAGAGACAGAGACAGAGACACAGACAGAGACAGAGGCAGAGACAGAGACAGAGACACAGACACAGAGACAGGGGCACGCAGACAGAGACACAGAGACACAGAATCACAGAGACACAGAGACAGGGACACAGAGACAGAGACACAGAGACAGAGACACAGAGACAGTGACACAGAGACAGAGACACAGAGACAGTGACACAGAGACAGTGTCACAGAGACAGAGATGCAGAGACAGAGACACAGAGACAGAGAAACAGAGACAGAGGCACAGACACAGAGACAGAGACACAGAGACAGAGACACAGAGACAGAGACAGGGACACAGAGACAGAGACACAGAGACAGAGACACAGAGACAGAGACCCAGAGACAGAGACACAGAGACAGAGACACAGAGACAGTGTCACAGAGACAGAAATGCAGAGACAGAGACACAGAGACAGAGGCACAGAGACACAGAGACACAGAGACGCAGAGACGCAGAGACAAGGACACAGAGACAGTGACACAGAGACAGAGACACAGAGACAGTGTCACAGAGATAGAGATTCGGAGACAGAGACACAAAGACAGAGATAGAGACACAGAGACAGCGAAACAGAGACAGAGACACAGAGACAGAGACACAGAGACAGAGACACAGAGACAGAGACACAGAGACAGAGACACAGAGACAGAGACACAGAGACAGAGACACAGAGGCACAGAGACAGAGACACAGAGACAGAGACACAGAGACAGAGACACAGATACAAAGACGCAGAGACAGAGACACGGAGGTAGAGACACACAGACAGAGACACAGAGACAGAGACACGGAGACGGAGACGCGGAGTCAGAGACAAGTAGACAGAGATTCAGGGACAGAGACACAGAGACGGAGTCACAGAGACAGAGACACAGAGACAGAGACAGAGACACAGAGACAGAGACACAGACACAGAGACAGAGTCACAAAGACAGAGACACAGAGACAGAGACACAGAGACAGAGACACAGAGACAGAGACACAGAGACAGAGACAAAGATACAGTGACACAGAGACAGAGACAGAGGCAGACACAGAGACAGAGACAGAGACAGAGACAGAGACAGAGACAGAGACAGAGACAGAGACAGAGACAGAGACAGAGACACAGAGACAGAGACACAGACACAGAGACAGAGACGCAGAGACAGAGACACAGAGACACAGAGACGCAGAGACAGAGAAATAGAGACAGTGACACAGAGACAGAGACACAGAGACAGAGACACAGAGACAGAGCCGCAGAGACAGAGATACAGAGACAGAGACACAGGGACAGAGACACAGAGACAGAGACAGAGACCCAGAGGCAGAGACGCAGAGACAGAGACGGAGACAGAGACAGAGACAGAGACAGAGACAGAGACAGAGACAGAGACAGAGTCAGAGACAGAGACAGAGACAGAGACAGAGACAGAGACAGAGACAGAGACACAGACACAGAGACAGGGGCGCACAGACAGAGACACAGAGACACAGAATCACAGAATCACAGAGACACAGAGACAGGGACACAGAGACAGAGACACTGAGACAGAGACAAAGATAAAGCGACACAGAGACAGAGACGCAGAGACCGAGACACAGAGACACAGAGACACAGAGACAGAGCCACAGAGACAGAGAGACAGAGACAGAGACACAAAGACAGAGACAGAGACACAGAGACAGCGAAACAGAGACAGAGACACAGAGACAGAGACACAGAGACAGAGACACAGAGACAGAGACACAGAGACACAGAGACAGAGAGACAGAGTCAGAGAGACAGAGACACGGAGACAGAGACACAGAGACAGAGACACAGAGACAGAGACACAGACACAGAGACAGAGACGCAGAGACAGAGACACAGAGACACAGAGACGCAGAGACAGAGAAATAGAGACAGTGACACAGAGACAGAGACACAGAGACAGAGACACAGAGACAGAGCCGCAGAGACAGAGACACAGAGACAGTGACACAGAGACAGAGACACAGAGCCAGTGACACAGAGACAGAGACACAGAGACAGAGACACAGAGACAGAGACACAGAGACGGAGACACAGAGACAGAGACACAGAGACAGAGACACAGAGACAGAGACACAGAGACAGTGACACAGAGACAGAGACACAGAGCCAGTGACACAGAGACAGTGTCACAGAGACAGAGACACAGAGACAGAGACACAGAGACAGAGACACAGAGACAGTGACACAGAGACAGTGACACAGAGACAGTGTCACAGAGACAGAGATGCAGAGACAGAGACACAGAGACAGAGAAACAGAGACAGAGGCACAGAGACAGAGACAGAGACACAGAGACAGAGACACAGAGACAGAGACACAGAGACAGAGACACAGAGACAGAGACACAGAGACAGAGACACAGAGACAGAGACACAGAGACAGAGACACAGAGGCAGAGACACAGAGACAGAGACACAGAGACAGAGACACAGAGACAGAGACACAGAGACAGAGACACAGACACAGAGACAGAGACGCCGAGACAGTGACACAGAGACTGAGACACAGAGACACAGAGACACAGAGACAGAGCCACAGAGAAAGAGAGACAGAGACAGAGACGCAGAGACAGAGACAGAGACAGACAGAGAGACAGAGACAGAGACAGAGACAGAGACAGTGACAGAGACAGAGACAGAGACAGAGAGAGACAGATACAGTGACAGAGACAGAGGCAGAGACAGAGGCAGAGACAGAGACAGAGACAGAGACAGAGACAGAGACACAGACAGAGACAGAGGCAGAGACGGAGACAGAGACACAGACACAGAGACAGGGGCACACAGACAGAGACACAGAGACACAGAATCACAGAGACACAGAGACAGGGACACAGAGACAGAGACACAGAGACAGAGACACAGAGACAGAGACACAGAGGCACAGAGACAGAGACACTGAGACAGAGACACAGAGACAGAGACACAGAGACAGAGACACAGAGACAGAGATGCAGAGACAGAGACACAGAGACAGTGTCACAGAGACAGAGATGCAGAGACAGAGACACAGAGACAGAGAAACAGAGACAGAGGCACAGAGACAGAGACAGAGACACAGAGACAGAGACACAGAGACAGAGACACAGAGACAGAGACACAGAGACAGAGACACAGAGACAGAGACACAGAGACAGAGACACAGAGACAGAGACACAGAGACAGTGACACAGAGACAGAGACACAGAGACAGTGACACAGAGACAGAGACACAGAGACAGTGACACAGAGACAGTGTCACAGAGACAGAGATGCAGAGACAGAGACACAGAGACAGAGAAACAGAGACAGAGGAACAGAGACAGAGACAGAGACACAGAGACAGAGACACAGAGACAGTGACACAGAGACAGTGTCACAGAGACAGAGACACAGAGACAGAGACACAGAGACAGAGACACAGAGACAGTGACACAGAGACAGTGACACAGAGACAGTGTCACAGAGACAGAGATGCAGAGACAGAGACACAGAGACAGAGAAACAGAGACAGAGGCACAGAGACAGAGACAGAGACACAGAGACAGAGACACAGAGACAGAGACACAGAGACAGAGACACAGAGACAGAGACACAGAGACAGAGACACAGAGACAGAGACACAGAGACAGAGACACAGAGGCAGAGACACAGAGACAGAGACACAGAGACAGAGACACAGAGACAGAGACACAGAGACAGAGACACAGACACAGAGACAGAGACGCCGAGACAGTGACACAGAGACTGAGACACAGAGACACAGAGACACAGAGACAGAGCCACAGAGAAAGAGAGACAGAGACAGAGACGCAGAGACAGAGACAGAGACAGACAGAGAGACAGAGACAGAGACAGAGACAGAGACAGTGACAGAGACAGAGACAGAGACAGAGAGAGACAGATACAGTGACAGAGACAGAGACAGAGACAGAGGCAGAGACAGAGACAGAGACAGAGACAGAGACAGAGACACAGACAGAGACAGAGGCAGAGACAGAGACAGAGACACAGACACAGAGACAGGGGCACGCAGACAGAGACACAGAGACACAGAATCACAGAGACACAGAGACAGGGACACAGAGACAGAGACACAGAGACAGAGACACACAGACAGAGACAAAGATAAAGAGACACAGAGGCAGAGACGCAGAGACCGAGACACGGAGGCAGAGACACAGAGGCAGAGACACAGAGACAGAGGCACAGAGACAGAGACACAGAGACAGAGACACAGAGGCACAGAGACAGAGACACAGAGACAGAGACACAGAGACAGAGACACAGAGACAGAGACACAGAGACAGAGACACAGAGGCACAGAGACAGAGACACTGAGACAGAGACACAGAGACAGAGACACAGAGACAGAGACACAGAGGCACAGAGACAGAGACACAGAGACAGAGACACAGAGACAGAGACACAGAGACAGAGACACAGAGACAGAGATGCAGAGACAGAGACACAGAGACAGAGAAACAGAGACAGAGGCACAGAGACAGAGACAGAGACACAGAGACAGAGACACAGAGACAGAGACACAGAGACAGAGACACAGAGACAGTGACACAGAGACAGAGACACAGAGACAGTGACACAGAGACAGTGTCACAGAGACAGAGATGCAGAGACAGAGACACAGAGACAGAGAAACAGAGACAGAGGCACAGACACAGAGACAGAGACACAGAGACAGAGACACAGAGACAGAGACAGGGACACAGAGACAGAGACACAGAGACAGAGACACAGAGACAGAGACCCAGAGACAGAGACACAGAGACAGAGACACAGAGACAGTGTCACAGAGACAGAAATGCAGAGACAGAGACACAGAGACAGAGGCACAGAGACACAGAGACACAGAGACGCAGAGACGCAGAGACAAGGACACAGAGACAGTGACACAGAGACAGAGACACAGAGACAGTGTCACAGAGATAGAGATTCGGAGACAGAGACACAAAGACAGAGATAGAGACACAGAGACAGCGAAACAGAGACAGAGACACAGAGACAGAGACACAGAGACAGAGACACAGAGACAGAGACACAGAGACAGAGACACAGAGGCACAGAGACAGAGACACAGAGACAGAGACACAGAGACAGAGACACAGATACAAAGACGCAGAGACAGAGACACGGAGGTAGAGACACACAGACAGAGACACAGAGACAGAGATACGGAGACGGAGACGCGGAGTCAGAGACAAGTAGACAGAGATTCAGGGACAGAGACACAGAGACGGAGTCACAGAGACAGAGACACAGAGACAGAGACAGAGACACAGAGACAGAGACACAGACACAGAGACAGAGTCACAAAGACAGAGACACAGAGACAGAGACACAGAGACAGAGACACAGAGACAGAGACACAGAGACAGAGACAAAGATACAGTGACACAGAGACAGAGACAGAGGCAGACACAGAGACAGAGACAGAGACAGAGACAGAGACAGAGACGGAGACAGAGACAGAGACAGAGACAGAGACAGAGACAGAGACAGAGACAGAGTCAGAGACAGAGACAGAGACAGAGACAGAGACAGAGACAGAGACAGAGACACAGACACAGAGACAGGGGCGCACAGACAGAGACACAGAGACACAGAATCACAGAATCACAGAGACACAGAGACAGGGACACAGAGACAGAGACACTGAGACAGAGACAAAGATAAAGCGACACAGAGACAGAGACGCAGAGACCGAGACACAGAGACACAGAGACACAGAGACAGAGCCACAGAGACAGAGAGACAGAGACAGAGACACAAAGACAGAGACAGAGACACAGAGACAGCGAAACAGAGACAGAGACACAGAGACAGAGACACAGAGACAGAGACACAGAGACAGAGACACAGAGACACAGAGACAGAGAGACAGAGTCAGAGAGACAGAGACACGGAGACAGAGACACAGAGACAGAGACACAGAGACAGAGACACAGACACAGAGACAGAGACGCAGAGACAGAGACACAGAGACACAGAGACGCAGAGACAGAGAAATAGAGACAGTGACACAGAGACAGAGACACAGAGACAGAGACACAGAGACAGAGCCGCAGAGACAGAGATACAGAGACAGAGACACAGGGACAGAGACACAGAGACAGAGACAGAGACCCAGAGGCAGAGACGCAGAGACAGAGACGGAGACAGAGACAGAGACAGAGACAGTGACAGAGACAGAGACAGAGACAGAGACAGAGACAGAGACAGAGACAGAGACAGAGACAGAGACAGAGACAGAGACAGAGACAGAGACAGAGACAGAGACAGAGACAGAGACAGAGACAGAGAAAGAGACAGAGACAGTGACAGAGACAGAGACAGAGACAGAGACAGAGACAGAGACAGAGACAGAGACAGAGACAGAGACAGAGACAGACACAGAGACAGAGACAGAGACAGAGACAGAGACAGAGACAGAGACAGAGACAGAGACAGAGACAGAGACAGAGACATGGACATAGACAGAGACAGAGACAGAGACAGAGACAGAGACAGAGACAGAGACAGAGACAGAGACAGAGACATGGACAGAGACAGAGACAGAGACAGAGACAGAGACAGAGACAGAGACAGAGACAGAGACAGAGACAGAGACAGAGACAGAGACAGAGACAGAGACGGAGACAGAGACAGAGACGGAGACAGAGACAGAGACAGAGACACAGAGACAGAGATGCAGACACAGAGACGCAGAGACAGAGAAATAGAGACAGTGACACAGAGACAGAGACACAGAGACAGAGACACAGAGACAGAGACACAGAGACAGAGACACAGAGACAGAGACACAGAGACAGAGACACTGAGACAGAGACACAGAGACAGAGACACAGAGACAGAGACACAGAGACAGAGACACAGAGACAGAGACACAGAGACAGAGACACAGAGACAGAGACACAGAAACAGAGACACAGAGACACAGAGACAGAGACACAGAGACAGAGACACAGAGACAGTGTCACAGAGACAGAAATGCAGAGACAGAGACACAGAGACAGAGGCACAGAGACACAGAGACACAGAGACACAGAGACGCAGAGACAAGGACACAGAGACAGTGACACAGAGGCAGAGACACAGAGACAGTGTCACAGAGATAGAGATGCGGAGACAGAGACACAAAGACAGAGGCACAGAGACACAGAGACACAGAGACGCAGAGACGCAGAGACAAGGACACAGAAACAGAGACACAGAGACACAGAGACAGAGACACAGAGACAGAGACACAGAGACAGTGTCACAGAGACAGAAATGCAGAGACAGAGACACAGAGACAGAGGCACAGAGACACAGAGACACAGAGACACAGAGACGCAGAGACAAGGACACAGAGACAGTGACACAGAGGCAGAGACACAGAGACAGTGTCACAGAGATAGAGATGCGGAGACAGAGACACAAAGACAGAGGCACAGAGACACAGAGACACAGAGACGCAGAGACGCAGAGACAAGGACACAGAGACAGTGTCACAGAGATAGAGATTCGGAGACAGAGACACAAAGACAGAGATAGAGACACAGAGACAGCGAAACAGAGACAGAGACACAGAGACAGAGACACAGAGGCACAGAGACAGAGACACAGAGACAGAGACACAGAGACAGAGACACAGATACAAAGACGCAGAGACAGAGACACGGAGGTAGAGACACACAGACAGAGACACAGAGACAGAGACACGGAGACGGAGACGCGGAGTCAGAGACAAGTAGACAGAGATTCAGGGACAGAGGCACAGAGACGGAGTCACAGAGACAGAGACACAGAGACAGAGACAGAGACACAGAGACAGAGACACAGACACAGAGACAGAGTCACAAAGACAGAGACACAGAGACAGAGACACAGAGACAGTGTCACAGAGACAGAAATGCAGAGACAGAGACACAGAGACAGAGGCACAGAGACACAGAGACACAGAGACACAGAGACGCAGAGACAAGGACACAGAGACAGTGACACAGAGGCAGAGACACAGAGACAGTGTCACAGAGATAGAGATGCGGAGACAGAGACACAAAGACAGAGGCACAGAGACACAGAGACACAGAGACGCAGAGACGCAGAGACAAGGACACAGAGACAGTGTCACAGAGATAGAGATTCGGAGACAGAGACACAAAGACAGAGATAGAGACACAGAGACAGCGAAACAGAGACAGAGACACAGAGACAGAGACACAGAGACAGAGACACAGAGGCACAGAGACAGAGACACAGAGACAGAGACACAGAGACAGAGACACAGATACAAAGACGCAGAGACAGAGACACGGAGGTAGAGACACACAGACAGAGACACAGAGACAGAGACACGGAGACGGAGACGCGGAGTCAGAGACAAGTAGACAGAGATTCAGGGACAGAGACACAGAGACGGAGTCACAGAGACAGAGACAGAGACAGAGACAGAGACAGAGACAGAGACACAGAGACAGAGACACAGACACAGAGACAGAGACGCAGAGACAGAGACACAGAGACACAGAGACGCAGAGACAGAGAAATAGAGACAGTGACACAGAGACAGAGGCACAGAGACAGAGACACAGAGACAGAGCCGCAGAGACAGAGATACAGAGACAGAGACACAGGGACAGAGACACAGAGACAGAGACAGAGACCCAGAGGCAGAGATGCAGAGACAGAGACGGAGACAGAGACAGAGACAGAGACAGAGACAGAGACAGAGACAGAGACAGAGACAGAGACAGAGACAGAGTCAGAGACAGAGACAGAGACAGAGACAGAGACAGAGACAGAGACAGAGACAGAGAGACAGAGACACAGACACAGAGACAGGGGCACACAGACAGAGACACAGAGACACAGAATCACAGAGACACAGAGACAGGGACACAGAGACAGAGACACTGAGACAGAGACAAAGATAAAGCGACACAGAGACAGAGACGCAGAGACCGAGACACAGAGACACAGAGACACAGAGACAGAGCCACAGAGACAGAGAGACAGAGACAGAGACACAAAGACAGAGACAGAGACACAGAGACAGCGAAACAGAGACAGAGACACAGAGACAGAGACACAGAGACAGAGACACAGAGACACAGAGACAGAGAGACAGAGTCAGAGAGACAGAGACAAGGAGACAGAGACACAGAGACAGAGACACAGAGACAGAGACCCAGAGGCAGAGACGCAGAGACAGAGACAGAGACAGAGACCGCGACAGAGACAGACACAGAGACAGAGACAGAGAGAGAGACAGAGACAGAGACAGAGACAGAGACAGAGACAGAGACAGAGACAGAGACAGAGACAGAGACAGAGACAGAGACAGAGACAGAGACAGAGACATAGACAGAGACAGAGACAGAGACAGAGACAGAGTCAGAGACAGAGACAGAGACAGAGACAGAGACAGAGACAGAGACAGAGACAGAGACACAGAGACAGAGACACAGACACAGAGACAGAGACGCCGAGACAGTGACACAGAGACAGAGACACAGAGACACAGAGACACAGAGACAGAGCCACAGAGAAAGAGAGACAGAGACAGAGGCGCAGAGACAGAGACAGAGACAGACAGAGAGACAGAGACAGAGACAGAGACAGAGACAGTGACAGAGACAGAGACAGAGACAGAGAGAGAGACAGATACAGTGACAGAGACAGAGACAGAGGCAGAGACAGAGACAGAGACAGAGACAGAGACAGAGACAGAGACAGAGACATGGACAGAGACAGAGACAGAGACAGAGACAGAGACAGAGACAGAGACAGAGACAGAGACAGAGACAGAGACAGAGACAGAGACAGAGACAGAGACAGAGACAGAGACGGAGACAGAGACAGAGACGGAGGCAGAGACAGAGACAGAGACACAGAGACAGAGATGCAGACACAGAGACGCAGAGACAGAGAAATAGAGACAGTGACACAGAGACAGAGACACAGAGACAGAGACACAGAGACAGAGACACAGAGACAGAGACACAGAGACAGAGACACAGAGACAGAGACACTGAGACAGAGACACAGAGACAGAGACACAGAGACAGAGACACAGAGACAGAGACACAGAGACAGAGACACAGAGACAGAGACACAGAGACAGAGACACAGAAACAGAGACACAGAGACACAGAGACAGAGACACAGAGACAGAGACACAGAGACAGTGTCACAGAGACAGAAATGCAGAGACAGAGACACAGAGACAGAGGCACAGAGACACAGAGACACAGAGACACAGAGACGCAGAGACAAGGACACAGAGACAGTGACACAGAGGCAGAGACACAGAGACAGTGTCACAGAGATAGAGATGCGGAGACAGAGACACAAAGACAGAGGCACAGAGACACAGAGACACAGAGACGCAGAGACGCAGAGACAAGGACACAGAGACAGTGTCACAGAGATAGAGATTCGGAGACAGAGACACAAAGACAGAGATAGAGACACAGAGACAGCGAAACAGAGACAGAGACACAGAGACAGAGACACAGAGACAGAGACACAGAGGCACAGAGACAGAGACACAGAGACAGAGACACAGAGACGGAGACACAGATACAAAGACGCAGAGACAGAGACACGGAGGTAGAGACACACAGACAGAGACACAGAGACAGAGACACGGAGACGGAGACGCGGAGTCAGAGACAAGTAGACAGAGATTCAGGGACAGAGACACAGAGACGGAGTCACAGAGACAGAGACACAGAGACAGAGACAGAGACAGAGACAGAGACACAGAGACAGAGACACAGACACAGAGACAGAGACGCAGAGACAGAGACACAGAGACACAGAGACGCAGAGACAGAGAAATAGAGACAGTGACACAGAGACAGAGGCACAGAGACAGAGACACAGAGACAGAGCCGCAGAGACAGAGATACAGAGACAGAGACACAGGGACAGAGACACAGAGACAGAGACAGAGACCCAGAGGCAGAGATGCAGAGACAGAGACGGAGACAGAGACAGAGACAGAGACAGAGACAGAGACAGAGACAGAGACAGAGACAGAGACAGAGACAGAGTCAGAGACAGAGACAGAGACAGAGACAGAGACAGAGACAGAGACAGAGACAGAGAGACAGAGACACAGACACAGAGACAGGGGCACACAGACAGAGACACAGAGACACAGAATCACAGAGACACAGAGACAGGGACACAGAGACAGAGACACTGAGACAGAGACAAAGATAAAGCGACACAGAGACAGAGACGCAGAGACCGAGACACAGAGACACAGAGACACAGAGACAGAGCCACAGAGACAGAGAGACAGAGACAGAGACACAAAGACAGAGACAGAGACACAGAGACAGCGAAACAGAGACAGAGACACAGAGACAGAGACACAGAGACAGAGACACAGAGACACAGAGACAGAGAGACAGAGTCAGAGAGACAGAGACAAGGAGACAGAGACACAGAGACAGAGACACAGAGACAGAGACCCAGAGGCAGAGACGCAGAGACAGAGACAGAGACAGAGACCGCGACAGAGACAGACACAGAGACAGAGACAGAGAGAGAGACAGAGACAGAGACAGAGACAGAGACAGAGACAGAGACAGAGACAGAGACAGAGACAGAGACAGAGACAGAGACAGAGACAGAGACAGAGACATAGACAGAGACAGAGACAGAGACAGAGACAGAGTCAGAGACAGAGACAGAGACAGAGACAGAGACAGAGACAGAGACAGAGACAGAGACACAGAGACAGAGACACAGACACAGAGACAGAGACGCCGAGACAGTGACACAGAGACAGAGACACAGAGACACAGAGACACAGAGACAGAGCCACAGAGAAAGAGAGACAGAGACAGAGGCGCAGAGACAGAGACAGAGACAGACAGAGAGACAGAGACAGAGACAGAGACAGAGACAGTGACAGAGACAGAGACAGAGACAGAGAGAGAGACAGATACAGTGACAGAGACAGAGACAGAGGCAGAGACAGAGACAGAGACAGAGACAGAGACAGAGACAGAGACAGAGACATGGACAGAGACAGAGACAGAGACAGAGACAGAGACAGAGACAGAGACAGAGACAGAGACAGAGACAGAGACAGAGACAGAGACAGAGACAGAGACAGAGACGGAGACAGAGACAGAGACGGAGACAGAGACAGAGACAGAGACACAGAGACAGAGATGCAGACACAGAGACGCAGAGACAGAGAAATAGAGACAGTGACACAGAGACAGAGACACAGAGACAGAGACACAGAGACAGAGACACAGAGACAGAGACACAGAGACAGAGACACAGAGACAGAGACACTGAGACAGAGACACAGAGACAGAGACACAGAGACAGAGACACAGAGACAGAGACACAGAGACAGAGACACAGAGACAGAGACACAGAGACAGAGACGCAGAAACAGAGACACAGAGACACAGAGACAGAGACACAGAGACAGAGACACAGAGACAGTGTCACAGAGACAGAAATGCAGAGACAGAGACACAGAGACAGAGGCACAGAGACACAGAGACACAGAGACACAGAGACGCAGAGACAAGGACACAGAGACAGTGACACAGAGGCAGAGACACAGAGACAGTGTCACAGAGATAGAGATGCGGAGACAGAGACACAAAGACAGAGGCACAGAGACACAGAGACACAGAGACGCAGAGACGCAGAGACAAGGACACAGAGACAGTGTCACAGAGATAGAGATTCGGAGACAGAGACACAAAGACAGAGATAGAGACACAGAGACAGCGAAACAGAGACAGAGACACAGAGACAGAGACACAGAGACAGAGACACAGAGGCACAGAGACAGAGACACAGAGACAGAGACACAGAGACGGAGACACAGATACAAAGACGCAGAGACAGAGACACGGAGGTAGAGACACACAGACAGAGACACAGAGACAGAGACACGGAGACGGAGACGCGGAGTCAGAGACAAGTAGACAGAGATTCAGGGACAGAGACACAGAGACGGAGTCACAGAGACAGAGACACAGAGACAGAGACAGAGACAGAGACAGAGACACAGAGACAGAGACACAGACACAGAGACAGAGACGCAGAGACAGAGACACAGAGACACAGAGACGCAGAGACAGAGAAATAGAGACAGTGACACAGAGACAGAGGCACAGAGACAGAGACACAGAGACAGAGCCGCAGAGACAGAGATACAGAGACAGAGACACAGGGACAGAGACACAGAGACAGAGACAGAGACCCAGAGGCAGAGATGCAGAGACAGAGACGGAGACAGAGACAGAGACAGAGACAGAGACAGAGACAGAGACAGAGACAGAGACAGAGACAGAGTCAGAGACAGAGACAGAGACAGAGACAGAGACAGAGACAGAGACAGAGACAGAGACAGAGAGACAGAGACACAGACACAGAGACAGGGGCACACAGACAGAGACACAGAGACACAGAATCACAGAGACACAGAGACAGGGACACAGAGACAGAGACACTGAGACAGAGACAAAGATAAAGCGACACAGAGACAGAGACGCAGAGACCGAGACACAGAGACACAGAGACACAGAGACAGAGCCACAGAGACAGAGAGACAGAGACAGAGACACAAAGACAGAGACAGAGACTCAGAGACAGCGAAACAGAGACAGAGACACAGAGACAGAGACACAGAGACAGAGACACAGAGACACAGAGACAGAGAGACAGAGTCAGAGAGACAGAGACACGGAGACAGAGACACAGAGACAGAGACACAGAGACAGAGACCCAGAGGCAGAGACGCAGAGACAGAGACAGAGACAGAGACCGCGACAGAGACAGACACAGAGACAGAGACAGAGACAGAGAGAGAGACAGAGACAGAGACAGAGACAGAGACAGAGACAGAGACAGAGACATAGACAGAGACAGAGACAGAGACAGAGACAGAGTCAGAGACAGAGACAGAGACAGAGACAGAGACAGAGACAGAGACAGAGACAGAGACACAGAGACAGAGACACAGACACAGAGACAGAGACGCCGAGACAGTGACACAGAGACAGAGACACAGAGACACAGAGACACAGACACAGAGCCACAGAGAAAGAGAGACAGAGACAGAGGCGCAGAGACAGAGACAGAGACAGACAGAGAGACAGAGACAGACACAGAGACAGAGACAGTGACAGAGACAGAGACAGAGACAGAGAGAGAGACAGATACAGTGACAGAGACAGAGACAGAGGCAGAGACAGAGACAGAGACAGAGACAGAGACAGAGACGGAGACAGAGACAGAGACAGAGACAGAGACAGAGACAGAAACAGAGACAGAGACACAGAGACAGAGACACAGACACAGAGACAGGGGCACACAGACAGAGACACAGAGACACAGAATCACAGAGACACAGAGACAGGGACACACAGACAGAGACACAGAGACAGAGACACACAGACAGAGACAAAGATAAAGAGACACAGAGACAGAGACGCAGAGACAGAGACACAGAGGCACAGAGACAGAGACACAGAGACAGAGACACAGAGACAGAGACACAGAGACAGAGACGAAGAGACAGAGACATGGAGACATAGGCACGGTGGCAGAGACACAGAGACAGAGACAGAGACAGAGACAGAGACAGAGACAGAGACAGAGACAGAGACAGAGACAGAGACAGAGACAGAGTCAGAGACAGAGACACAGACAGAGACAGAGACAGAGACAGTGACAGAGACAGAGACAGAGACAGAGACAGAGACAGAGACAGAGACAGAGACAGAGACAGAGACAGAGACAGAGACAGAGACAGAGAAAGAGACAGAGACAGTGACAGAGACAGAGACAGAGACAGAGACAGAGACAGAGACAGAGACAGAGACAGAGACAGAGACAGAGACAGAGACAGACACAGAGACAGAGACAGAGACAGAGACAGAGACAGAGACAGAGACAGAGACAGAGACATGGACAGAGACAGAGACAGAGACAGAGACAGAGACAGAGACAGAGACAGAGACAGAGACAGAGACAGAGACAGAGACAGAGACAGAGACGGAGACAGAGACAGAGACGGAGACAGAGACAGAGACAGAGACACAGAGACAGAGATGCAGACACAGAGACGCAGAGACAGAGAAATAGAGACAGTGACACAGAGACAGAGACACAGAGACAGAGACACAGAGACAGAGACACAGAGACAGAGACACAGAGACAGAGACACTGAGACAGAGACACAGAGACAGAGACACAGAGACAGAGACACAGAGACAGAGACACAGAGACAGAGACACAGAGACAGAGACACAGAGACAGAGACACAGAAACAGAGACACAGAGACACAGAGACAGAGACACAGAGACAGAGACACAGAGACACAGAGACAGAGACACAGACACAGAGACAGAGTCACAAAGACAGAGACACAGAGACAGAGACACAGAGACAGAGACACAGAGACTGAGACACAGAGACAGAGACAAAGATACAGTGACACAGAGACAGAGACAGAGGCAGACACAGAGACAGAGACAGAGACAGAGACAGAGACACAGAGACAGAGACACAGACACAGAGACAGAGACGCCGAGACAGTGACACAGAGACAGAGACACAGAGACACAGAGACACAGAGACAGAGCCACAGAGAAAGAGAGACAGAGACAGAGGCGCAGAGACAGAGACAGAGACAGACAGAGAGACAGAGACAGAGACAGAGACAGAGACAGTGACAGAGACAGAGACAGAGACAGAGAGAGAGACAGATACAGTGACAGAGACAGAGACAGAGGCAGAGACAGAGACAGAGACAGAGACAGAGACAGAGACAGAGACAGAGACAGAGACAGAGACAGAGACAGAGACAGAGACAGAGACAGAGACAGAAACAGAGACAGAGACACAGAGACAGAGACACAGACACAGAGGCAGGGGCACACAGACAGAGACACAGAGACACAGAATCACAGAGACACAGAGACAGGGACACACAGACAGAGACACAGAGACAGAGACACACAGACAGAGACAAAGATAAAGAGACACAGAGACAGAGACGCAGAGACAGAGACACAGAGGCACAGAGACAGAGACACAGAGACAGAGACACAGAGACAGAGACACAGAGACAGAGACGAAGAGACAGAGACATGGAGACATAGGCACGGTGGCAGAGACACAGAGACAGAGACAGAGACTGAGACAGAGACAGAGACAGAGACAGAGACAGAGACAGAGACAGAGACAGAGACGGAGACGGAGACAGAGACAGAGACGGAGACAGAGACACAGACAGAGACACAGAGACAGAGATGCAGACACAGAGACGCAGAGACAGAGAAATAGAGACAGTGACACAGAGACAGAGACACAGAGACAGAGACACAGAGACAGAGACACAGAGACAGAGACACAGAGACAGAGACACAGAGACAGAGACACAGAGACAGAGACACTGAGACAGAGACACAGAGACAGAGACACAGAGACAGAGACACAGAGACAGAGACACAGAGACAGAGACACAGAGACAGAGACACAGAGACAGAGACACGGAGACGGAGACGCGGAGTCAGAGACAAGTAGACAGAGATTCAGGGACAGAGACACAGAGACGGAGTCACAGAGACAGAGACACAGAGACAGAGACAGAGACAGAGACAGAGACAGAGACACAGAGACAGAGACACAGACACAGAGACAGAGACGCAGAGACAGAGACACAGAGACACAGAGACGCAGAGACAGAGAAATAGAGACAGTGACACAGAGACAGAGGCACAGAGACAGAGACACAGAGACAGAGCCGCAGAGACAGAGATACAGAGACAGAGACACAGGGACAGAGACACAGAGACAGAGACAGAGACCCAGAGGCAGAGATGCAGAGACAGAGACGGAGACAGAGACAGAGACAGAGACAGAGACAGAGACAGAGACAGAGACAGAGACAGAGACAGAGACAGAGTCAGAGACAGAGACAGAGACAGAGACAGAGACAGAGACAGAGACAGAGACAGAGAGACAGAGACACAGACACAGAGACAGGGGCACACAGACAGAGACACAGAGACACAGAATCACAGAGACACAGAGACAGGGACACAGAGACAGAGACACTGAGACAGAGACAAAGATAAAGCGACACAGAGACAGAGACGCAGAGACCGAGACACAGAGACACAGAGACACAGAGACAGAGCCACAGAGACAGAGAGACAGAGACAGAGACACAAAGACAGAGACAGAGACTCAGAGACAGCGAAACAGAGACAGAGACACAGAGACAGAGACACAGAGACAGAGACACAGAGACACAGAGACAGAGAGACAGAGAGACAGAGAGACAGAGACACGGAGACAGAGACACAGAGACAGAGACACAGAGACAGAGACCCAGAGGCAGAGACGCAGAGACAGAGACAGAGACAGAGACCGCGACAGAGACAGACACAGAGACAGAGACAGAGAGAGAGACAGAGACAGAGACAGAGACAGAGACAGAGACAGAGACAGAGACAGAGACAGAGACAGAGACAGAGACAGAGACATAGACAGAGACAGAGACAGAGACAGAGACAGAGACAGAGTCAGAGACAGAGACGGAGACAGAGACAGAGACAGAGACAGAGACAGAGACAGAGACAGAGACACAGAGACAGAGACACAGACACAGAGACAGAGACGCCGAGACAGTGACACAGAGACAGAGACACAGAGACACAGAGACACAGAGACAGAGCCACAGAGAAAGAGAGACAGAGACAGAGGCGCAGAGACAGAGACAGAGACAGACAGAGAGACAGAGACAGAGACAGAGACAGAGACAGTGACAGAGACAGAGACAGAGACAGAGAGAGAGACAGATACAGTGACAGAGACAGAGACAGAGGCAGAGACAGAGACAGAGACAGAGACAGAGACAGAGACGGAGACAGAGACAGAGACAGAGACAGAGACAGAGACAGAAACAGAGACAGAGACACAGAGACAGAGACACAGACACAGAGACAGGGGCACACAGACAGAGACACAGAGACACAGAATCACAGAGACACAGAGACAGGGACACACAGACAGAGACACAGAGACAGAGACACACAGACAGAGACAAAGATAAAGAGACACAGAGACAGAGACGCAGAGACAGAGACACAGAGGCACAGAGACAGAGACACAGAGACAGAGACACAGAGACAGAGACACAGAGACAGAGACACAGAGACAGAGACGAAGAGACAGAGACATGGAGACATAGGCACGGTGGCAGAGACACAGAGACAGAGACAGAGACAGAGACAGAGACAGAGACAGAGACAGAGACAGAGACAGAGACAGAGTCAGAGACAGAGACACAGACAGAGACAGAGACAGAGACAGTGACAGAGACAGAGACAGAGACAGAGACAGAGACAGAGACAGAGACAGAGACAGAGACAGAGACAGAGACAGAGACAGAGACAGAGACAGAGAAAGAGACAGAGACAGTGACAGAGACAGAGACAGAGACAGAGACAGAGACAGAGACAGAGACAGAGACAGAGACAGAGACAGAGACAGACACAGAGACAGAGACAGAGACAGAGACAGAGACAGAGACAGAGACAGAGACAGAGACAGAGACATGGACAGAGACAGAGACAGAGACAGAGACAGAGACAGAGACAGAGACAGAGACAGAGACAGAGACAGAGACAGAGACAGAGACAGAGACAGAGACAGAGACAGAGACAGAGACGGAGACAGAGACAGAGACGGAGACAGAGACAGAGACAGAGACACAGAGACAGAGATGCAGACACAGAGACGCAAAGACAGAGAAATAGAGACAGTGACACAGAGACAGAGACACAGAGACAGAGACACAGAGACAGAGACACAGAGACAGAGACACAGAGACAGAGACACTGAGACAGAGACACAGAGACAGAGACATGGAGACATAGGCACGGTGGCAGAGACACAGAGACAGAGACAGAGACAGAGACAGAGACAGAGACAGAGACAGAGACAGAGACAGAGACAGAGACAGAGTCAGAGACAGAGACACAGACAGAGACAGAGACAGAGACAGTGACAGAGACAGAGACAGAGACAGAGACAGAGACAGAGACAGAGACAGAGACAGAGACAGAGACAGAGACAGAGACAGAGACAGAGACAGAGAAAGAGACAGAGACAGTGACAGAGACAGAGACAGAGACAGAGACAGAGACAGAGACAGAGACAGAGACAGAGACAGAGACAGACACAGAGACAGAGACAGAGACAGAGACAGAGACAGAGACAGAGACAGAGACAGAGACAGAGACATGGACAGAGACAGAGACAGAGACAGAGACAGAGACAGAGACAGAGACAGAGACAGAGACAGAGACAGAGACAGAGACAGAGACAGAGACAGAGACGGAGACAGAGACAGAGACGGAGACAGAGACAGAGACAGAGACACAGAGACAGAGATGCAGACACAGAGACGCAAAGACAGAGAAATAGAGACAGTGACACAGAGACAGAGACACAGAGACAGAGACACAGAGACAGAGACACAGAGACAGAGACACAGAGACAGAGACACTGAGACAGAGACACAGAGACAGAGACACAGAGACAGAGACACAGAGACAGAGACACAGAGACAGAGACACAGAGACAGAGACACAGAGACAGAGACACAGAAACAGAGACACAGAGACACAGAGACAGAGACACAGAGACAGAGACACAGAGACACAGAGACAGAGACACAGACACAGAGACAGAGTCACAAAGACAGAGACACAGAGACAGAGACACAGAGACAGAGACACAGAGACTGAGACACAGAGACAGAGACAAAGATACAGTGACACAGAGACAGAGACAGAGGCAGACACAGAGACAGAGACAGAGACAGAGACAGAGACACAGAGACAGAGACACAGACACAGAGACAGAGACGCCGAGACAGTGACACAGAGACAGAGACACAGAGACACAGAGACACAGAGACAGAGCCACAGAGAAAGAGAGACAGAGACAGAGGCGCAGAGACAGAGACAGAGACAGACAGAGAGACAGAGACAGAGACAGAGACAGAGACAGTGACAGAGACAGAGACAGAGACAGAGAGAGAGACAGATACAGTGACAGAGACAGAGACAGAGGCAGAGACAGAGACAGAGACAGAGACAGAGACAGAGACAGAGACAGAGACAGAGACAGAGACAGAGACAGAGACAGAGACAGAAACAGAGACAGAGACACAGAGACAGAGACACAGACACAGAGACAGGGGCACACAGACAGAGACACAGAGACACAGAATCACAGAGACACAGAGACAGGGACACACAGACAGAGACACAGAGACAGAGACACACAGACAGAGACAAAGATAAAGAGACACAGAGACAGAGACGCAGAGACAGAGACACAGAGGCACAGAGACAGAGACACAGAGACAGAGACACAGAGACAGAGACACAGAGACAGAGACGAAGAGACAGAGACATGGAGACATAGGCACGGTGGCAGAGACACAGAGACAGAGACAGAGACAGAGACAGAGACAGAGACAGAGACAGAGACAGAGACAGAGACAGAGACAGAGACAGAGACAGAGACAGAGACGGAGACGGAGACAGAGACAGAGACGGAGACAGAGACACAGACAGAGACACAGAGACAGAGATGCAGACACAGAGACGCAGAGACAGAGAAATAGAGACAGTGACACAGAGACAGAGACACAGAGACAGAGACACAGAGACAGAGACACAGAGACAGAGACACAGAGACAGAGACACAGAGACAGAGACACAGAGACAGAGACACTGAGACAGAGACACAGAGACAGAGACACAGAGACAGAGACACAGAGACAGAGACACAGAGACAGAGACACAGAGACAGAGACACAGAGACAGAGACACAGAAACAGAGACACAGAGACACAGAGACAGAGACACAGAGACAGAGACACAGAGACAGTGTCACAGAGACAGAAATGCAGAGACAGAGACACAGAGACAGAGGCACAGAGACACAGAGACACAGAGACACAGAGACGCAGAGACAAGGACACAGAGACAGTGACACAGAGGCAGAGACACAGAGACAGTGTCACAGAGATAGAGATGCGGAGACAGAGACACAAAGACAGAGACAGAGACACAGAGACAGCGAAACAGAGACAGAGACACAGAGACAGAGACACAGAGACGGAGACACAGAGGCACAGAGACAGAGACACAGAGACAGAGACACAGAGACAGAGACACAGAGACAGAGACACAGAGACAGAGACACAGATACAAAGACGCAGAGACGGAGACACGGAGGGAGAGACACACAGACAGAGACAAAGTTAAAGAGACACAGAGACAGGGACAGAGACACAGAGACAGAGACACAGAGACAGAGACACAGAGACAGAGACACAGAGACAGAGACACAGAGACGGAGACACAGAGGCACAGAGACAGAGACACAGAGACAGAGACACAGAGACGGAGTCACAGAGACAGAGACACAGAGACAGAGACAGAGACACAGAGACAGAGACACAGACACAGAGAC
The DNA here is from genome assembly GCA_945859595.2 of Megachile willughbiella. Classification (NCBI taxonomy): domain Eukaryota; kingdom Metazoa; phylum Arthropoda; class Insecta; order Hymenoptera; family Megachilidae; genus Megachile; species Megachile willughbiella. The sequence continues at coordinate 11,040,994 of OX243809.1, read as the reverse complement.
AGAGTCACAAAGACAGAGACACAGAGACAGAGACACAGAGACAGAGACACAGAGACAGAGACACAGAGACAGAGACAAAGATACAGTGACACAGAGACAGAGACAGAGGCAGACACAGAGACAGAGACAGAGACAGAGACAGAGACAGAGACAGAGACAGAGACAGAGACAGAGACAGAGACAGAGACAGAGACAGAGACAGAGACACAGAGACAGAGACACAGACACAGAGACAGAGACGCAGAGACAGAGACACAGAGACACAGAGACGCAGAGACAGAGAAATAGAGACAGTGACACAGAGACAGAGACAGAGAGACAGAGACACAGAGACAGAGCCGCAGAGACAGAGATACAGAGACAGAGACACAGGGACAGAGACACAGAGACAGAGACAGAGATCCAGAGGCAGAGACGCAGAGACAGAGACGGAGACAGAGACAGAGACAGAGACAGAGACAGAGACAGAGACAGAGACAGAGACAGAGACAGAGACAGAGAGACAGAGACACAGACACAGAGACAGGGGCACACAGACAGAGACACAGAGACACAGAATCACAGAGACACAGAGACAGGGACACAGAGACAGAGATACGGAGACGGAGACGCGGAGTCAGAGACAAGTAGACAGAGATTCAGGGACAGAGACACAGAGACAGAGACACAGAGACAGAGACACAGAGACAGAGACACAGAGACAGAGACACAGAGACAGAGACACAGAGACAGAGACACAGAGACAGAGGCACAGAGACACACAGACACAGAGACACAGATACGCAGAGACAAGGACACAGAGACAGTGACACAGAGACAGAGACACAGAGAGAGTGTCATAGAGATAGAGATGCAGAGACAGAGACTCAAAGACAGAGACAGAGACAGAGACAGAGACAGAGACAGAGACACAGAGACAGAGACAGAGACACAGAGACAGAGACACAGAGACAGAGACACAGAGACAGAGACACAGAGACAGAGACACAGAGACAGAGACACAGAGACAGAGACACAGAGACGGAGACACAGAGGCACAGAGACAGAGACACAGAGACAGAGACACAGAGACAGAGACACAGAGACAGTGTCACAGAGACAGAAATGCAGAGGCATCGACAAAGAGACAGAGACACAGAGGCACGGAGACAGAGACACAGAGACAGAGAAACAGAGACAGAGGCACAGAGACAGAGACAGAGACACAGAGACAGACACACAGAGACAGAGACACAGAGACAGAGACACAGAGACAGAGACACAGAGACAGGGACACAGAGACAGAGACACAGAGACAGAGACACAGAGACAGAGACACAGAGACAGAGACACAGAGACAGAGACACAGAGACAGAGCCACAGAGACAGTGTCACAGAGACAGAAACGCAGAGACAGAGACACAGAGACAGAGGCACAGAGACACAGAGACACAGAGACACAGAGACGCAGAGACAAGGACACAGAGACAGTGACACAGAGACAGAGACACAGAGACAGTGTCACAGAGATAGAGATTCGGAGACAGAGACACAAAGACAGAGACAGAGACACAGAGACAGCGAAACAGAGACAGAGACACAGAGACAGAGACACAGAGACGGAGACACAGAGGCACAGAGACAGAGACACAGAGACAGAGACACAGAGACAGAGACACAGAGGCACAGAGACAGAGACACAGAGACAGAGACACAGAGACAGAGACACAGAGACAGAGACGAAGAGACAGAGACATGGAGACATAGGCACGGTGGCAGAGACACAGAGACAGAGACAGAGACAGAGACAGAGACAGAGACAGAGACAGAGACAGAGACAGAGTCAGAGACAGAGACACAGACAGAGACAGAGACAGAGACAGTGACAGAGACAGAGACAGAGACAGAGACAGAGACAGAGACAGAGACAGAGACAGAGACAGAGACAGAGACAGAGACAGAGACAGAGACACAGAGACAGAGACACAGAAACAGAGACACAGAGACACAGAGACAGAGACACAGAGACAGAGACACAGAGACAGTGTCACAGAGACAGAAATGCAGAGACAGAGACACAGAGACAGAGGCACAGAGACACAGAGACACAGAGACACAGAGACGCAGAGACAAGGACACAGAGACAGTGACACAGAGGCAGAGACACAGAGACAGTGTCACAGAGATAGAGATGCGGAGACAGAGACACAAAGACAGAGACAGAGACACAGAGACAGCGAAACAGAGACAGAGACACAGAGACAGAGACACAGAGACGGAGACACAGAGGCACAGAGACAGAGACACAGAGACAGAGACACAGAGACAGAGACACAGAGACAGAGACACAGATACAAAGACGCAGAGACGGAGACACGGAGGGAGAGACACACAGACAGAGACAAAGTTAAAGAGACACAGAGAGAGGGACAGAGACACAGAGACAGAGACACAGAGACAGAGACACAGAGACAGAGACACAGAGACAGAGACACAGAGACAGAGACACAGAGACAGAGACACAGAGACGGAGACACAGAGGCACAGAGACAGAGACACAGAGACAGAGACACAGAGACAGAGACACAGAGACGGAGTCACAGAGACAGAGACACAGAGACAGAGACAGAGACACAGAGACAGAGACACAGACACAGAGACAGAGTCACAAAGACAGAGACACAGAGACAGAGACACAGAGACAGAGACACAGAGACAGAGACACAGAGACAGAGACAAAGATACAGTGACACAGAGACAGAGACAGAGGCAGACACAGAGACTGAGACAGAGACAGAGACAGAGACAGAGACAGAGACAGAGACAGAGACAGAGACAGAGACACAGAGACAGAGACACAGACACAGAGACAGAGACGCAGAGACAGAGACACAGAGACACACAGACGCAGAGACAGAGAAATAGAGACAGTGACACAGAGACAGAGACACAGAGACAGAGACACAGAGACAGAGCCGCAGAGACAGAGATACAGAGACAGAGACACAGGGACAGAGACACAGAGACAGAGACAGAGACCCAGAGGCAGAGACGCAGAGACAGAGACGGAGACAGAGACAGAGACAGAGACAGAGACAGAGACAGAGAGACAGAGACACAGACACAGAGACAGGGGCACACAGACAGAGACACAGAGACACAGAATCACAGAGACACAGAGACACAGAATCACAGAGACACAGAGACAGGGACACGGAGACAGAGACACTGAGACAGAGACAAAGATAAAGCGACACAGAGACAGAGACGCAGAGACCGAGACACAGAGACACAGAGACACAGAGACAGAGCCACAGAGACAGAGAGACAGAGACAGAGACACAAAGACAGAGACAGAGACACAGAGACAGCGAAACAGAGACAGAGACACAGAGACAGAGACACAGAGACAGAGACACAGAGACACAGAGACAGAGAGACAGAGTCAGAGAGACAGAGACACGGAGACAGAGACACAGAGACAGAGACACAGAGACAGAGACCCAGAGGCAGAGACGCAGAGACAGAGACAGAGACAGAGACCGCGACAGAGACAGACACAGAGACAGAGACAGAGAGAGAGACAGAGACAGAGACAGAGACAGAGACAGAGACAGAGACAGAGACAGAGACAGAGACAGAGACAGAGACAGAGACAGAGACAGAGACAGAGACAGAGACAGAGACAGAGACAGAGTCAGAGACAGAGACAGAGACAGAGACAGAGACAGAGACAGAGACAGAGACAGAGACAGAGACACAGAGACAGAGACACAGACACAGAGACAGAGACGCCGAGACAGTGACACAGAGACAGAGACACAGACACAGAGACAGAGACGCCGAGACAGTGACACAGAGACAGAGACACAGAGACACAGAGACACAGAGACAGAGCCACAGAGAAAGAGAGACAGAGACAGAGACAGAGACAGAGACAGAGACAGAGACAGAGACAGAGACAGAGACAGAGACAGAGTCAGAGACAGAGACAGAGACAGAGACAGAGACAGAGACAGAGAGACAGAGATACAGACACAGAGACAGGGGCACACAGACAGAGACACAGAGACACAGAATCACAGAGACACAGAGACAGGGACACAGAGACAGAGACACAGAGACAGAGACACAGAGACAGAGGCACAGAAACAGAGACACAGAGACACAGAGACAGAGACACAGAGACAGAGACACAGAGACAGAGACACAGAGACAGTGTCACAGAGACAGAAATGCAGAGACAGAGACACAGAGACAGAGGCACAGAGACACAGAGACACAGAGGCACAGAGACGCAGAGACAAGGACACAGAGACAGTGACACAGAGACAGAGACACAGAGACAGTGTCACAGAGATAGAGATGCGGAGACAGAGACACAAAGACAGAGACAGAGACACAGAGGCAGCGAAACAGAGACAGAGACACAGAGACAGAGACACAGAGACGGAGACACAGAGGCACAGAGACAGAGACACAGAGACAGAGGCACAGAGACACAGAGACACAGAGACACAGAGACGCAGAGACAAGGACACAGAGACAGTGACACAGAGGCAGAGACACAGAGACAGTGTCACAGAGATAGAGATGCGGAGACAGAGACACAAAGACAGAGACAGAGACACAGAGACAGCGAAACAGAGACAGAGACACAGAGACAGAGACACAGAGACGGAGACACAGAGGCACAGAGACAGAGACACAGAGACAGAGACACAGAGACAGAGACACAGAGACAGAGACACAGAGACAGAGACACAGATACAAAGACGCAGAGACGGAGACACGGAGGGAGAGACACACAGACAGAGACAAAGTTAAAGAGACACAGAGAGAGGGACAGAGACACAGAGACAGAGACACAGAGACAGAGACACAGAGACAGAGACACAGAGACAGAGACACAGAGACAGAGACACAGAGACGGAGACACAGAGGCACAGAGACAGAGACACAGAGACAGAGACACAGAGACAGAGACACAGAGACGGAGTCACAGAGACAGAGACACAGAGACAGAGACAGAGACACAGAGACAGAGACACAGACACAGAGACAGAGTCACAAAGACAGAGACACAGAGACAGAGACACAGAGACAGAGACACAGAGACAGAGACACAGAGACAGAGACAAAGATACAGTGACACAGAGACAGAGACAGAGGCAGACACAGAGACTGAGACAGAGACAGAGACAGAGACAGAGACAGAGACAGAGACAGAGACAGAGACAGAGACAGAGACAGAGACACAGAGACAGAGACACAGACACAGAGACAGAGACGCAGAGACAGAGACACAGAGACACACAGACGCAGAGACAGAGAAATAGAGACAGTGACACAGAGACAGAGACACAGAGACAGAGACACAGAGACAGAGCCGCAGAGACAGAGATACAGAGACAGAGACACAGGGACAGAGACACAGAGACAGAGACAGAGACCCAGAGGCAGAGACGCAGAGACAGAGACGGAGACAGAGACAGAGACAGAGACAGAGACAGAGACAGAGACAGAGACAGAGACAGAGACAGAGACAGAGACAGAGACAGAGACAGAGACAGAGACAGAGTCAGAGACAGAGACAGAGACAGAGACAGAGACAGAGACAGAGAGACAGAGATACAGACACAGAGACAGGGGCACACAGACAGAGACACAGAGACACAGAATCACAGAGACACAGAGACAGGGACACAGAGACAGAGACACAGAGACAGAGACACAGAGACAGAGACACAGAAACAGAGACACAGAGACACAGAGACAGAGACACAGAGACAGAGACACAGAGACAGAGACACAGAGACAGTGTCACAGAGACAGAAATGCAGAGACAGAGACACAGAGACAGAGGCACAGAGACACAGAGACACAGAGGCACAGAGACGCAGAGACAAGGACACAGAGACAGTGACACAGAGACAGAGACACAGAGACAGTGTCACAGAGATAGAGATGCGGAGACAGAGACACAAAGACAGAGACAGAGACACAGAGGCAGCGAAACAGAGACAGAGACACAGAGACAGAGACACAGAGACGGAGACACAGAGGCACAGAGACAGAGACACAGAGACAGAGACACAGAGACAGAGACACAGATACAAAGACGCAGAGACGGAGACACGGAGGGAGAGACACACAGACAGAGACAAAGTTAAAGAGACACAGAGACAGGGACAGAGACACAGAGACAGAGACACAGAGACAGAGACACAGAGACAGAGACACAGAGACAGAGACACAGAGACAGAGACACAGAGTCAGAGACACAGAGACAGAGACACAGAGACAGAGACAAAGATACAGTGACACAGAGACAGAGACAGAGGCAGACACAGAGACAGAGACAGAGACAGAGACAGAGACAGAGACAGAGACAGAGACAGAGACAGAGACAGAGACAGAGACACAGAGACAGAGACACAGACACAGAGACAGAGACGCAGAGACAGAGACACAGAGACACAGAGACGCAGAGACAGAGAAATAGAGACAGTGACACAGAGACAGAGACACAGAGACAGAGACACAGAGACAGAGCCGCAGAGACAGAGATACAGAGACAGAGACACAGGGACAGAGACACAGAGACAGAGACAGAGACCCAGAGGCAGAGACGCAGAGACAGAGACGGAGACAGAGACAGAGACAGAGACAGAGACAGAGACAGAGACAGAGACAGAGACAGAGACAGAGACAGAGTCAGAGACAGAGACAGAGACAGAGTCAGAGACAGAGACAGAGACAGAGACAGAGACAGAGACAGAGACAGAGACAGAGAGACAGAGACACAGACACAGAGACAGGGGCACACAGACAGAGACACAGAGACACAGAATCACAGAGACACAGAGACAGGGACACAGAGACAGAGACACAGAGACAGAGACACTGAGACAGAGACAAAGATAAAGAGACACAGAGACAGAGACGCAGAGACCGAGACACAGAGACACAGAGACACAGAGACAGAGCCACAGAGACAGAGAGACAGAGACAGAGACACAAAGACAGAGACAGAGACACAGAGACAGCGAAACAGAGACAGAGGCACAGAGACAGAGACAGAGACACAGAGACAGAGACAAAGAGACAGAGACACAGAGACACAGAGACACAGAGACAGAGTCAGAGAGACAGAGACACGGAGACAGAGACACAGAGACAGAGACACAGAGACAGAGACCCAGAGGCAGAGACGCAGAGACAGAGATAGAGACAGAGACAGAGACAGAGACAGAGATAGAGACAGACACAGAGACAGAGACAGAGACAGAGACAGAGACAGAGACAGCGACAGAGACAGAGACAGAGACACAGAGACACAGAGACAGAGACACAGACACAGAGACAGAGGCGCCGAGACAGTGACACAGAGACACAGAGACACAGAGACAGAGCCACAGAGAAAGAGAGACAGAGACAGAGACGCAGAGACAGAGACAGAGACAGACAGAGAGACAGAGACAGAGACAGAGACAGAGACAGTGACAGAGACAGAGACAGAGACAGAGAGAGAGACAGATACAGTGACAGAGACAGAGACAGAGACAGAGACACAGAGACAGAGACACAGACACAGAGACAGAGGCGCCGAGACAGTGACACAGAGACAGAGACACAGAGACACAGAGACACAGAGACAGAGCCACAGAGAAAGAGAGACAGAGACAGAGACGCAGAGACAGAGACAGAGACAGACAGAGAGACAGAGACAGAGACAGAGACAGAGACAGTGACAGAGACAGAGACAGAGACAGAGAGAGAGACAGATACAGTGACAGAGACAGAGACAGAGACAGAGCCAGAGACAGAGACAGAGACAGAGACAGAGACAGAGACAGAGACAGAGACAGAGACAGAGACAGAGACAGAGACAGAGACAGAGACAGAGACAGAGACAGAGACTGAGACAGAGACAGAGACAGAGACATGGACAGAGACAGAGACAGAGACAGAGACAGAGACAGAGACAGAGACAGAGACAGAGACAGAGACAGAGACAGAGACAGAGACAGAGACGGAGACGGAGACAGAGACTGAGACGGAGACAGAGACAGAGACAGAGACAGGGACACAGAGACAGAGAAACAGAGACAGCGACACAGGGACAGAGACAGAGACACAGAGACAGAGACACAGAGACAGAGACACAGGGACAGTGTCACAGAGACAGAAATGCAGAGACAGAGACACAGAAACAGAGGCACAGAGACACAGAGACACAGAGACACAGAGACGCAGAGACAAGGACACAGAGACAGTGACACAGAGACAGAGACACAGAGACAGTGTCACAGAGATAGAGATTCGGAGACTGAGACACAAAGACAGAGACAGAGACACAGAGACAGCGAAACAGAGACAGAGACACAGAGACAGAGACACAGAGACGGAGACACAGAGGCACAGACACAGAGACACAGAGACAGAGACACAGAGACAGAGACGGAGACAGAGACAGAGACAGAGACAGAGACAGAGACAGAGACAGAGACAGAGACAGAGTCAGAGACAGAGACAGAGACAGAGACACAGAGACAGAGACACAGACACAGAGACAGAGACGCAGAGACAGAGACACAGAGACACAGAGACGCAGAGACAGAGAAACAGAGACAGTGACACAGAGACAGAGACACAGAGACGGAGACACAGAGGCACAGAGACAGAGACACAGAGACAGAGACACAGAGACAGAGACACAGAGACAGAGACACAGATACAAAGACGCAGAGGCAGAGACACGGAGGGAGAGACACACAGACAGAGACAAAGTTAAAGAGACACAGAGACAGGGACAGAGACACAGAGACAGAGACACAGAGACAGAGACACGGAGACGGAGACGCGGAGTCAGAGACAAGTAGACAGAGATTCAGGGACAGAGACACAGAGACGGAGTCACAGAGACAGAGACACAGAGACAGAGCCAGAGACACAGAGACAGAGACACAGACACAGAGACAGAGTCACAAAGACAGAGACACAGAGACAGAGACACAGAGACAGAGACACAGAGACAGAGACAAAGATACAGTCACACAGGGACAGAGACAGAGGCAGACACAGAGACAGAGACAGAGACAGAGACAGAGACAGAGACAGAGACAGAGACAGAGACAGAGACAGAGACAGAGACAGAGACAGAGACAGAGACAGAGACAGAGACAGAGACAGAGACACAGAGACAGAGACACAGACACAGAGACAGAGACGCAGAGACAGAGACACAGAGACACAGAGACGCAGAGACAGAGAAATAGAGACAGTGACACAGAGACAGAGACACAGAGACAGTGTCACAGAGATAGAGATGCGGAGACAGAGACACAAAGACAGAGACAGAGACACAGAGGCAGCGAAACAGAGACAGAGACACAGAGACAGAGACACAGAGACGGAGACACAGAGGCACAGAGACAGAGACACAGAGACAGAGACACAGAGACAGAGACACAGATACAAAGACGCAGAGACGGAGACACGGAGGGAGAGACACACAGACAGAGACAAAGTTAAAGAGACACAGAGACAGGGACAGAGACACAGAGACAGAGACACAGAGACAGAGACACAGAGACAGAGACACAGAGACAGAGACACAGAGACAGAGACACAGAGACAGAGACACAGAGACAGAGACACAGAGACAGAGACACAGAGACAGAGACAAAGATACAGTGACACAGAGACAGAGACAGAGGCAGACACAGAGACAGAGACAGAGACAGAGACAGAGACAGAGACAGAGACAGAGACAGAGACAGAGACAGAGACAGAGACAGAGACACAGAGACAGAGACACAGACACAGAGACAGAGACACAGAGACAGAGACACAGAGACACAGAGACGCAGAGACAGAGAAATAGAGACAGTGACACAGAGACAGAGACACAGAGACAGAGACACAGAGACAGAGCCGCAGAGACAGAGATACAGAGACAGAGACACAGGGACAGAGACACAGAGACAGAGACAGAGACCCAGAGGCAGAGACGCAGAGACAGAGACGGAGACAGAGACAGAGACAGAGACAGAGACAGAGACAGAGAGACAGAGACACAGACACAGAGACAGGGGCACACAGACAGAGACACAGAGACACAGAATCACAGAGACACAGAGACACAGAATCACAGAGACACAGAGACAGGGACACGGAGACAGAGACACTGAGACAGAGACAAAGATAAAGCGACACAGAGACAGAGACGCAGAGACCGAGACACAGAGACACAGAGACACAGAGACAGAGCCACAGAGACAGAGAGACAGAGACAGAGACACAAAGACAGAGACAGAGACACAGAGACAGCGAAACAGAGACAGAGACACAGAGACAGAGACACAGAGACAGAGACACAGAGACACAGAGACAGAGAGACAGAGTCAGAGAGACAGAGACACGGAGACAGAGACACAGAGACAGAGACACAGAGACAGAGACCCAGAGGCAGAGACGCAGAGACAGAGACAGAGACAGAGACCGCGACAGAGACAGACACAGAGACAGAGACAGAGAGAGAGACAGAGACAGAGACAGAGACAGAGACAGAGACAGAGACAGAGACAGAGACAGAGACAGAGACAGAGACAGAGACAGAGACAGAGACAGAGACAGAGACAGAGACAGAGACAGAGACAGAGACAGAGTCAGAGACAGAGACAGAGACAGAGACAGAGACAGAGACAGAGACAGAGACAGAGACACAGAGACAGAGACACAGACACAGAGACAGAGACGCCGAGACAGTGACACAGAGACAGAGACACAGACACAGAGACAGAGACGCCGAGACAGTGACACAGAGACAGAGACACAGAGACACAGAGACACAGAGACAGAGCCACAGAGAAAGAGAGACAGAGACAGAGACAGAGACAGAGACAGAGACAGAGACAGAGACAGAGACAGAGACAGAGACAGAGTCAGAGACAGAGACAGAGACAGAGACAGAGACAGAGACAGAGAGACAGAGATACAGACACAGAGACAGGGGCACACAGACAGAGACACAGAGACACAGAATCACAGAGACACAGAGACAGGGACACAGAGACAGAGACACAGAGACAGAGACACAGAGACAGAGACACAGAAACAGAGACACAGAGACACAGAGACAGAGACACAGAGACAGAGACACAGAGACAGAGACACAGAGACAGTGTCACAGAGACAGAAATGCAGAGACAGAGACACAGAGACAGAGGCACAGAGACACAGAGACACAGAGGCACAGAGACGCAGAGACAAGGACACAGAGACAGTGACACAGAGACAGAGACACAGAGACAGTGTCACAGAGATAGAGATGCGGAGACAGAGACACAAAGACAGAGACAGAGACACAGAGGCAGCGAAACAGAGACAGAGACACAGAGACAGAGACACAGAGACGGAGACACAGAGGCACAGAGACAGAGACACAGAGACAGAGGCACAGAGACACAGAGACACAGAGACACAGAGACGCAGAGACAAGGACACAGAGACAGTGACACAGAGGCAGAGACACAGAGACAGTGTCACAGAGATAGAGATGCGGAGACAGAGACACAAAGACAGAGACAGAGACACAGAGACAGCGAAACAGAGACAGAGACACAGAGACAGAGACACAGAGACGGAGACACAGAGGCACAGAGACAGAGACACAGAGACAGAGACACAGAGACAGAGACACAGAGACAGAGACACAGATACAAAGACGCAGAGACGGAGACACGGAGGGAGAGACACACAGACAGAGACAAAGTTAAAGAGACACAGAGAGAGGGACAGAGACACAGAGACAGAGACACAGAGACAGAGACACAGAGACAGAGACACAGAGACAGAGACACAGAGACAGAGACACAGAGACAGAGACACAGAGACGGAGACACAGAGGCACAGAGACAGAGACACAGAGACAGAGACACAGAGACAGAGACACAGAGACGGAGTCACAGAGACAGAGACACAGAGACAGAGACAGAGACACAGAGACAGAGACACAGACACAGAGACAGAGTCACAAAGACAGAGACACAGAGACAGAGACACAGAGACAGAGACACAGAGACAGAGACACAGAGACAGAGACAAAGATACAGTGACACAGAGACAGAGACAGAGGCAGACACAGAGACTGAGACAGAGACAGAGACAGAGACAGAGACAGAGACAGAGACAGAGACAGAGACAGAGACAGAGACACAGAGACAGAGACACAGACACAGAGACAGAGACGCAGAGACAGAGACACAGAGACACACAGACGCAGAGACAGAGAAATAGAGACAGTGACACAGAGACAGAGACACAGAGACAGAGACACAGAGACAGAGCCGCAGAGACAGAGATACAGAGACAGAGACACAGGGACAGAGACACAGAGACAGAGACAGAGACCCAGAGGCAGAGACGCAGAGACAGAGACGGAGACAGAGACAGAGACAGAGACAGAGACAGAGACAGAGACAGAGACAGAGACAGAGACAGAGACAGAGACAGAGACAGAGACAGAGACAGAGACAGAGTCAGAGACAGAGACAGAGACAGAGACAGAGACAGAGACAGAGAGACAGAGATACAGACACAGAGACAGGGGCACACAGACAGAGACACAGAGACACAGAATCACAGAGACACAGAGACAGGGACACAGAGACAGAGACACAGAGACAGAGACACAGAGACAGAGACACAGAAACAGAGACACAGAGACACAGAGACAGAGACACAGAGACAGAGACACAGAGACAGAGACACAGAGACAGTGTCACAGAGACAGAAATGCAGAGACAGAGACACAGAGACAGAGGCACAGAGACACAGAGACACAGAGGCACAGAGACGCAGAGACAAGGACACAGAGACAGTGACACAGAGACAGAGACACAGAGACAGTGTCACAGAGATAGAGATGCGGAGACAGAGACACAAAGACAGAGACAGAGACACAGAGGCAGCGAAACAGAGACAGAGACACAGAGACAGAGACACAGAGACGGAGACACAGAGGCACAGAGACAGAGACACAGAGACAGAGACACAGAGACAGAGACACAGATACAAAGACGCAGAGACGGAGACACGGAGGGAGAGACACACAGACAGAGACAAAGTTAAAGAGACACAGAGACAGGGACAGAGACACAGAGACAGAGACACAGAGACAGAGACACAGAGACAGAGACACAGAGACAGAGACACAGAGACAGAGACACAGAGACAGAGACACAGAGACAGAGACACAGAGACAGAGACACAGAGACAGAGACAAAGATACAGTGACACAGAGACAGAGACAGAGGCAGACACAGAGACAGAGACAGAGACAGAGACAGAGACAGAGACAGAGACAGAGACAGAGACAGAGACAGAGACAGAGACAGAGACACAGAGACAGAGACACAGACACAGAGACAGAGACGCAGAGACAGAGACACAGAGACACAGAGACGCAGAGACAGAGAAATAGAGACAGTGACACAGAGACAGAGACACAGAGACAGAGACACAGAGACAGAGCCGCAGAGACAGAGATACAGAGACAGAGACACAGGGACAGAGACACAGAGACAGAGACAGAGACCCAGAGGCAGAGACGCAGAGACAGAGACGGAGACAGAGACAGAGACAGAGACAGAGACAGAGACAGAGACAGAGACAGAGACAGAGACAGAGACAGAGACAGAGTCAGAGACAGAGACAGAGACAGAGTCAGAGACAGAGACAGAGACAGAGACAGAGACAGAGACAGAGACAGAGACAGAGAGACAGAGACACAGACACAGAGACAGGGACACACAGACAGAGACACAGAGACACAGAATCACAGAGACACAGAGACAGGGACACAGAGACAGAGACACAGAGACAGAGACACTGAGACAGAGACAAAGATAAAGAGACACAGAGACAGAGACGCAGAGACCGAGACACAGAGACACAGAGACACAGAGACAGAGCCACAGAGACAGAGAGACAGAGACAGAGACACAAAGACAGAGACAGAGACACAGAGACAGCGAAACAGAGACAGAGACACAGAGACAGGTACAGAGACACAGAGACAGAGACACAGAGACAGAGACACGGAGACGGAGACTCGGAGTCAGAGACAAGTAGACAGAGATTCAGGGACAGAGACACAGAGACGGAGTCACAGAGACCGAGACACAGAGACAGAGACACAGAGCCAGAGACAAAGATACAGTGACACAGAGACAGAGACAGAGGCAGACACAGAGACAGAGACACAGAGACAGAGACACAGAGACAGAGACACAGAGACAGAGACACAGAGACAGAGACAAAGATACAGTGACACAGAGACAGAGACAGAGGCAGACACAGAGACAGAGACAGAGACAGAGACAGAGACAGAGACAGAGACAGAGACAGAGACAGAGACAGAGACACAGAGACAGAGACACAGACACAGAGACAGAGACAGAGACGCAGAGACAGAGACACAGAGACACAGAGACGCAGAGACAGAGAAATAGAGACAGTGACACAGAGACAGAGACACAGAGACAGAGACACAGAGACAGAGCCGCAGAGACAGAGATACAGAGACAGAGACACAGGGACAGAGACACAGAGACAGAGACAGAGACCCAGAGGCAGAGACGCAGAGACAGAGACGGAGACAGAGACAGAGACAGAGACAGAGACAGAGACAGAGACAGAGACAGAGACAGAGACAGAGACAGAGACAGAGACAGAGTCAGAGACAGAGACAGAGACAGAGTCAGAGACAGAGACAGAGACAGAGACAGAGACAGAGACAGAGACAGAGACAGAGAGACAGAGACACAGACACAGAGACAGGGGCACACAGACAGAGACACAGAGACACAGAATCACAGAGACACAGAGACAGGGACACAGAGACAGAGACACAGAGACAGAGACACTGAGACAGAGACAAAGATAAAGAGACACAGAGACAGAGACGCAGAGACCGAGACACAGAGACACAGAGACACAGAGACAGAGCCACAGAGACAGAGAGACAGAGACAGAGACACAAAGACAGAGACAGAGACACAGAGACAGCGAAACAGAGACAGAGGCACAGAGACAGAGACAGAGACACAGAGACAGAGACAAAGAGACAGAGACACAGAGACACAGAGACACAGAGACAGAGTCAGAGAGACAGAGACACGGAGACAGAGACACAGAGACAGAGACACAGAGACAGAGACCCAGAGGCAGAGACGCAGAGACAGAGATAGAGACAGAGACAGAGACAGAGACAGAGATAGAGACAGACACAGAGACAGAGACAGAGACAGAGACAGAGACAGAGACAGCGACAGAGACAGAGACAGAGACACAGAGACACAGAGACAGAGACACAGACACAGAGACAGAGGCGCCGAGACAGTGACACAGAGACACAGAGACACAGAGACAGAGCCACAGAGAAAGAGAGACAGAGACAGAGACGCAGAGACAGAGACAGAGACAGACAGAGAGACAGAGACAGAGACAGAGACAGAGACAGTGACAGAGACAGAGACAGAGACAGAGAGAGAGACAGATACAGTGACAGAGACAGAGACAGAGACAGAGACACAGAGACAGAGACACAGACACAGAGACAGAGGCGCCGAGACAGTGACACAGAGACAGAGACACAGAGACACAGAGACACAGAGACAGAGCCACAGAGAAAGAGAGACAGAGACAGAGACGCAGAGACAGAGACAGAGACAGACAGAGAGACAGAGACAGAGACAGAGACAGAGACAGTGACAGAGACAGAGACAGAGACAGAGAGAGAGACAGATACAGTGACAGAGACAGAGACAGAGACAGAGACAGAGACAGAGACAGAGACTGAGACAGAGACAGAGACAGAGACATGGACAGAGACAGAGACAGAGACAGAGACAGAGACAGAGACAGAGACAGAGACAGAGACAGAGACAGAGACAGAGACAGAGACAGAGACGGAGACGGAGACAGAGACTGAGACGGAGACAGAGACAGAGACAGAGACAGGGACACAGAGACAGAGAAACAGAGACAGCGACACAGGGACAGAGACAGAGACACAGAGACAGAGACACAGAGACAGAGACACAGGGACAGTGTCACAGAGACAGAAATGCAGAGACAGAGACACAGAAACAGAGGCACAGAGACACAGAGACACAGAGACACAGAGACGCAGAGACAAGGACACAGAGACAGTGACACAGAGACAGAGACACAGAGACAGTGTCACAGAGATAGAGATTCGGAGACTGAGACACAAAGACAGAGACAGAGACACAGAGACAGCGAAACAGAGACAGAGACACAGAGACAGAGACACAGAGACGGAGACACAGAGGCACAGACACAGAGACACAGAGACAGAGACACAGAGACAGAGACGGAGACAGAGACAGAGACAGAGACAGAGACAGAGACAGAGACGCAGAGACAGAGACACAGAGACACAGAGACGCAGAGACAGAGAAATAGAGACAGTGACACAGAGACAGAGACACAGACACAGAGACAGAGACGCAGAGACAGAGACACAGAGACACAGAGACGCAGAGACAGAGAAATAGAGACAGTGACACAGAGACAGAGACACAGAGACGGAGACACAGAGGCACAGAGACAGAGACACAGAGACAGAGACACAGAGACAGAGACACAGAGACAGAGACACAGATACAAAGACGCAGAGGCAGAGACACGGAGGGAGAGACACACAGACAGAGACAAAGTTAAAGAGACACAGAGACAGGGACAGAGACACAGAGACAGAGACACAGAGACAGAGACACGGAGACGGAGACGCGGAGTCAGAGACAAGTAGACAGAGATTCAGGGACAGAGACACAGAGACGGAGTCACAGAGACAGAGACACAGAGACAGAGCCAGAGACACAGAGACAGAGACACAGACACAGAGACAGAGTCACAAAGACAGAGACACAGAGACAGAGACACAGAGACAGAGACACAGAGACAGAGACAAAGATACAGTCACACAGGGACAGAGACAGAGGCAGACACAGAGACAGAGACAGAGACAGAGACAGAGACAGAGACAGAGACAGAGACAGAGACAGAGACAGAGACAGAGACAGAGGCAGAGACAGAGACAGAGACAGAGACAGAGACAGAGACACAGAGACAGAGACACAGACACAGAGACAGAGACGCAGAGACAGAGACACAGAGACACAGAGACGCAGAGACAGAGAAATAGAGACAGTGACACAGAGACAGAGACACAGAGACGGAGACACAGAGGCACAGAGACAGAGACACAGAGACAGAGACACAGAGACAGAGACACAGAGACAGAGACACAGATACAAAGACGCAGAGGCAGAGACACGGAGGGAGAGACACACAGACAGAGACAAAGTTAAAGAGACACAGAGACAGGGACAGAGACACAGAGACAGAGACACAGAGACAGAGACACGGAGACGGAGACGCGGAGTCAGAGACAAGTAGACAGAGATTCAGGGACAGAGACACAGAGACGGAGTCACAGAGACAGAGACACAGAGACAGAGCCAGAGACACAGAGACAGAGACACAGACACAGAGACAGAGTCACAAAGACAGAGACACAGAGACAGAGACACAGAGACAGAGACACAGAGACAGAGACAAAGATACAGTCACACAGGGACAGAGACAGAGGCAGACACAGAGACAGAGACAGAGACAGAGACAGAGACAGAGACAGAGACAGAGACAGAGACAGAGACAGAGACAGAGACAGAGACAGAGACAGAGACAGAGACAGAGACAGAGACAGAGACACAGAGACAGAGACACAGACACAGAGACAGAGACGCAGAGACAGAGACACAGAGACACAGAGACGCAGAGACAGAGAAATAGAGACAGTGACACAGAGACAGAGACACAGAGACAGAGACACAGAGACAGAGCCGCAGAGACAGATATACAGAGACAGAGACACAGGGACAGAGACACAGAGACAGAGACAGAGACCCAGAGGCAGAGACGCAGAGACAGAGACGGAGACAGAGACAGAGACAGAGACAGAGACAGAGACAGAGACAGAGACAGAGACAGAGACAGAGACAGAGTCAGAGACAGAGACCGAGACAGAGACAGAGACAGAGACAGAGACACAGAGACAGAGACACAGACACAGAGACAGAGACGCAGAGACAGAGACACAGAGACGCAGAGACGCAGAGACAGAGAAATAGAGACAGTGACACAGAGACAGAGACACAGAGACAGAGCCGCAGAGACAGAGATACAGAGACAGAGACACAGGGACAGAGACACAGAGACAGAGACAGAGACCCAGAGGCAGAGACGCAGAGACAGAGACGGAGACAGAGACAGAGACAGAGACAGAGACAGAGACAGAGACAGAGACAGAGACAGAGACAGAGACAGAGACAGAGACAGAGACAGAGACAGAGACAGAGACACAGAGACAGAGACACAGACACAGAGGCGCAGAGACAGAGACACAGAGACACAGAGACGCAGAGACAGAGAAATAGAGACAGTGACACAGAGACAGAGACACAGAGACACAGAAACACAGAGACAGAGCCGCGGAGACAGGGATACAGAGACAGAGACACAGGGACAGAGACACAGAGACAGAGACAGAGACCCAGAGGCAGAGACGCAGAGACAGAGACGGAGACAGAGACAGAGACAGAGACAGAGACAGAGACAGAGACAGAGACAGAGACAGAGACAGAGACAGAGACAGAGACAGAGACAGAGTCAGAGACAGAGACAGAGACGGAGACAGAGACAGAGACCGAGACAGAGACAGAGACACAGAGACAGAGACACAGACGCAGAGACAGAGACGCCGAGACAGTGACACAGAGACAGAGACACAGAGACACAGAGACACAGCGACAGAGCCAAAGAGAAAGAGAGACAGAGACAGAGGCGCAGAGACAGAGACAGAGACAGACAGAGAGACAGAGACAGAGACAGAGACAGAGACAGTGACAGAGACAGAGAAAGAGACAGAGACAGTGACAGAGACAGACACAGAGACGGGGACGGAGACAGAGACAGAGACGGAGACAGAGACAGAGACAGAGACACAGAGACAGAGACAGAGACGCCGAGACAGTGACACAGAGACAGAGACACAGAGACACAGAGACACAGAGACTGAGCCACAGAGAAAGAGAGACAGAGACATGGAGACATAGGCACGGTGGCAGAGACACAGAGACAGAGACAGAGACAGAGACAGAGACAGTGACAGAGACAGAGACAGAGACAGGGAGAGAGACAGATACAGTGACAGAGACAGAGACAGAGACAGAGCCAGAGACAGAGACAGAGACAGAGACAGAGACAGAGACAGAGTCAGAGACAGAGACAGAGACAGAGTCAGAGACAGAGACAGAGACAGAGACAGAGACAGAGACAGAGACAGAGACAGAGAGACAGAGACACAGACACAGAGACAGGGGCACACAGACAGAGACACAGAGACACAGAATCACAGAGACACAGAGACAGGGACACAGAGACAGAGACACAGAGACAGAGACACTGAGACAGAGACAAAGATAAAGAGACACAGAGACAGAGACGCAGAGACCGAGACACAGAGACACAGAGACACAGAGACAGAGCCACAGAGACAGAGAGACAGAGACAGAGACACAAAGACAGAGACAGAGACACAGAGACAGCGAAACAGAGACAGAGGCACAGAGACAGAGACAGAGACACAGAGACAGAGACAAAGAGACAGAGACACAGAGACACAGAGACACAGAGACAGAGTCAGAGAGACAGAGACACGGAGACAGAGACACAGAGACAGAGACACAGAGACAGAGACCCAGAGGCAGAGACGCAGAGACAGAGATAGAGACAGAGACAGAGACAGAGACAGAGATAGAGACAGACACAGAGACAGAGACAGAGACAGAGACAGAGACAGAGACAGCGACAGAGACAGAGACAGAGACACAGAGACACAGAGACAGAGACACAGACACAGAGACAGAGGCGCCGAGACAGTGACACAGAGACAGAGACACAGAGACACAGAGACACAGAGACAGAGCCACAGAGAAAGAGAGACAGAGACAGAGACGCAGAGACAGAGACAGAGACAGACAGAGAGACAGAGACAGAGACAGAGACAGAGACAGTGACAGAGACAGAGACAGAGACAGAGAGAGAGACAGATACAGTGACAGAGACAGAGACAGAGACAGAGCCAGAGACAGAGACAGAGACAGAGACAGAGACAGAGACAGAGACAGAGACAGAGACAGAGACAGAGACAGAGACAGAGACAGAGACAGAGACTGAGACAGAGACAGAGACAGAGACATGGACAGAGACAGAGACAGAGACAGAGACAGAGACAGAGACAGAGACAGAGACAGAGACAGAGACAGAGACAGAGACAGAGACAGAGACGGAGACGGAGACAGAGACTGAGACGGAGACAGAGACAGAGACAGAGACAGGGACACAGAGACAGAGAAACAGAGACAGCGACACAGGGACAGAGACAGAGACACAGAGACAGAGACACAGAGACAGAGACACAGGGACAGTGTCACAGAGACAGAAATGCAGAGACAGAGACACAGAAACAGAGGCACAGAGACACAGAGACACAGAGACACAGAGACGCAGAGACAAGGACACAGAGACAGTGACACAGAGACAGAGACACAGAGACAGTGTCACAGAGATAGAGATTCGGAGACTGAGACACAAAGACAGAGACAGAGACACAGAGACAGCGAAACAGAGACAGAGACACAGAGACAGAGACACAGAGACGGAGACACAGAGGCACAGACACAGAGACACAGAGACAGAGACACAGAGACAGAGACACAGAGACAGAGACACAGAGACAGAGACACAGAGACAGAGACGGAGACAGAGACAGAGACAGAGACAGAGACAGAGACAGAGACAGAGACAGAGACAGAGTCAGAGACAGAGACAGAGACAGAGACACAGAGACAGAGACACAGACACAGAGACAGAGACGCAGAGACAGAGACACAGAGACACAGAGACGCAGAGACAGAGAAATAGAGACAGTGACACAGAGACAGAGACACAGAGACGGAGACACAGAGGCACAGAGACAGAGACACAGAGACAGAGACACAGAGACAGAGACACAGAGACAGAGACACAGATACAAAGACGCAGAGGCAGAGACACGGAGGGAGAGACACACAGACAGAGACAAAGTTAAAGAGACACAGAGACAGGGACAGAGACACAGAGACAGAGACACAGAGACAGAGACACGGAGACGGAGACGCGGAGTCAGAGACAAGTAGACAGAGATTCAGGGACAGAGACACAGAGACGGAGTCACAGAGACAGAGACACAGAGACAGAGCCAGAGACACAGAGACAGAGACACAGACACAGAGACAGAGTCACAAAGACAGAGACACAGAGACAGAGACACAGAGACAGAGACACAGAGACAGAGACAAAGATACAGTCACACAGGGACAGAGACAGAGGCAGACACAGAGACAGAGACAGAGACAGAGACAGAGACAGAGACAGAGACAGAGACAGAGACAGAGACAGAGACAGAGGCAGAGACAGAGACAGAGACAGAGACAGAGACAGAGACACAGAGACAGAGACACAGACACAGAGACAGAGACGCAGAGACAGAGACACAGACACAGAGACAGAGGCGCCGAGACAGTGACACAGAGACAGAGACACAGAGACACAGAGACACAGAGACAGAGCCACAGAGAAAGAGAGACAGAGACAGAGACGCAGAGACAGAGACAGAGACAGACAGAGAGACAGAGACAGAGACAGAGACAGAGACAGTGACAGAGACAGAGACAGAGACAGAGAGAGAGACAGATACAGTGACAGAGACAGAGACAGAGACAGAGCCAGAGACAGAGACAGAGACAGAGACAGAGACAGAGACAGAGACAGAGACAGAGACAGAGACAGAGACAGAGACAGAGACAGAGACTGAGACAGAGACAGAGACAGAGACATGGACAGAGACAGAGACAGAGACAGAGACAGAGACAGAGACAGAGACAGAGACAGAGACAGAGACAGAGACGGAGACGGAGACAGAGACTGAGACGGAGACAGAGACAGAGACAGAGACAGGGACACAGAGACAGAGAAACAGAGACAGCGACACAGGGACAGAGACAGAGACACAGAGACAGAGACACAGAGACAGAGACACAGGGACAGTGTCACAGAGACAGAAATGCAGAGACAGAGACACAGAAACAGAGGCACAGAGACACAGAGACACAGAGACACAGAGACGCAGAGACAAGGACACAGAGACAGTGACACAGAGACAGAGACACAGAGACAGTGTCACAGAGATAGAGATTCGGAGACTGAGACACAAAGACAGAGACAGAGACACAGAGACAGCGAAACAGAGACAGAGACACAGAGACAGAGACACAGAGACGGAGACACAGAGGCACAGACACAGAGACACAGAGACAGAGACACAGAGACAGAGACACAGAGACAGAGACGGAGACAGAGACAGAGACAGAGACAGAGACAGAGACAGAGACAGAGACAGAGACAGAGTCAGAGACAGAGACAGAGACAGAGACACAGAGACAGAGACACAGACACAGAGACAGAGACGCAGAGACAGAGACACAGAGACACAGAGACGCAGAGACAGAGAAATAGAGACAGTGACACAGAGACAGAGACACAGAGACGGAGACACAGAGGCACAGAGACAGAGACACAGAGACAGAGACACAGAGACAGAGACACAGAGACAGAGACACAGATACAAAGACGCAGAGGCAGAGACACGGAGGGAGAGACACACAGACAGAGACAAAGTTAAAGAGACACAGAGACAGGGACAGAGACACAGAGACAGAGACACAGAGACAGAGACACGGAGACGGAGACGCGGAGTCAGAGACAAGTAGACAGAGATTCAGGGACAGAGACACAGAGACGGAGTCACAGAGACAGAGACACAGAGACAGAGCCAGAGACACAGAGACAGAGACACAGACACAGAGACAGAGTCACAAAGACAGAGACACAGAGACAGAGACACAGAGACAGAGACACAGAGACAGAGACAAAGATACAGTCACACAGGGACAGAGACAGAGGCAGACACAGAGACAGAGACAGAGACAGAGACAGAGACAGAGACAGAGACAGAGACAGAGACAGAGACAGAGGCAGAGACAGAGACAGAGACAGAGACAGAGACAGAGACACAGAGACAGAGACACAGACACAGAGACAGAGACGCAGAGACAGAGACACAGAGACACAGAGACGCAGAGACAGAGAAATAGAGACAGTGACACAGAGACAGAGACACAGAGACGGAGACACAGAGGCACAGAGACAGAGACACAGAGACAGAGACACAGAGACAGAGACACAGAGACAGAGACACAGATACAAAGACGCAGAGGCAGAGACACGGAGGGAGAGACACACAGACAGAGACAAAGTTAAAGAGACACAGAGACAGGGACAGAGACACAGAGACAGAGACACAGAGACAGAGACACGGAGACGGAGACGCGGAGTCAGAGACAAGTAGACAGAGATTCAGGGACAGAGACACAGAGACGGAGTCACAGAGACAGAGACACAGAGACAGAGCCAGAGACACAGAGACAGAGACACAGACACAGAGACAGAGTCACAAAGACAGAGACACAGAGACAGAGACACAGAGGCAGAGACACAGAGACAGAGACAAAGATACAGTCACACAGGGACAGAGACAGAGGCAGACACAGAGACAGAGACAGAGACAGAGACAGAGACAGAGACAGAGACAGAGACAGAGACAGGGACAGAGACAGAGACAGAGACAGAGACAGAGACAGAGACAGAGACAGAGACAGAGACACAGAGACAGAGACACAGACACAGAGACAGAGACGCAGAGACAGAGACACAGAGACACAGAGACGCAGAGACAGAGAAATAGAGACAGTGACACAGAGACAGAGACACAGAGACAGAGACACAGAGACAGAGCCGCAGAGACAGATATACAGAGACAGAGACACAGGGACAGAGACACAGAGACAGAGACAGAGACCCAGAGGCAGAGACGCAGAGACAGAGACGGAGACAGAGACAGAGACAGAGACAGAGACAGAGACAGAGACAGAGACAGAGACAGAGTCAGAGACAGAGACCGAGACAGAGACAGAGACAGAGACAGAGACACAGAGACAGAGACACAGACACAGAGACAGAGACGCAGAGACAGAGACACAGAGACACAGAGACGCAGAGACAGAGAAATAGAGACAGTGACACAGAGACAGAGACACAGAGACAGAGCCGCAGAGACAGAGATAGAGAGACAGAGACACAGGGACAGAGACACAGAGACAGAGACAGAGACCCAGAGGCAGAGACGCAGAGACAGAGACGGAGACAGAGACAGAGACAGAGACAGAGACAGAGACAGAGACAGAGACAGAGACAGAGACAGAGACAGAGACAGAGACAGAGACAGAGACAGAGACAGAGACAGAGACACAGAGACAGAGACACAGACACAGAGACAGAGACGCAGAGACAGAGACACAGAGACACAGAGACGCAGAGACAGAGAAATAGAGACAGTGACACAGAGACAGAGACACAGAGACACAGAAACACAGAGACAGAGCCGCGGAGACAGGGATACAGAGACAGAGACACAGGGACAGAGACACAGAGACAGAGACAGAGACCCAGAGGCAGAGACGCAGAGACAGAGACGGAGACAGAGACAGAGACAGAGACAGAGACAGAGACAGAGACAGAGACAGAGACAGAGACAGAGACAGAGACAGAGACAGAGTCAGAGACAGAGACAGAGACGGAGACAGAGACAGAGACCGGGACAGAGACAGAGACACAGAGACAGAGACAGAGACAGAGACAGAGACAGAGACAGAGACACAGAGACAGAGACACAGACACAGAGACAGAGACGCAGAGACAGAGACACAGAGACACAGAGACGCAGAGACAGAGAAATAGAGACAGTGACACAGAGACAGAGACACAGAGACAGAGACACAGAGACAGAGCCGCAGAGACAGAGATACAGAGACAGAGACACAGGGACAGAGACACAGAGACAGAGACAGAGACCCAGAGGCAGAGACGCAGAGACAGAGACGGAGACAGAGACAGAGACAGAGACAGAGACAGAGACAGAGACAGAGACAGAGACAGAGTCAGAGACAGAGACCGAGACAGAGACAGAGACAGAGACAGAGACACAGAGACAGAGACACAGACACAGAGACAGAGACGCAGAGACAGAGACACAGAGACACAGAGACGCAGAGACAGAGAAATAGAGACAGTGACACAGAGACAGAGACACAGAGACAGAGACACAGAGACAGAGCCGCAGAGACAGAGATACAGAGACAGAGACACAGGGACAGAGACACAGAGACAGAGACAGAGACCCAGAGGCAGAGACGCAGAGACAGAGACGGAGACAGAGACAGAGACAGAGACAGAGACAGAGACAGAGACAGAGACAGAGACAGAGACAGAGACAGAGACAGAGACACAGAGACAGAGACACAGACACAGAGACAGAGACGCAGAGACAGAGACACAGAGACACAGAGACGCAGAGACAGAGAAATAGAGACAGTGACACAGAGACAGAGACACAGAGACACAGAAACACAGAGACAGAGCCGCGGAGACAGGGATACAGAGACAGAGACACAGGGACAGAGACACAGAGACAGAGACAGAGACCCAGAGGCAGAGACGCAGAGACAGAGACGGAGACAGAGACAGAGACAGAGACAGAGACAGAGACAGAGACAGAGACAGAGACAGAGACAGAGACAGAGTCAGAGACAGAGACAGAGACGGAGACAGAGACAGAGACCGAGACAGAGACAGAGACACAGAGACAGAGACACAGACGCAGAGACAGAGACGCCGAGACAGTGACACAGAGACAGAGACACAGAGACACAGAGACACAGAGACAGAGCCAAAGAGAAAGAGAGACAGAGACAGAGGCGCAGAGACAGAGACAGAGACAGACAGAGAGACAGAGACTGAGACAGAGACAGAGACAGTGACAGAGACAGAGAAAGAGACAGAGACAGTGACAGAGACAGAGACAGAGACGGGGACGGAGACAGAGACAGAGACGGAGACAGAGACAGAGACAGAGACACAGAGACAGAGACACAGACACAGAGACAGAGACGCCGAGACAGTGACACAGAGACAGAGACACAGAGACACAGAGACACAGAGACAGAGCCACAGAGAAAGAGAGACAGAGACAGAGGCGCAGAGACAGAGACAGAGACAGACAGAGAGACAGAGACAGAGACAGAGACAGAGACAGTGACAGAGACAGAGACAGAGACAGGGAGAGAGACAGATACAGTGACAGAGACAGAGACAGAGACAGAGCCAGAGACGGAGACAGAGACAGAGACAGAGACACAGAGACAGAGACACAGACACAGAGACAGAGACGCCGAGACAGTGACACAGAGACAGAGACAGAGACAGAGACAGAGACAGAGACAGAGGCAGAGACAGAGACACAGAGACAGAGACACAGACACAGAGACAGGGGCACACAGACAGAGACACAGAGACACAGAATCACAGAGACACAGAGACAGGGACACACAGACAGAGACACAGAGACAGAGACACACAGACAGAGACAAAGATAAAGAGACACAGAGACAGAGACGCAGAGACAGAGACACAGAGGCACAGAGACAGAGACACAGAGACAGAGACACAGAGACAGAGACACAGAGACAGAGACGAAGAGACAGAGACATGGAGACATAGGCACGGTGGCAGAGACACAGAGACAGAGACAGAGACAGAGACAGAGACAGAGACAGAGACAGAGACAGAGACAGAGACAGAGTCAGAGACAGAGACACAGACAGAGACAGAGACAGAGACAGTGACAGAGACAGAGACAGAGACAGAGACAGAGACAGAGACAGAGACAGAGACAGAGGCAGAGACAGAGACAGAGACAGAGACAGAGACAGAGACAGAGACAGAGACACAGACACAGAGACAGAGACAGAGACAGAGACAGAGACAGAGACAGAGACAGAGACAGAGACACAGACACAGAGACAGGGGCACACAGACAGAGACACAGAGACACAGAATCACAGAGACACAGAGACAGGGACACACAGACAGAGACACAGAGACAGAGACACACAGACAGAGACAAAGATAAAGAGACACAGAGACAGGGACGCAGAGACAGAGACACAGAGGCACAGAGACAGAGACACAGAGACAGAGACACAGAGACAGAGACACAGAGACAGAGACACAGACACAGAGACACAGAGACAGAGACGAAGAGACAGAGACATGGAGACATAGGCACGGAGGCAGAGACACAGAGACAGAGACAGAGACAGAGACAGAGACAGAGACAGAGACAGAGACAGAGACAGAGACAGAGACAGAGAGAGAGACAGAGTCAGAGACAGAGACACAAACAGAGACAGAGACAGAGACAGTGACAGAGACAGAGACAGAGACAGAGACAGAGACAGAGACAGAGACAGATACAGAGACAGAGACAGAGACAGAGACAGAGACAGAGAAAGAGACGGAGACAGTGACAGGGACAGAGACAGAGACGGGGACGGAGACAGAGACAGAGACGGAGACAGAGACAGAGACAGAGACACAGAGACAGAGACACAGACACAGAGACAGAGACGCCGAGACAGTGACACAGAGACAGAGACACAGAGACACAGAGACACAGAGACAGAGCCAATGAGAAAGAGAGACAGAGACAGAGGCGCAGAGACAGAGACAGAGACAGACAGAGAGACAGAGACAGAGACAGAGACAGAGACAGTGACAGAGACAGAGACAGAGACAGGGAGAGAGACAGATACAGTGACAGAGACAGAGACAGAGACAGAGGCAGAGACAGAGACAGAGACAGAGACAGAGACAGAGACAGAGACAGAGACAGAGACAGAGACAGAGACAGAGACAGAGACAGAGACAGAGACAGAGACAGAGACAGAGACAGAGACAGAGACACAGAGACAGAGACACAGACACAGAGACAGGGGCACACAGACAGAGACACAGAGACACAGAATCACAGAGACACAGAGACAGGGACACACAGACAGAGACACAGAGACAGAGACACACAGACAGAGACAAAGATAAAGAGACACAGAGACAGAGACGCAGAGACAGAGACACAGAGGCACAGAGAAGAGACACAGAGACAGAGACACAGAGACAGAGACACAGAGACAGAGACGAAGAGACAGAGACATGGAGACATAGGCACGGTGGCAGAGACGCAGAGACAGAGACAGAGACAGAGACAGAGACAGAGACAGAGACAGAGACAGAGACAGAGTCAGAGACAGAGACACAGACAGAGACAGAGACAGAGACAGTGACAGAGACAGAGACAGAGACAGAGACAGAGACAGAGACAGAGACAGAGACAGAGACAGAGACAGAGACAGAGACAGAGACAGAGACAGAGACAGAGACAGAGAAAGAGACAGAGACAGTGACAGAGACAGAGACAGAGACAGAGACAGAGACAGAGACAGAGACAGAGACAGAGACAGAGACAGACACAGAGACAGAGACAGAGACAGAGACAGAGACAGAGACTGAGACAGAGACAGAGACAGAGACAGAGACATGGACAGAGACAGAGACAGAGACAGAGACAGAGACAGAGACAGAGACAGAGACAGAGACAGAGACAGAGACAGAGACGGAGACGGAGACAGAGACAGAGACGGAGACAGAGACAGAGACAGAGACACAGAGACAGAGATGCAGACACAGAGACGCAGAGACAGAGAAATAGAGACAGTGACACAGAGACAGAGACACAGAGACAGAGACACAGAGACAGAGACACATAGACAGAGACACAGAGACAGAGACACTGAGACAGAGACACAGAGACAGAGACACAGAGACAGAGACACAGAGACAGAGACACAGAGACAGAGACACAGAGACAGAGACACAGAGACAGAGACACAGAAACAGAGACACAGAGACACAGAGACAGAGACACAGAGACAGAGACACAGAGACAGTGTCACAGAGACAGAAATGCAGAGACAGAGACACAGAGACAGAGGCACAGAGACACAGAGACACAGAGACACAGAGACGCAGAGACAAGGACACAGAGACAGTGACACAGAGGCAGAGACACAGAGACAGTGTCACAGAGATAGAGATGCAGAGACAGAGACACAAAGACAGAGACAGAGACACAGAGACAGCGAAACAGAGACAGAGACACAGAGACAGAGACACAGAGACGGAGACACAGAGGCACAGAGACAGAGACACAGAGACAGAGACACAGAGACAGAGACACAGAGACAGAGACACAGAGACAGAGACACAGATACAAAGACGCAGAGACGGAGACACGGAGGGAGAGACACAGAGACAGAGACAAAGTTATAGAGACACAGAGACAGGGACAGAGACACAGAGACAGAGACACAGAGACAGAGACACAGAGACAGAGACACAGAGACAGAGACACAGAGACAGAGACACAGAGACTGAGACACAGAGGCACAGAGACAGAGACACAGAGACAGAGACACAGAGACAGAGACACAGAGACGGAGTCACAGAGACAGAGACACAGAGACAGAGACAGAGACACAGAGACAGAGACACAGACACAGAGACAGAGTCACAAAGACAGAGACACAGAGACAGAGACACAGAGACAGAGACACAGAGACAGAGACAAAGATACTGTGACACAGAGACAGAGACAGAGGCAGACACAGAGACAGAGACAGAGACAGAGACAGAGACAGAGACAGAGACAGAGACAGAGACAGAGACAGAGACAGAGACAGAGACAGAGACACAGAGACAGAGACACAGACACAGAGACAGAGACGCAGAGACAGAGACACAGAGACACAGAGACGCAGAGACAGAGAAATAGAGACAGTGACACAGAGACAGAGACACAGAGACAGAGCCACAGAGACAGAGCCGCAGAGACAGAGATACAGAGACAGAGACACAGGGACAGAGACACAGAGACAGAGACAGAGACCCAGAGGCAGAGACGCAGAGACAGAGACGGAGACAGAGACAGAGACAGAGACAGAGACAGAGACAGAGACAGAGACAGAGACAGAGACAGAGACAGAGACAGAGACAGAGACAGAGACAGAGACAGAGACAGAGACAGAGACAGAGAGAGAGACAGAGTCAGAGACAGAGACACAAACAGAGACAGAGACAGAGACAGTGACAGAGACAGAGACAGAGACAGAGACAGAGACAGAGACAGAGACACAGAGACAGAGACACAGACACAGAGACAGGGGCACACAGACAGAGACACAGAGACACAGAATCACAGAGACACAGAGACAGGGACACACAGACAGAGACACAGAGACAGAGACACACAGACAGAGACAAAGATAAAGAGACACAGAGACAGAGACGCAGAGACAGAGACACAGAGGCACAGAGACAGAGACACAGAGACAGAGACACAGAGACAGAGACACAGAGACAGAGACACAGAGACAGAGACGAAGAGACAGAGACATGGAGACATAGGCACGGTGGCAGAGACACAGAGACAGAGACAGAGACAGAGACAGAGACAGAGACAGAGACAGAGACAGAGACAGTGACAGAGACAGAGACAGAGACAGAGACAGAGACAGAGACAGAGACAGAGACAGAGACAGAGACAGAGACAGAGACAGAGACAGAGACACAGACACAGAGACAGAGACAGAGACAGAGACAGAGACAGAGACAGAGACAGAGACAGAGACACAGACACAGAGACAGGGGCACACAGACAGAGACACAGAGACACAGAATCACAGAGACACAGAGACAGGGACACACAGACAGAGACACAGAGACAGAGACACACAGACAGAGACAAAGATAAAGAGACACAGAGACAGAGACGCAGAGACAGAGACACAGAGGCACAGAGACAGAGACACAGAGACAGAGACACAGAGACAGAGACACAGAGACAGAGACACAGACACAGAGACACAGAGACAGAGACGAAGAGACAGAGACATGGAGACATAGGCACGGAGGCAGAGACACAGAGACAGAGACAGAGACAGAGACAGAGACAGAGACAGAGACAGAGACAGAGACAGAGACAGAGACAGAGAGAGAGACAGAGTCAGAGACAGAGACACAAACAGAGACAGAGACAGAGACAGTGACAGAGACAGAGACAGAGACAGAGACAGAGACAGAGACAGAGACAGATACAGAGACAGAGACAGAGACAGAGACAGAGACAGAGAAAGAGACGGAGACAGTGAGAGAGACAGAGACAGAGACGGGGACGGAGACAGAGACAGAGACGGAGACAGAGACAGAGACAGAGACACAGAGACAGAGACACAGACACAGAGACAGAGACGCCGAGACAGTGACACAGAGACAGAGACACAGAGACACAGAGACACAGAGACAGAGCCACAGAGAAAGAGAGACAGAGACAGAGGCGCAGAGACAGAGACAGAGACAGACAGAGAGACAGAGACAGAGACAGAGACAGAGACAGTGACAGAGACAGAGACAGAGACAGGGAGAGAGACAGATACAGTGACAGAGACAGAGACAGAGACAGAGGCAGAGACAGAGACAGAGACAGAGACAGAGACAGAGACAGAGACAGAGACAGAGACAGAGACAGAGACAGAGACAGAGACAGAGACAGAGACAGAGACAGAGACAGAGACAGAGACACAGAGACAGAGACACAGACACAGAGACAGGGGCACACAGACAGAGACACAGAGACACAGAATCACAGAGACACAGAGACAGGGACACACAGACAGAGACACAGAGACAGAGACACACAGACAGAGACAAAGATAAAGAGACACAGAGACAGAGACGCAGAGACAGAGACACAGAGGCACAGAGAAGAGACACAGAGACAGAGACACAGAGACAGAGACACAGAGACAGAGACACAGAGACAGAGACGAAGAGACAGAGACATGGAGACATAGGCACGGTGGCAGAGACGCAGAGACAGAGACAGAGACAGAGACAGAGACAGAGACAGAGACAGAGACAGAGTCAGAGACAGAGACACAGACAGAGACAGAGACAGAGACAGTGACAGAGACAGAGACAGAGACAGAGACAGAGACAGAGACAGAGACAGAGACAGAGACAGAGACAGAGACAGAGACAGAGACAGAGACAGAGACAGAGAAAGAGACAGAGACAGTGACAGAGACAGAGACAGAGACAGAGACAGAGACAGAGACAGAGACAGAGACAGACACAGAGACAGAGACAGAGACAGAGACAGAGACAGAGACTGAGACAGAGACAGAGACAGAGACAGAGACATGGACAGAGACAGAGACAGAGACAGAGACAGAGACAGAGACAGAGACAGAGACAGAGACAGAGACAGAGACAGAGACAGAGACAGAGACGGAGACGGAGACAGAGACAGAGACGGAGACAGAAACAGAGACAGAGACACAGAGACAGAGATGCAGACACAGAGACGCAGAGACAGAGAAATAGAGACAGTGACACAGAGACAGAGACACAGAGACAGAGACACAGAGACAGAGACACAGAGACAGAGACACAGAGACAGAGACACAGAGACAGAGACACAGAGACAGAGACACAGAGACAGAGACACTGAGACAGAGACACAGAGACAGAGACACAGAGACAGAGACACAGAGACAGAGACACAGAGACAGAGACACAGAGACAGAGACACAGAGACAGAGACACAGAAACAGAGACACAGAGACACAGAGACAGAGACACAGAGACAGAGACACAGAGACAGTGTCACAGAGACAGAAATGCAGAGACAGAGACACAGAGACAGAGGCACAGAGACACAGAGACACAGAGACACAGAGACGCAGAGACAAGGACACAGAGACAGTGACACAGAGGCAGAGACACAGAGACAGTGTCACAGAGATAGAGATGCAGAGACAGAGACACAAAGACAGAGACAGAGACACAGAGACAGCGAAACAGAGACAGAGACACAGAGACAGAGACACAGAGACGGAGACACAGAGGCACAGAGACAGAGACACAGAGACAGAGACACAGAGACAGAGACACAGAGACAGAGACACAGAGACAGAGACACAGATACAAAGACGCAGAGACGGAGACACGGAGGGAGAGACACAGAGACAGAGACAAAGTTAAAGAGACACAGAGACAGGGACAGAGACACAGAGACAGAGACACAGAGACAGAGACACAGAGACAGAGACACAGAGACAGAGACACAGAGACAGAGACACAGAGACAGAGACACAGAGACAGAGACACAGAGACAGAGACACAGAGACAGAGACACAGAAACAGAGACACAGAGACACAGAGACAGAGACACAGAGACAGAGACACAGAGACAGAGACACAGAGACAGTGTCACAGAGACAGAAATGCAGAGACAGAGACACAGAGACAGAGGCACAGAGACACAGAGACACAGAGGCACAGAGACGCAGAGACAAGGACACAGAGACAGTGACACAGAGA
The DNA here is from genome assembly GCA_945859595.2 of Megachile willughbiella. Lineage (NCBI taxonomy): Eukaryota > Metazoa > Arthropoda > Insecta > Hymenoptera > Megachilidae > Megachile > Megachile willughbiella. Next base: position 11,007,367 of record OX243809.1, on the reverse strand, counting down.
CAGAGACACAGAGACAGTGTCACAGAGATAGAGATGCGGAGACAGAGACACAAAGACAGAGACAGAGACACAGAGACAGCGAAACAGAGACAGAGACACAGAGACAGAGACAGAGACACAGAGACGGAGACACAGAGGCACAGAGACAGAGACACAGAGACAGAGACACAGAGTCAGAGACACAGATACAAAGACGCAGAGACGGAGACACGGAGGGAGAGACACACAGACAGAGACAAAGTTAAAGAGACACAGAGACAGGGACAGAGACACAGAGACAGAGACACAGAGACAGAGACACAGAGACAGAGACACAGAGACAGAGACACAGAGACAGAGACACAGAGACAGAGACACAGAGACAGAGACACAGAGACAGAGACACAGATACAAAGACGCAGAGACAGAGACACGGAGGGAGAGACACACAGACAGAGACAAAGATAAAGAGACACAGAGACAGGGACAGAGACACAGAGACAGAGACACAGAGACAGAGACACGGAAACGGATACGCGGAGACAGAGACAAGTAGACAGAGACACAGAGACAGAGACACAGATACAAAGACGCAGAGACAGTGACACGGAGGGAGAGACACACAGACACAGACAAAGTTGAAGAGACACAGAGACAGGGACAGGGACACAGAGACAGAGACACAGAGACAGAGACAGAGACACAGAGACAGAGACACAGACACAGAGACAGAGTCACAAAGACAGAGACACAGAGACAGAGACACAGAGACAGAGACACAGAGACAGAGACACAGAGACAGAGACACAGAGACAGAGACACAGAGACAGAGACACAGAGACAGAGACAAAGATACAGTGACACAGAGACAGAGACAGAGGCAGACACAGAGACAGAGACAGAGACAGAGACAGAGACAGAGACAGAGACAGAGACAGAGACAGAGACAGAGACGGAGACAGAGACAGAGACAGAGACAGAGACACAGAGACAGAGATGCAGACACAGAGACGCAGAGACAGAGAAATAGAGACAGTGACACAGAGACAGAGACACAGAGACAGAGACACAGAGACAGAGACACAGAGACAGAGACACAGAGACAGAGACACAGTGACAGAGACACAGAGACAGAGACACAGAGACAGAGACACAGAGACAGAGACACAGAGACAGAGACACAGAGACAGAGACACAGAGACAGAGACACAGAGACAGAGACACAGAGACAGAGACACAGAAACAGAGACACAGAGACACAGAGACAGAGACACAGAGACAGAGACACAGAGACAGAGACACAGAGACAGAGACACAGAGACAGAGACACAGAGACAGAGACACAGAGACAGAGACACAGAGACAGAGACACAGAGACAGAGACACAGAGACAGTGACACGGAAACGGATACGCGGAGACAGAGACAAGTAGACAGAGACACAGAGACAGAGACACAGATACAAAGACGCAGAGACAGAGACACGGAGGGAGAGACACACAGACAGAGACAAAGATAAAGAGACACAGAGACAGGGACAGAGACACAGAGACAGAGACACAGAGACAGAGACACGGAGACGGAGACTCGGAGTCAGAGATTCAGGGACAGAGACACAGAGACGGAGTCACAGAGACCGAGACACAGAGACAGAGACACAGAGCCAGAGACAAAGATACAGTGACACAGAGACAGAGACAGAGGCAGACACAGAGACAGAGACACAGAGACAGCGAAACAGAGACAGAGACACAGAGACAGAGACACAGAGACGGAGACACAGAGGCACAGAGACAGAGACACAGAGACAGAGACACAGAGTCAGAGACACAGATACAAAGACGCAGAGACGGAGACACGGAGGGAGAGACACACAGACAGAGACAAAGTTAAAGAGACACAGAGACAGGGACAGAGACACAGAGACAGAGACACACAGACAGAGACACGGAGACGGAGACTCGGAGTCAGAGACAAGTAGACAGAGATTCAGGGACAGAGACACAGAGACGGAGTCACAGAGACAGAGACACAGAGACAGAGCCGCAGAGACAGAGATACAGAGACAGAGACACAGGGACAGAGACACAGAGACAGAGACAGAGACCCAGAGGCAGAGACGCAGAGACAGAGACGGAGACAGAGACAGAGACAGAGACAGAGACAGAGACAGAGACAGAGACAGAGACAGAGTCAGAGACAGAGACAGAGACAGAGACAGAGTCAGAGACAGAGACAGAGACAGAGACAGAGACAGAGACAGAGACAGAGAGACAGAGACACAGACACAGAGACAGGGGCACACAGACAGAGACACAGAGACACAGAATCACAGAGACACAGAGACAGGGACACAGAGACAGAGACACAGAGACAGAGACACTGAGACAGAGACAAAGATAAAGAGACACAGAGACAGAGACGCAGAGACCGAGACACAGAGACACAGAGACAGAGCCACAGAGACAGAGACACAAAGACAGAGACAGAGACACAGAGACAGCGAAACAGAGACAGAGACACAGAGACAGAGACACAGAGACAGAGACACAGAGACAGAGACAAAGATACAGTCACACAGGGACAGAGACAGAGGCAGACACAGAGACAGAGACAGAGACAGAGACAGAGACAGAGACAGAGACAGAGACAGAGACAGAGACAGAGACAGAGACAGAGACAGAGACAGAGACAGAGACAGAGACAGAGACAGAGACAGAGACAGAGACAGAGACAGAGACAGAGACAGAGACACAGAGACAGAGACACAGACACAGAGACAGAGACGCAGAGACAGAGACACAGAGACACAGAGACGCAGAGACAGAGAAATAGAGACAGTGACACAGAGACAGAGACACAGAGACAGAGACACAGAGACAGAGCCGCAGAGACAGAGATACAGAGACAGAGACACAGGGACAGAGACACAGAGACAGAGACAGAGACCCAGAGGCAGAGACGCAGAGACAGAGACGGAGACAGAGACAGAGACAGAGACAGAGACAGAGACAGAGACAGAGACAGAGACAGAGACAGAGACAGAGACAGAGACAGAGACAGAGACAGAGACAGAGACAGAGTCAGAGACAGAGACAGAGACAGAGACAGAGACAGAGAGACAGAGACACAGACACAGAGACAGGGGCACACAGACAGAGACACAGACACAGAGACAGAGACGCAGAGACAGAGACACAGAGACACAGAGACGCAGAGACAGAGAAATAGAGACAGTGACACAGAGACAGAGACACAGAGACACAGAAACACAGAGACAGAGCCGCGGAGACAGGGATACAGAGACAGAGACACAGGGACAGAGACACAGAGACAGAGACAGAGACCCAGAGGCAGAGACGCAGAGACAGAGACGGAGACAGAGACAGAGACAGAGACAGAGACAGAGACAGAGACAGAGACAGAGACAGAGACAGAGTCAGAGACAGAGACAGAGACGGAGACAGAGACAGAGACCGAGACAGAGACAGAGACACAGAGACAGAGACACAGACGCAGAGACAGAGACGCCGAGACAGTGACACAGAGACAGAGACACAGAAACACAGAGACACAGAGACAGAGCCAAAGAGAAAGAGAGACAGAGACAGAGGCGCAGAGACAGAGACAGAGACAGACAGAGAGACAGAGACAGAGACACAGACAGAGACAGTGACAGAGACAGAGACAGAGACAGAGACAGAGACAGAGACAGAGACAGAGACAGAGACAGAGACACAGACAGAGACAGAGACAGAGACAGAGACAGAGTCAGAGACAGAGACACAAACAGAGACAGAGACAGAGACAGTGACAGAGACAGAGACAGAGACAGAGACAGAGACAGAGACAGAGACAGATACAGAGACAGAGACAGAGACAGAGACAGAGAAAGAGACAGAGACAGTGACAGAGACAGAGACAGAGACGGGGACGGAGACAGAGACAGAGACGGAGACAGAGACAGAGACAGAGACAGAGACACAGAGACAGAGGCACAGAGACACAGAGACACAGAGACACAGAGACGCAGAGACAGAGACACAGAGACAGTGAGACAGAGACAGAGACACAGAGACAGAGACATAGAGACAGTGACACAGAGACAGAGATGCAGAGACAGAGACACAAAGACAGAGACAGGGACACAGAGACAGAGAAACAGAGACAGCGACACAGAGACAGAGACAGAGACACAGAGACAGAGACACAGAGACAGAGACACAGGGACAGAGACACAGAGACAGAGACACAGAGACAGAGACACCGAGGCACTGAGACAGAGACACAGAGACAGAGACACAGAGACAGAGACACAGAGACAGAGACACAGAGACAGAGACAGGGACAGGGACACAGAGACAGAGACAGAGAGACAGAGACACAGAGACAGAGACACAGAGACAGAGACACAGAGACAGAGACACAGAGACAGTGAGACAGAGACAGAGACACAGAGACAGAGACATAGAGACAGTGACACAGAGACAGAGATGCAGAGACAGAGACACAAAGACAGAGACAGGGACACAGAGACAGAGAAACAGAGACAGCGACACAGAGACAGAGACAGAGACACAGAGACAGAGACACAGAGACAGAGACACAGGGACAGAGACACAGAGACAGAGACACAGAGACAGAGACACAGAGGCACTGAGACAGAGACACAGAGACAGAGACACAGAGACAGAGACACAGAGACAGGGACACAGAGAGAGAGACACAGAGACAGAGACACAGAGACAGAGACAAAAAGACACAGAGACAGAGACACAGAGACAGAGACACAGAGACAGTGACACAGAGACAGAGACACAGAGACAGTGACACAGAGACAGTGTCACAGAGACAGAGACACAGAGACAGAGACACAGAGACAGAGACACAGAGACAGTGACACAGAGACAGAGACACAGAGACAGTGACACAGAGGCAGAGACACAGAGACAGAGACACAGAGACAGAGACACAGAGACAGAGACACAGAGACAGAGACACAGACACAGAGACAGAGACGCCGAGACAGTGACACAGAGACAGAGACACAGAGACACAGAGACACAGAGACAGAGCCACAGAGAAAGAGAGACAGAGACAGAGACGCAGAGACAGAGACAGAGACAGACAGAGAGACAGAGACAGAGACAGAGACAGAGACAGTGACAGAGACAGAGACAGAGACAGAGAGAGACAGATACAGTGACAGAGACAGAGACAGAGACAGAGGCAGAGACAGAGACAGAGACAGAGACAGATACAGAGACACAGACAGAGACAGAGGCAGAGACAGAGACAGAGACACAGACACAGAGACAGGGGCACACAGACAGAGACACAGAGACACAGAATCACAGAGACACAGAGACAGGGACACAGAGACAGAGACACAGAGACAGAGACACACAGACAGAGACAAAGATAAAGAGACACAGAGACAGAGACGCAGAGACCGAGACACGGAGGCAGAGACACAGAGGCAGAGACACAGAGACAGAGGCACAGAGACAGAGACACTGAGACAGAGACACTGAGACAGAGACACAGAGACAGAGACACAGAGACAGAGACACAGAGGCACAGAGACAGAGACACAGAGACAGAGACACAGAGACAGAGACACAGAGACTGAGACACAGAGGCACAGAGACAGAGACACAGAGACAGAGACACAGAGACAGAGACACAGAGACAGAGACACAGAGACAGTGTCACAGAGACAGAAATGCAGAGACATCGACAAAGAGACAGAGACACAGAGGCACGGAGACAGAGACACAGAGACAGAGAAACAGAGACAGAGGCACAGAGACAGAGACAGAGACACAGAGACAGAGACACAGAGACAGAGACACAGAGACAGAGACACAGAGACAGAGACACAGAGACAGAGACACAGGGACAGGGACACAGAGACAGAGACACAGAGACTGAGACACAGAGACAGAGACACAGAGACAGAGACACAGAGACAGAGACACAGAGACAGAGACACAGAAACAGAGACACAGAGACACAGAGACAGAGACATAGAGACAGAGACACAGAGACAGAGACACAGAGACAGTGTCACAGAGACAGAAATGCAGAGACAGAGACACAGAGACAGAGGCACAGAGACACAGAGACACAGAGGCACAGAGACGCAGAGACAAGGACACAGAGACAGTGACACAGAGACAGAGACACAGAGACAGTGTCACAGAGATAGAGATGCGGAGAAGAGACACAAAGACAGAGACAGAGACACAGAGACAGCGAAACAGAGACAGAGACACAGAGACAGAGACACAGAGACGGAGACACAGAGGCACAGAGACAGAGACACAGAGACAGAGACACAGAGACAGAGACACAGATACAAAGACGCAGAGACGGAGACACGGAGGGAGAGACACACAGACAGAGACAAAGTTAAAGAGACACAGAGACAGGGACAGAGACACAGAGACAGAGACACAGAGACAGAGACACAGAGACAGAGACACAGAGACAGAGACACAGAGACAGAGACACAGAGACAGAGACACAGAGACAGTGACACGGAAACGGATACGCGGAGACAGAGACAAGTAGACAGAGACACAGAGACAGAGACACAGATACAAAGACGCAGAGACAGAGACACGGAGGGAGAGACACACAGACAGAGACAAAGTTAAAGAGACACAGAGACAGGGACAGAGACACAGAGACAGAGACACAGAGACAGAGACACGGAGACGGAGACTCGGAGTCAGAGACAAGTAGACAGAGATTCAGGGACAGAGACACAGAGACGGAGTCACAGAGACCGAGACACAGAGACAGAGACACAGAGCCAGAGACAAAGATACAGTGACACAGAGACAGAGACAGAGGCAGACACAGAGTCAGAGACAGAGACAGCGACAGAGACAGAGACAGAGACAGAGACAGAGACAGAGACAGAGACAGAGACAGAGACAGAGACAGAGACAGAGACAGAGACATGGACAGAGACAGAGACAGAGACAGAGACAGAGACAGAGACAGAGACAGAGACAGAGACAGAGACGGAGACGGAGACAGAGACAGAGACGGAGACAGAGACAGAGACAGAGACAGGGACACAGAGACAGAGAAACAGAGACAGCGACACAGGGACAGAGACAGAGACACAGAGACAGAGACACAGAGACAGAGACACAGGGACAGTGTCACAGAGACAGAAATGCAGAGACAGAGACACAGAAACAGAGGCACAGAGACACAGAGACACAGAGACACAGAGACGCAGAGACAAGGACACAGAGACAGTGACACAGAGACAGAGACACAGAGACAGTGTCACAGAGATAGAGATTCGGAGACTGAGACACAAAGACAGAGACAGAGACACAGAGACAGCGAAACAGAGACAGAGACACAGAGACAGAGACACAGAGACGGAGACACAGAGGCACAGAGACAGAGACACAGAGACAGAGACACAGAGACAGAGACACAGAGACAGAGACACAGATACAAAGACGCAGAGGCAGAGACACGGAGGGAGAGACACACAGACAGAGACAAAGTTAAAGAGACACAGAGACAGGGACAGAGACACAGAGACAGAGACACAGAGACAGAGACACGGAGACGGAGACGCGGAGTCAGAGACAAGTAGACAGAGATTCAGGGACAGAGACACAGAGACGGAGTCACAGAGACAGAGACACAGAGACAGAGCCAGAGACACAGAGACAGAGACACAGACACAGAGACAGAGTCACAAAGACAGAGACACAGAGACAGAGACACAGAGACAGAGACACAGAGACAGAGACACAGAGACAGAGACAAAGATACAGTCACACAGGGACAGAGACAGAGGCAGACACAGAGACAGAGACAGAGACAGAGACAGAGACAGAGACAGAGACAGAGACAGAGACAGAGACAGAGACAGAGACAGAGACAGAGACAGAGACAGAGACAGAGACAGAGACAGAGACAGAGACAGAGACAGAGACACAGAGACAGAGACACAGACACAGAGACAGAGACGCAGAGACAGAGACACAGAGACACAGAGACGCAGAGACAGAGAAATAGAGACAGTGACACAGAGACAGAGACACAGAGACAGAGACACAGAGACAGAGCCGCAGAGACAGAGATACAGAGACAGAGACACAGGGACAGAGACACAGAGACAGAGACAGAGACCCAGAGGCAGAGACGCAGAGACAGAGACGGAGACAGAGACAGAGACAGAGACAGAGACAGAGACAGAGACAGAGACAGAGACAGAGTCAGAGACAGAGACCGAGACTGAGACAGAGACAGAGACAGAGACACAGAGACAGAGACACAGACACAGAGACAGAGACAGAGACAGAGACAGAGACAGAGACAGAGACAGAGACAGAGACAGAGACAGAGACAGAGACAGAGACAGATACAGAGACAGAGACAGAGACAGAGACAGAGAAAGAGACAGAGACAGTGACAGAGACAGAGACAGAGACGGGGACGGAGACAGAGACAGAGACGGAGACAGAGACAGAGACAGAGACAGAGACACAGAGACAGAGGCACAGAGACACAGAGACACAGAGACACAGAGACGCAGAGACAGAGACACAGAGACAGTGAGACAGAGACAGAGACACAGAGACAGAGACATAGAGACAGTGACACAGAGACAGAGATGCAGAGACAGAGACACAAAGACAGAGACAGGGACACAGAGACAGAGAAACAGAGACAGCGACACAGAGACAGAGACAGAGACACAGAGACAGAGACACAGAGACAGAGACACAGGGACAGAGACACAGAGACAGAGACACAGAGACAGAGACACCGAGGCACAGAGACACAGAGACAGAGCCACAGAGAAAGAGAGACAGAGACAGAGACGCAGAGACAGAGACAGAGACAGACAGAGAGACAGAGACAGAGACAGAGACAGAGACAGTGACAGAGACAGAGACAGAGACAGAGAGAGACAGATACAGTGACAGAGACAGAGACAGAGACAGAGGCAGAGACAGAGACAGAGACAGAGACAGATACAGAGACACAGACAGAGACAGAGGCAGAGACAGAGACAGAGACACAGACACAGAGACAGGGGCACACAGACAGAGACACAGAGACACAGAATCACAGAGACACAGAGACGGGGACACAGAGACAGAGACACAGAGACAGAGACACACAGACAGAGACAAAGATAAAGAGACACAGAGACAGAGACGCAGAGACCGAGACACGGAGGCAGAGACACAGAGGCAGAGACACAGAGACAGAGGCACAGAGACAGAGACACTGAGACAGAGACACTGAGACAGAGACACAGAGACAGAGACACAGAGACAGAGACACAGAGGCACAGAGACAGAGACACAGAGACAGAGACACAGAGACAGAGACACAGAGACTGAGACACAGAGGCACAGAGACAGAGACACAGAGACAGAGACACAGAGACAGAGACACAGAGACAGAGACACAGAGACAGTGTCACAGAGACAGAAATGCAGAGACATCGACAAAGAGACAGAGACACAGAGGCACGGAGACAGAGACACAGAGACAGAGAAACAGAGACAGAGGCACAGAGACAGAGACAGAGACACAGAGACAGAGACACAGAGACAGAGACACAGAGACAGAGACACAGAGACAGAGACACAGAGACAGGGACACAGAGACAGAGACACAGAGACTGAGACACAGAGACAGAGACACAGAGACAGAGACACAGAGACAGAGACACAGAGACAGAGACACAGAGACAGAGACACAGAAACAGAGACACAGAGACACAGAGACAGAGACACAGAGACAGAGACACAGAGACAGAGACACAGAGACAGTGTCACAGAGACAGAAATGCAGAGACAGAGACACAGAGACAGAGGCACAGAGACACAGAGACACAGAGGCACAGAGACGCAGAGACAAGGACACAGAGACAGTGACACAGAGACAGAGACACAGAGACAGTGTCACAGAGATAGAGATGCGGAGACAGAGACACAAAGACAGAGACAGAGACACAGAGACAGCGAAACAGAGACAGAGACACAGAGACAGAGACACAGAGACGGAGACACAGAGGCACAGAGACAGAGACAGAGGCACAGAGACAGAGACACTGAGACAGAGACACTGAGACAGAGACACAGAGACAGAGACACAGAGACAGAGACACAGAGGCACAGAGACAGAGACACAGAGACAGAGACACAGAGACAGAGACACAGAGACTGAGACACAGAGGCACAGAGACAGAGACACAGAGACAGAGACACAGAGACAGAGACACAGAGACAGAGACACAGAGACAGTGTCACAGAGACAGAAATGCAGAGACATCGACAAAGAGACAGAGACACAGAGGCACGGAGACAGAGACACAGAGACAGAGAAACAGAGACAGAGGCACAGAGACAGAGACAGAGACACAGAGACAGAGACACAGAGACAGAGACACAGAGACAGAGACACAGAGACAGAGACACAGAGACAGAGACACAGGGACAGGGACACAGAGACAGAGACACAGAGACTGAGACACAGAGACAGAGACACAGAGACAGAGACACAGAGACAGAGACACAGAGACAGAGACACAGAAACAGAGACACAGAGACACAGAGACAGAGACATAGAGACAGAGACACAGAGACAGAGACACAGAGACAGTGTCACAGAGACAGAAATGCAGAGACAGAGACACAGAGACAGAGGCACAGAGACACAGAGACACAGAGGCACAGAGACGCAGAGACAAGGACACAGAGACAGTGACACAGAGACAGAGACACAGAGACAGTGTCACAGAGATAGAGATGCGGAGAAGAGACACAAAGACAGAGACAGAGACACAGAGACAGCGAAACAGAGACAGAGACACAGAGACAGAGACACAGAGACGGAGACACAGAGGCACAGAGACAGAGACACAGAGACAGAGACACAGAGACAGAGACACAGATACAAAGACGCAGAGACGGAGACACGGAGGGAGAGACACACAGACAGAGACAAAGTTAAAGAGACACAGAGACAGGGACAGAGACACAGAGACAGAGACACAGAGACAGAGACACAGAGACAGAGACACAGAGACAGAGACACAGAGACAGAGACACAGAGACAGAGACACAGAGACAGTGACACGGAAACGGATACGCGGAGACAGAGACAAGTAGACAGAGACACAGAGACAGAGACACAGATACAAAGACGCAGAGACAGAGACACGGAGGGAGAGACACACAGACAGAGACAAAGTTAAAGAGACACAGAGACAGGGACAGAGACACAGAGACAGAGACACAGAGACAGAGACACGGAGACGGAGACTCGGAGTCAGAGACAAGTAGACAGAGATTCAGGGACAGAGACACAGAGACGGAGTCACAGAGACCGAGACACAGAGACAGAGACACAGAGCCAGAGACAAAGATACAGTGACACAGAGACAGAGACAGAGGCAGACACAGAGTCAGAGACAGAGACAGCGACAGAGACAGAGACAGAGACAGAGACAGAGACAGAGACAGAGACAGAGACAGAGACAGAGACAGAGACAGAGACAGAGACATGGACAGAGACAGAGACAGAGACAGAGACAGAGACAGAGACAGAGACAGAGACAGAGACAGAGACGGAGACGGAGACAGAGACAGAGACGGAGACAGAGACAGAGACAGAGACAGGGACACAGAGACAGAGAAACAGAGACAGCGACACAGGGACAGAGACAGAGACACAGAGACAGAGACACAGAGACAGAGACACAGGGACAGTGTCACAGAGACAGAAATGCAGAGACAGAGACACAGAAACAGAGGCACAGAGACACAGAGACACAGAGACACAGAGACGCAGAGACAAGGACACAGAGACAGTGACACAGAGACAGAGACACAGAGACAGTGTCACAGAGATAGAGATTCGGAGACTGAGACACAAAGACAGAGACAGAGACACAGAGACAGCGAAACAGAGACAGAGACACAGAGACAGAGACACAGAGACGGAGACACAGAGGCACAGAGACAGAGACACAGAGACAGAGACACAGAGACAGAGACACAGAGACAGAGACACAGATACAAAGACGCAGAGGCAGAGACACGGAGGGAGAGACACACAGACAGAGACAAAGTTAAAGAGACACAGAGACAGGGACAGAGACACAGAGACAGAGACACAGAGACAGAGACACGGAGACGGAGACGCGGAGTCAGAGACAAGTAGACAGAGATTCAGGGACAGAGACACAGAGACGGAGTCACAGAGACAGAGACACAGAGACAGAGCCAGAGACACAGAGACAGAGACACAGACACAGAGACAGAGTCACAAAGACAGAGACACAGAGACAGAGACACAGAGACAGAGACACAGAGACAGAGACACAGAGACAGAGACAAAGATACAGTCACACAGGGACAGAGACAGAGGCAGACACAGAGACAGAGACAGAGACAGAGACAGAGACAGAGACAGAGACAGAGACAGAGACAGAGACAGAGACAGAGACAGAGACAGAGACAGAGACAGAGACAGAGACAGAGACAGAGACAGAGACAGAGACAGAGACACAGAGACAGAGACACAGACACAGAGACAGAGACGCAGAGACAGAGACACAGAGACACAGAGACGCAGAGACAGAGAAATAGAGACAGTGACACAGAGACAGAGACACAGAGACAGAGACACAGAGACAGAGCCGCAGAGACAGAGATACAGAGACAGAGACACAGGGACAGAGACACAGAGACAGAGACAGAGACCCAGAGGCAGAGACGCAGAGACAGAGACGGAGACAGAGACAGAGACAGAGACAGAGACAGAGACAGAGACAGAGACAGAGACAGAGTCAGAGACAGAGACCGAGACTGAGACAGAGACAGAGACAGAGACACAGAGACAGAGACACAGACACAGAGACAGAGACAGAGACAGAGACAGAGACAGAGACAGAGACAGAGACAGAGACAGAGACAGAGACAGAGACAGAGACAGATACAGAGACAGAGACAGAGACAGAGACAGAGAAAGAGACAGAGACAGTGACAGAGACAGAGACAGAGACGGGGACGGAGACAGAGACAGAGACGGAGACAGAGACAGAGACAGAGACAGAGACACAGAGACAGAGGCACAGAGACACAGAGACACAGAGACACAGAGACGCAGAGACAGAGACACAGAGACAGTGAGACAGAGACAGAGACACAGAGACAGAGACATAGAGACAGTGACACAGAGACAGAGATGCAGAGACAGAGACACAAAGACAGAGACAGGGACACAGAGACAGAGAAACAGAGACAGCGACACAGAGACAGAGACAGAGACACAGAGACAGAGACACAGAGACAGAGACACAGGGACAGAGACACAGAGACAGAGACACAGAGACAGAGACACCGAGGCACAGAGACACAGAGACAGAGCCACAGAGAAAGAGAGACAGAGACAGAGACGCAGAGACAGAGACAGAGACAGACAGAGAGACAGAGACAGAGACAGAGACAGAGACAGTGACAGAGACAGAGACAGAGACAGAGAGAGACAGATACAGTGACAGAGACAGAGACAGAGACAGAGGCAGAGACAGAGACAGAGACAGAGACAGATACAGAGACACAGACAGAGACAGAGGCAGAGACAGAGACAGAGACACAGACACAGAGACAGGGGCACACAGACAGAGACACAGAGACACAGAATCACAGAGACACAGAGACGGGGACACAGAGACAGAGACACAGAGACAGAGACACACAGACAGAGACAAAGATAAAGAGACACAGAGACAGAGACGCAGAGACCGAGACACGGAGGCAGAGACACAGAGGCAGAGACACAGAGACAGAGGCACAGAGACAGAGACACTGAGACAGAGACACTGAGACAGAGACACAGAGACAGAGACACAGAGACAGAGACACAGAGGCACAGAGACAGAGACACAGAGACAGAGACACAGAGACAGAGACACAGAGACTGAGACACAGAGGCACAGAGACAGAGACACAGAGACAGAGACACAGAGACAGAGACACAGAGACAGAGACACAGAGACAGTGTCACAGAGACAGAAATGCAGAGACATCGACAAAGAGACAGAGACACAGAGGCACGGAGACAGAGACACAGAGACAGAGAAACAGAGACAGAGGCACAGAGACAGAGACAGAGACACAGAGACAGAGACACAGAGACAGAGACACAGAGACAGAGACACAGAGACAGAGACACAGAGACAGGGACACAGAGACAGAGACACAGAGACTGAGACACAGAGACAGAGACACAGAGACAGAGACACAGAGACAGAGACACAGAGACAGAGACACAGAGACAGAGACACAGAAACAGAGACACAGAGACACAGAGACAGAGACACAGAGACAGAGACACAGAGACAGAGACACAGAGACAGTGTCACAGAGACAGAAATGCAGAGACAGAGACACAGAGACAGAGGCACAGAGACACAGAGACACAGAGGCACAGAGACGCAGAGACAAGGACACAGAGACAGTGACACAGAGACAGAGACACAGAGACAGTGTCACAGAGATAGAGATGCGGAGACAGAGACACAAAGACAGAGACAGAGACACAGAGACAGCGAAACAGAGACAGAGACACAGAGACAGAGACACAGAGACGGAGACACAGAGGCACAGAGACAGAGACACAGAGACAGAGACACAGAGACAGAGACACAGATACAAAGACGCAGAGACGGAGACACGGAGGGAGAGACACACAGACAGAGACAAAGTTAAAGAGACACAGAGACAGGGACAGAGACACAGAGACAGAGACACAGAGACAGAGACACAGAGACAGAGACACAGAGACAGAGACACAGAGACAGAGACACAGAGACAGAGACACAGAGACAGTGACACGGAAACGGATACGCGGAGACAGAGACAAGTAGACAGAGACACAGAGACAGAGACACAGATACAAAGACGCAGAGACAGAGACACGGAGGGAGAGACACACAGACAGAGACAAAGTTAAAGAGACACAGAGACAGGGACAGAGACACAGAGACAGAGACACAGAGACAGAGACACGGAGACGGAGACTCGGAGTCAGAGACAAGTAGACAGAGATTCAGGGACAGAGACACAGAGACGGAGTCACAGAGACCGAGACACAGAGACAGAGACACAGAGCCAGAGACAAAGATACAGTGACACAGAGACAGAGACAGAGGCAGACACAGAGTCAGAGACAGAGACAGCGACAGAGACAGAGACAAAGATACAGTGACACAGAGACAGAGACAGAGGCAGACACAGAGTCAGAGACAGAGACAGCGACAGAGACAGAGACAGAGACAGAGACAGAGACAGAGACAGAGACAGAGACAGAGACAGAGACAGAGACAGAGACATGGACAGAGACAGAGACAGAGACAGAGACAGAGACAGAGACAGAGACAGAGACAGAGACAGAGACGGAGACGGAGACAGAGACAGAGACGGAGACAGAGACAGAGACAGAGACAGGGACACAGAGACAGAGAGACAGAGACAGCGACACAGGGACAGAGACAGAGACACAGAGACAGAGACACAGAGACAGAGACACAGGGACAGTGTCACAGAGACAGAAATGCAGAGACAGAGACACAGAAACAGAGGCACAGAGACACAGAGACACAGAGACACAGAGACGCAGAGACAAGGACACAGAGACAGTGACACAGAGACAGAGACACAGAGACAGTGTCACAGAGATAGAGATTCGGAGACTGAGACACAAAGACAGAGACAGAGACACAGAGACAGCGAAACAGAGACAGAGACACAGAGACAGAGACACAGAGACGGAGACACAGAGGCACAGAGACAGAGACACAGAGACAGAGACACAGAGACAGAGACACAGAGACAGAGACACAGATACAAAGACGCAGAGGCAGAGACACGGAGGGAGAGACACACAGACAGAGACAAAGTTAAAGAGACACAGAGACAGGGACAGAGACACAGAGACAGAGACACAGAGACAGAGACACGGAGACGGAGACGCGGAGTCAGAGACAAGTAGACAGAGATTCAGGGACAGAGACACAGAGACGGAGTCACAGAGACAGAGACACAGAGACAGAGCCAGAGACACAGAGACAGAGACACAGACACAGAGACAGAGTCACAAAGACAGAGACACAGAGACAGAGACACAGAGACAGAGACACAGAGACAGAGACACAGAGACAGAGACACAGAGACAGAGACAAAGATACAGTCACACAGGGACAGAGACAGAGGCAGACACAGAGACAGAGACAGAGACAGAGACAGAGACAGAGACAGAGACAGAGACAGAGACAGAGACAGAGACAGAGACAGAGACAGAGACAGAGACAGAGACAGAGACAGAGACAGAGACAGAGACAGAGACAGAGACAGAGACAGAGACACAGAGACAGAGACACAGACACAGAGACAGAGACGCAGAGACAGAGACACAGAGACACAGAGACGCAGAGACAGAGAAATAGAGACAGTGACACAGAGACAGAGACACAGAGACAGAGACACAGAGACAGAGCCGCAGAGACAGAGATACAGAGACAGAGACACAGGGACAGAGACACAGAGACAGAGACAGAGACCCAGAGGCAGAGACGCAGAGACAGAGACGGAGACAGAGACAGAGACAGAGACAGAGACAGAGACAGAGACAGAGACAGAGACAGAGTCAGAGACAGAGACCGAGACAGAGACAGAGACAGAGACAGAGACACAGAGACAGAGACACAGACACAGAGACAGAGACAGAGACAGAGACAGAGACAGAGACAGAGACAGAGACAGAGACAGAGACAGAGACAGAGACAGATACAGAGACAGAGACAGAGACAGAGACAGAGAAAGAGACAGAGACAGTGACAGAGACAGAGACAGAGACGGGGACGGAGACAGAGACAGAGACGGAGACAGAGACAGAGACAGAGACAGAGACACAGAGACAGAGGCACAGAGACACAGAGACACAGAGACACAGAGACGCAGAGACAGAGACACAGAGACAGTGAGACAGAGACAGAGACACAGAGACAGAGACATAGAGACAGTGACACAGAGACAGAGATGCAGAGACAGAGACACAAAGACAGAGACAGGGACACAGAGACAGAGAAACAGAGACAGCGACACAGAGACAGAGACAGAGACACAGAGACAGAGACACAGAGACAGAGACACAGGGACAGAGACACAGAGACAGAGACACCGAGGCACTGAGACAGAGACACAGAGACAGAGACACAGAGACAGAGACACAGAGACAGAGACACAGAGACAGAGACAGGGACAGGGACACAGAGACAGAGACAGAGAGACAGAGACACAGAGACAGAGACACAGAGACAGAGACACAGAGACAGAGACACAGAGACAGAGACACAGAGACAGAGACACAGAGACAGAGACACAGAGGCACTGAGACAGAGACACAGAGACAGAGACACAGAGACAGAGACACAGAGACAGAGACACAGAGAGAGAGACACAGAGACAGAGACACAGAGACAGAGACAAAAAGACACAGAGACAGAGACACAGAGACAGAGACACAGAGACAGTGACACAGAGACAGAGACACAGAGACAGTGACACAGAGACAGTGTCACAGAGACAGAGACACAGAGACAGAGACACAGAGACAGAGACACAGAGACAGTGACACAGAGACAGAGACACAGAGACAGTGACACAGAGACAGTGTCACAGAGACAGAGATGCAGAGACAGAGACACAGAGACAGAGAAACAGAGACAGAGGCACAGAGACAGAGACAGAGACACAGAGACAGAGACACAGAGACAGAGACACAGAGACAGAGACACAGAGACAGAGACACAGAGACAGTGACACGGAAACGGATACGCGGAGACAGAGACAAGTAGACAGAGACACAGAGACAGAGACACAGATACAAAGACGCAGAGACAGAGACACGGAGGGAGAGACACACAGACAGAGACAAAGTTAAAGAGACACAGAGACAGGGACAGAGACACAGAGACAGAGACACAGAGACAGAGACACGGAGACGGAGACTCGGAGTCAGAGACAAGTAGACAGAGATTCAGGGACAGAGACACAGAGACGGAGTCACAGAGACCGAGACACAGAGACAGAGACACAGAGCCAGAGACAAAGATACAGTGACACAGAGACAGAGACAGAGGCAGACACAGAGTCAGAGACAGAGACAGCGACAGAGACAGAGACAGAGACAGAGACAGAGACAGAGACAGAGACAGAGACAGAGACAGAGACAGAGACAGAGACATGGACAGAGACAGAGACAGAGACAGAGACAGAGACAGAGACAGAGACAGAGACAGAGACAGAGACGGAGACGGAGACAGAGACAGAGACGGAGACAGAGACAGAGACAGAGACAGGGACACAGAGACAGAGAGACAGAGACAGCGACACAGGGACAGAGACAGAGACACAGAGACAGAGACACAGAGACAGAGACACAGGGACAGTGTCACAGAGACAGAAATGCAGAGACAGAGACACAGAAACAGAGGCACAGAGACACAGAGACACAGAGACACAGAGACGCAGAGACAAGGACACAGAGACAGTGACACAGAGACAGAGACACAGAGACAGTGTCACAGAGATAGAGATTCGGAGACTGAGACACAAAGACAGAGACAGAGACACAGAGACAGCGAAACAGAGACAGAGACACAGAGACAGAGACACAGAGACGGAGACACAGAGGCACAGAGACAGAGACACAGAGACAGAGACACAGAGACAGAGACACAGAGACAGAGACACAGATACAAAGACGCAGAGGCAGAGACACGGAGGGAGAGACACACAGACAGAGACAAAGTTAAAGAGACACAGAGACAGGGACAGAGACACAGAGACAGAGACACAGAGACAGAGACACGGAGACGGAGACGCGGAGTCAGAGACAAGTAGACAGAGATTCAGGGACAGAGACACAGAGACGGAGTCACAGAGACAGAGACACAGAGACAGAGCCAGAGACACAGAGACAGAGACACAGACACAGAGACAGAGTCACAAAGACAGAGACACAGAGACAGAGACACAGAGACAGAGACACAGAGACAGAGACACAGAGACAGAGACAAAGATACAGTCACACAGGGACAGAGACAGAGGCAGACACAGAGACAGAGACAGAGACAGAGACAGAGACAGAGACAGAGACAGAGACAGAGACAGAGACAGAGACAGAGACAGAGACAGAGACAGAGACAGAGACAGAGACAGAGACAGAGACAGAGACAGAGACAGAGACAGAGACAGAGACACAGAGACAGAGACACAGACACAGAGACAGAGACGCAGAGACAGAGACACAGAGACACAGAGACGCAGAGACAGAGAAATAGAGACAGTGACACAGAGACAGAGACACAGAGACAGAGACACAGAGACAGAGCCGCAGAGACAGAGATACAGAGACAGAGACACAGGGACAGAGACACAGAGACAGAGACAGAGACCCAGAGGCAGAGACGCAGAGACAGAGACGGAGACAGAGACAGAGACAGAGACAGAGACAGAGACAGAGACAGAGACAGAGACAGAGTCAGAGACAGAGACCGAGACAGAGACAGAGACAGAGACAGAGACACAGAGACAGAGACACAGACACAGAGACAGAGACAGAGACAGAGACAGAGACAGAGACAGAGACAGAGACAGAGACAGAGACAGAGACAGAGACAGATACAGAGACAGAGACAGAGACAGAGACAGAGAAAGAGACAGAGACAGTGACAGAGACAGAGACAGAGACGGGGACGGAGACAGAGACAGAGACGGAGACAGAGACAGAGACAGAGACAGAGACACAGAGACAGAGGCACAGAGACACAGAGACACAGAGACACAGAGACGCAGAGACAGAGACACAGAGACAGTGAGACAGAGACAGAGACACAGAGACAGAGACATAGAGACAGTGACACAGAGACAGAGATGCAGAGACAGAGACACAAAGACAGAGACAGGGACACAGAGACAGAGAAACAGAGACAGCGACACAGAGACAGAGACAGAGACACAGAGACAGAGACACAGAGACAGAGACACAGGGACAGAGACACAGAGACAGAGACACCGAGGCACTGAGACAGAGACACAGAGACAGAGACACAGAGACAGAGACACAGAGACAGAGACACAGAGACAGTGACACAGAGACAGAGACACAGAGACAGTGACACAGAGACAGTGTCACAGAGACAGAGATGCAGAGACAGAGACACAGAGACAGAGAAACAGAGACAGAGGCACAGAGACAGAGACAGAGACACAGAGACAGAGACACAGAGACAGAGACACAGAGACAGAGACACAGAGACAGAGACACAGAGACAGAGACACAGAGACAGAGACACAGAGACAGAGACACAGAGACAGAGACACAGAGACAGAGACACAGAGACAGAGACACAGAGGCAGAGACACAGAGACAGAGACACAGAGACAGAGACACAGAGACAGAGACACAGAGACAGAGACACAGACACAGAGACAGAGACGCCGAGACAGTGACACAGAGACAGAGACACAGAGACACAGAGACACAGAGACAGAGCCACAGAGAAAGAGAGACAGAGACAGAGACGCAGAGACAGAGACAGAGACAGACAGAGAGACAGAGACAGAGACAGAGACAGAGACAGTGACAGAGACAGAGACAGAGACAGAGAGAGACAGATACAGTGACAGAGACAGAGACAGAGACAGAGGCAGAGACAGAGACAGAGACAGAGACAGATACAGAGACACAGACAGAGACAGAGGCAGAGACAGAGACAGAGACACAGACACAGAGACAGGGGCACACAGACAGAGACACAGAGACACAGAATCACAGAGACACAGAGACAGGGACACAGAGACAGAGACACAGAGACAGAGACACACAGACAGAGACAAAGATAAAGAGACACAGAGACAGAGACGCAGAGACCGAGACACGGAGGCAGAGACACAGAGGCAGAGACACAGAGACAGAGGCACAGAGACAGAGACACTGAGACAGAGACACTGAGACAGAGACACAGAGACAGAGACACAGAGACAGAGACACAGAGGCACAGAGACAGAGACACAGAGACAGAGACACAGAGACAGAGACACAGAGACAGAGACACAGAGACAGAGACACAGAGACAGAGACACAGAGACAGAGACACAGAGGCACTGAGACAGAGACACAGAGACAGAGACACAGAGACAGAGACACAGAGACAGAGACACAGAGAGAGAGACACAGAGACAGAGACACAGAGACAGAGACAAAAAGACACAGAGACAGAGACACAGAGACAGAGACACAGAGACAGTGACACAGAGACAGAGACACAGAGACAGTGACACAGAGACAGTGTCACAGAGACAGAGACACAGAGACAGAGACACAGAGACAGAGACACAGAGACAGTGACACAGAGACAGAGACACAGAGACAGTGACACAGAGACAGTGTCACAGAGACAGAGATGCAGAGACAGAGACACAGAGACAGAGAAACAGAGACAGAGGCACAGAGACAGAGACAGAGACACAGAGACAGAGACACAGAGACAGAGACACAGAGACAGAGACACAGAGACAGAGACACAGAGACAGTGACACGGAAACGGATACGCGGAGACAGAGACAAGTAGACAGAGACACAGAGACAGAGACACAGATACAAAGACGCAGAGACAGAGACACGGAGGGAGAGACACACAGACAGAGACAAAGTTAAAGAGACACAGAGACAGGGACAGAGACACAGAGACAGAGACACAGAGACAGAGACACGGAGACGGAGACTCGGAGTCAGAGACAAGTAGACAGAGATTCAGGGACAGAGACACAGAGACGGAGTCACAGAGACCGAGACACAGAGACAGAGACACAGAGCCAGAGACAAAGATACAGTGACACAGAGACAGAGACAGAGGCAGACACAGAGTCAGAGACAGAGACAGCGACAGAGACAGAGACAGAGACAGAGACAGAGACAGAGACAGAGACAGAGACAGAGACAGAGACAGAGACAGAGACATGGACAGAGACAGAGACAGAGACAGAGACAGAGACAGAGACAGAGACAGAGACAGAGACAGAGACGGAGACGGAGACAGAGACAGAGACGGAGACAGAGACAGAGACAGAGACAGGGACACAGAGACAGAGAGACAGAGACAGCGACACAGGGACAGAGACAGAGACACAGAGACAGAGACACAGAGACAGAGACACAGGGACAGTGTCACAGAGACAGAAATGCAGAGACAGAGACACAGAAACAGAGGCACAGAGACACAGAGACACAGAGACACAGAGACGCAGAGACAAGGACACAGAGACAGTGACACAGAGACAGAGACACAGAGACAGTGTCACAGAGATAGAGATTCGGAGACTGAGACACAAAGACAGAGACAGAGACACAGAGACAGCGAAACAGAGACAGAGACACAGAGACAGAGACACAGAGACGGAGACACAGAGGCACAGAGA
Organism: Megachile willughbiella; assembly: GCA_945859595.2. Lineage (NCBI taxonomy): Eukaryota > Metazoa > Arthropoda > Insecta > Hymenoptera > Megachilidae > Megachile > Megachile willughbiella. Next base: position 10,984,839 of record OX243809.1, on the reverse strand, counting down.
CAGAGACACAGAGACAGAGACACAGAGACAGAGACACAGAGACAGAGACACAGATACAAAGACGCAGAGGCAGAGACACGGAGGGAGAGACACACAGACAGAGACAAAGTTAAAGAGACACAGAGACAGGGACAGAGACACAGAGACAGAGACACAGAGACAGAGACACGGAGACGGAGACGCGGAGTCAGAGACAAGTAGACAGAGATTCAGGGACAGAGACACAGAGACGGAGTCACAGAGACAGAGACACAGAGACAGAGCCAGAGACACAGAGACAGAGACACAGACACAGAGACAGAGTCACAAAGACAGAGACACAGAGACAGAGACACAGAGACAGAGACACAGAGACAGAGACACAGAGACAGAGACAAAGATACAGTCACACAGGGACAGAGACAGAGGCAGACACAGAGACAGAGACAGAGACAGAGACAGAGACAGAGACAGAGACAGAGACAGAGACAGAGACAGAGACAGAGACAGAGACAGAGACAGAGACAGAGACAGAGACAGAGACAGAGACAGAGACAGAGACAGAGACAGAGACAGAGACACAGAGACAGAGACACAGACACAGAGACAGAGACGCAGAGACAGAGACACAGAGACACAGAGACGCAGAGACAGAGAAATAGAGACAGTGACACAGAGACAGAGACACAGAGACAGAGACACAGAGACAGAGCCGCAGAGACAGAGATACAGAGACAGAGACACAGGGACAGAGACACAGAGACAGAGACAGAGACCCAGAGGCAGAGACGCAGAGACAGAGACGGAGACAGAGACAGAGACAGAGACAGAGACAGAGACAGAGACAGAGACAGAGACAGAGTCAGAGACAGAGACCGAGACAGAGACAGAGACAGAGACAGAGACACAGAGACAGAGACACAGACACAGAGACAGAGACAGAGACAGAGACAGAGACAGAGACAGAGACAGAGACAGAGACAGAGACAGAGACAGAGACAGATACAGAGACAGAGACAGAGACAGAGACAGAGAAAGAGACAGAGACAGTGACAGAGACAGAGACAGAGACGGGGACGGAGACAGAGACAGAGACGGAGACAGAGACAGAGACAGAGACAGAGACACAGAGACAGAGGCACAGAGACACAGAGACACAGAGACACAGAGACGCAGAGACAGAGACACAGAGACAGTGAGACAGAGACAGAGACACAGAGACAGAGACATAGAGACAGTGACACAGAGACAGAGATGCAGAGACAGAGACACAAAGACAGAGACAGGGACACAGAGACAGAGAAACAGAGACAGCGACACAGAGACAGAGACAGAGACACAGAGACAGAGACACAGAGACAGAGACACAGGGACAGAGACACAGAGACAGAGACACCGAGGCACTGAGACAGAGACACAGAGACAGAGACACAGAGACAGAGACACAGAGACAGAGACACAGAGACAGTGACACAGAGACAGAGACACAGAGACAGTGACACAGAGACAGTGTCACAGAGACAGAGATGCAGAGACAGAGACACAGAGACAGAGAAACAGAGACAGAGGCACAGAGACAGAGACAGAGACACAGAGACAGAGACACAGAGACAGAGACACAGAGACAGAGACACAGAGACAGAGACACAGAGACAGAGACACAGAGACAGAGACACAGAGACAGAGACACAGAGACAGAGACACAGAGACAGAGACACAGAGACAGAGACACAGAGACAGAGACACAGAGGCAGAGACACAGAGACAGAGACACAGAGACAGAGACACAGAGACAGAGACACAGAGACAGAGACACAGACACAGAGACAGAGACGCCGAGACAGTGACACAGAGACAGAGACACAGAGACACAGAGACACAGAGACAGAGCCACAGAGAAAGAGAGACAGAGACAGAGACGCAGAGACAGAGACAGAGACAGACAGAGAGACAGAGACAGAGACAGAGACAGAGACAGTGACAGAGACAGAGACAGAGACAGAGAGAGACAGATACAGTGACAGAGACAGAGACAGAGACAGAGGCAGAGACAGAGACAGAGACAGAGACAGATACAGAGACACAGACAGAGACAGAGGCAGAGACAGAGACAGAGACACAGACACAGAGACAGGGGCACACAGACAGAGACACAGAGACACAGAATCACAGAGACACAGAGACAGGGACACAGAGACAGAGACACAGAGACAGAGACACACAGACAGAGACAAAGATAAAGAGACACAGAGACAGAGACGCAGAGACCGAGACACGGAGGCAGAGACACAGAGGCAGAGACACAGAGACAGAGGCACAGAGACAGAGACACTGAGACAGAGACACTGAGACAGAGACACAGAGACAGAGACACAGAGACAGAGACACAGAGGCACAGAGACAGAGACACAGAGACAGAGACACAGAGACAGAGACACAGAGACTGAGACACAGAGGCACAGAGACAGAGACACAGAGACAGAGACACAGAGACAGAGACACAGAGACAGAGACACAGAGACAGTGTCACAGAGACAGAAATGCAGAGACATCGACAAAGAGACAGAGACACAGAGGCACGGAGACAGAGACACAGAGACAGAGAAACAGAGACAGAGGCACAGAGACAGAGACAGAGACACAGAGACAGAGACACAGAGACAGAGACACAGAGACAGAGACACAGAGACAGAGACACAGAGACAGTGTCACAGAGATAGAGATTCGGAGACTGAGACACAAAGACAGAGACAGAGACACAGAGACGCAGAGACAGAGAAATAGAGACAGTGACACAGAGACAGAGACACAGAGACAGAGACACAGAGACAGAGACACAGAGACAGAGCCGCAGAGACAGAGATACAGAGACAGAGACACAGGGACAGAGACACAGAGACAGAGACAGAGACCCAGAGGCAGAGACGCAGAGACAGAGACGGAGACAGAGACAGAGACAGAGACAGAGACAGAGACAGAGACAGAGACAGAGACAGAGTCAGAGACAGAGACCGAGACAGAGACAGAGACAGAGACAGAGACACAGAGACAGAGACACAGACACAGAGACAGAGACAGAGACAGAGACAGAGACAGAGACAGAGACAGAGACAGAGACAGAGACAGAGACAGAGACAGATACAGAGACAGAGACAGAGACAGAGACAGAGAAAGAGACAGAGACAGTGACAGAGACAGAGACAGAGACGGGGACGGAGACAGAGACAGAGACGGAGACAGAGACAGAGACAGAGACAGAGACACAGAGACAGAGGCACAGAGACACAGAGACACAGAGACACAGAGACGCAGAGACAGAGACACAGAGACAGTGAGACAGAGACAGAGACACAGAGACAGAGACATAGAGACAGTGACACAGAGACAGAGATGCAGAGACAGAGACACAAAGACAGAGACAGGGACACAGAGACAGAGAAACAGAGACAGCGACACAGAGACAGAGACAGAGACACAGAGACAGAGACACAGAGACAGAGACACAGGGACAGAGACACAGAGACAGAGACACAGAGACAGAGACACCGAGGCACTGAGACAGAGACACAGAGACAGAGACACAGAGACAGAGACACAGAGACAGAGACACAGAGACAGAGACACAGAGACAGAGACAGGGACAGGGACACAGAGACAGAGACAGAGAGACAGAGACACAGAGACAGAGACACAGAGACAGAGACACAGAGACAGAGACACAGAGACAGAGACACAGAGGCACTGAGACAGAGACACAGAGACAGAGACACAGAGACAGAGACACAGAGACAGAGACACAGAGAGAGAGACACAGAGACAGAGACACAGAGACAGAGACAAAAAGACACAGAGACAGAGACACAGAGACAGAGACACAGAGACAGTGACACAGAGACAGAGACACAGAGACAGTGACACAGAGACAGTGTCACAGAGACAGAGACACAGAGACAGAGACACAGAGACAGAGACACAGAGACAGTGACACAGAGACAGAGACACAGAGACAGTGACACAGAGACAGTGTCACAGAGACAGAGATGCAGAGACAGAGACACAGAGACAGAGACACAGAGACAGAGACACAGAGACAGAGACACAGAGACAGAGACACAGAGACAGAGACACAGAGACAGAGACACAGAGGCAGAGACACAGAGACAGAGACACAGAGACAGAGACACAGAGACAGAGACACAGAGACAGAGACACAGACACAGAGACAGAGACGCCGAGACAGTGACACAGAGACAGAGACACAGAGACACAGAGACACAGAGACAGAGCCACAGAGAAAGAGAGACAGAGACAGAGACGCAGAGACAGAGACAGAGACAGACAGAGAGACAGAGACAGAGACAGAGACAGAGACAGTGACAGAGACAGAGACAGAGACAGAGAGAGACAGATACAGTGACAGAGACAGAGACAGAGACAGAGGCAGAGACAGAGACAGAGACAGAGACAGATACAGAGACACAGACAGAGACAGAGGCAGAGACAGAGACAGAGACACAGACACAGAGACAGGGGCACGCAGACAGAGACACAGAGACACAGAATCACAGAGACACAGAGACAGGGACACAGAGACAGAGACACAGAGACAGAGACACACAGACAGAGACAAAGATAAAGAGACACAGAGACAGAGACGCAGAGACCGAGACACGGAGGCAGAGACACAGAGGCAGAGACACAGAGACAGAGGCACAGAGACAGAGACACTGAGACAGAGACACTGAGACAGAGACACAGAGACAGAGACACAGAGACAGAGACACAGAGGCACAGAGACAGAGACACAGAGACAGAGACACAGAGACAGAGACACAGAGACTGAGACACAGAGGCACAGAGACAGAGACACAGAGACAGAGACACAGAGACAGAGACACAGAGACAGAGACACAGAGACAGTGTCACAGAGACAGAAATGCAGAGACATCGACAAAGAGACAGAGACACAGAGGCACGGAGACAGAGACACAGAGACAGAGAAACAGAGACAGAGGCACAGAGACAGAGACAGAGACACAGAGACAGAGACACAGAGACAGAGACACAGAGACAGAGACACAGAGACAGAGACACAGAGACAGGGACACAGAGACAGAGACACAGAGACTGAGACACAGAGACAGAGACACAGAGACAGAGACACAGAGACAGAGACACAGAGACAGAGACACAGAAACAGAGACACAGAGACACAGAGACAGAGACACAGAGACAGAGACACAGAGACAGAGACACAGAGACAGTGTCACAGAGACAGAAATGCAGAGACAGAGACACAGAGACAGAGGCACAGAGACACAGAGACACAGAGGCACAGAGACGCAGAGACAAGGACACAGAGACAGTGACACAGAGACAGAGACACAGAGACAGTGTCACAGAGATAGAGATGCGGAGACAGAGACACAAAGACAGAGACAGAGACACAGAGACAGCGAAACAGAGACAGAGACACAGAGACAGAGACACAGAGACGGAGACACAGAGGCACAGAGACAGAGACACAGAGACAGAGACACAGAGACAGAGACACAGATACAAAGACGCAGAGACGGAGACACGGAGGGAGAGACACACAGACAGAGACAAAGTTAAAGAGACACAGAGACAGGGACAGAGACACAGAGACAGAGACACAGAGACAGAGACACAGAGACAGAGACACAGAGACAGAGACACAGAGACAGAGACACAGAGACAGAGACACAGAGACAGTGACACGGAAACGGATACGCGGAGACAGAGACAAGTAGACAGAGACACAGAGACAGAGACACAGATACAAAGACGCAGAGACAGAGACACGGAGGGAGAGACACACAGACAGAGACAAAGTTAAAGAGACACAGAGACAGGGACAGAGACACAGAGACAGAGACACAGAGACAGAGACACGGAGACGGAGACTCGGAGTCAGAGACAAGTAGACAGAGATTCAGGGACAGAGACACAGAGACGGAGTCACAGAGACCGAGACACAGAGACAGAGACACAGAGCCAGAGACAAAGATACAGTGACACAGAGACAGAGACAGAGGCAGACACAGAGTCAGAGACAGAGACAGCGACAGAGACAGAGACAGAGACAGAGACAGAGACAGAGACAGAGACAGAGACAGAGACAGAGACAGAGACAGAGACAGAGACATGGACAGAGACAGAGACAGAGACAGAGACAGAGACAGAGACAGAGACAGAGACAGAGACAGAGACGGAGACGGAGACAGAGACAGAGACGGAGACAGAGACAGAGACAGAGACAGGGACACAGAGACAGAGAAACAGAGACAGCGACACAGGGACAGAGACAGAGACACAGAGACAGAGACACAGAGACAGAGACACAGGGACAGTGTCACAGAGACAGAAATGCAGAGACAGAGACACAGAAACAGAGGCACAGAGACACAGAGACACAGAGACACAGAGACGCAGAGACAAGGACACAGAGACAGTGACACAGAGACAGAGACACAGAGACAGTGTCACAGAGATAGAGATTCGGAGACTGAGACACAAAGACAGAGACAGAGACACAGAGACAGCGAAACAGAGACAGAGACACAGAGACAGAGACACAGAGACGGAGACACAGAGGCACAGAGACAGAGACACAGAGACAGAGACACAGAGACAGAGACACAGAGACAGAGACACAGATACAAAGACGCAGAGGCAGAGACACGGAGGGAGAGACACACAGACAGAGACAAAGTTAAAGAGACACAGAGACAGGGACAGAGACACAGAGACAGAGACACAGAGACAGAGACACGGAGACGGAGACGCGGAGTCAGAGACAAGTAGACAGAGATTCAGGGACAGAGACACAGAGACGGAGTCACAGAGACAGAGACACAGAGACAGAGCCAGAGACACAGAGACAGAGACACAGACACAGAGACAGAGTCACAAAGACAGAGACACAGAGACAGAGACACAGAGACAGAGACACAGAGACAGAGACACAGAGACAGAGACACAGAGACAGAGACAAAGATACAGTCACACAGGGACAGAGACAGAGGCAGACACAGAGACAGAGACAGAGACAGAGACAGAGACAGAGACAGAGACAGAGACAGAGACAGAGACAGAGACAGAGACAGAGACAGAGACAGAGACAGAGACAGAGACAGAGACAGAGACAGAGACAGAGACAGAGACAGAGACAGAGACAGAGACAGAGACAGAGACAGAGACAGAGACACAGAGACAGAGACACAGACACAGAGACAGAGACGCAGAGACAGAGACACAGAGACACAGAGACGCAGAGACAGAGAAATAGAGACAGTGACACAGAGACAGAGACACAGAGACAGAGACACAGAGACAGAGCCGCAGAGACAGAGATACAGAGACAGAGACACAGGGACAGAGACACAGAGACAGAGACAGAGACCCAGAGGCAGAGACGCAGAGACAGAGACGGAGACAGAGACAGAGACAGAGACAGAGACAGAGACAGAGACAGAGACAGAGACAGAGTCAGAGACAGAGACCGAGACTGAGACAGAGACAGAGACAGAGACACAGAGACAGAGACACAGACACAGAGACAGAGACAGAGACAGAGACAGAGACAGAGACAGAGACAGAGACAGAGACAGAGACAGAGACAGAGACAGAGACAGATACAGAGACAGAGACAGAGACAGAGACAGAGAAAGAGACAGAGACAGTGACAGAGACAGAGACAGAGACGGGGACGGAGACAGAGACAGAGACGGAGACAGAGACAGAGACAGAGACAGAGACACAGAGACAGAGGCACAGAGACACAGAGACACAGAGACACAGAGACGCAGAGACAGAGACACAGAGACAGTGAGACAGAGACAGAGACACAGAGACAGAGACATAGAGACAGTGACACAGAGACAGAGATGCAGAGACAGAGACACAAAGACAGAGACAGGGACACAGAGACAGAGAAACAGAGACAGCGACACAGAGACAGAGACAGAGACACAGAGACAGAGACACAGAGACAGAGACACAGGGACAGAGACACAGAGACAGAGACACAGAGACAGAGACACCGAGGCACAGAGACACAGAGACAGAGCCACAGAGAAAGAGAGACAGAGACAGAGACGCAGAGACAGAGACAGAGACAGACAGAGAGACAGAGACAGAGACAGAGACAGAGACAGTGACAGAGACAGAGACAGAGACAGAGAGAGACAGATACAGTGACAGAGACAGAGACAGAGACAGAGGCAGAGACAGAGACAGAGACAGAGACAGATACAGAGACACAGACAGAGACAGAGGCAGAGACAGAGACAGAGACACAGACACAGAGACAGGGGCACACAGACAGAGACACAGAGACACAGAATCACAGAGACACAGAGACAGGGACACAGAGACAGAGACACAGAGACAGAGACACACAGACAGAGACAAAGATAAAGAGACACAGAGACAGAGACGCAGAGACCGAGACACGGAGGCAGAGACACAGAGGCAGAGACACAGAGACAGAGGCACAGAGACAGAGACACTGAGACAGAGACACTGAGACAGAGACACAGAGACAGAGACACAGAGACAGAGACACAGAGGCACAGAGACAGAGACACAGAGACAGAGACACAGAGACAGAGACACAGAGACTGAGACACAGAGGCACAGAGACAGAGACACAGAGACAGAGACACAGAGACAGAGACGCAGAGACCGAGACACGGAGGCAGAGACACAGAGGCAGAGACACAGAGACAGAGGCACAGAGACAGAGACACTGAGACAGAGACACTGAGACAGAGACACAGAGACAGAGACACAGAGACAGAGACACAGAGGCACAGAGACAGAGACACAGAGACAGAGACACAGAGACAGAGACACAGAGACTGAGACACAGAGGCACAGAGACAGAGACACAGAGACAGAGACACAGAGACAGAGACACAGAGACAGAGACACAGAGACAGTGTCACAGAGACAGAAATGCAGAGACATCGACAAAGAGACAGAGACACAGAGGCACGGAGACAGAGACACAGAGACAGAGAAACAGAGACAGAGGCACAGAGACAGAGACAGAGACACAGAGACAGAGACACAGAGACAGAGACACAGAGACAGAGACACAGAGACAGAGACACAGAGACAGGGACACAGAGACAGAGACACAGAGACTGAGACACAGAGACAGAGACACAGAGACAGAGACACAGAGACAGAGACACAGAGACAGAGACACAGAAACAGAGACACAGAGACACAGAGACAGAGACACAGAGACAGAGACACAGAGACAGAGACACAGAGACAGTGTCACAGAGACAGAAATGCAGAGACAGAGACACAGAGACAGAGGCACAGAGACACAGAGACACAGAGGCACAGAGACGCAGAGACAAGGACACAGAGACAGTGACACAGAGACAGAGACACAGAGACAGTGTCACAGAGATAGAGATGCGGAGACAGAGACACAAAGACAGAGACAGAGACACAGAGACAGCGAAACAGAGACAGAGACACAGAGACAGAGACACAGAGACGGAGACACAGAGGCACAGAGACAGAGACACAGAGACAGAGACACAGAGACAGAGACACAGATACAAAGACGCAGAGACGGAGACACGGAGGGAGAGACACACAGACAGAGACAAAGTTAAAGAGACACAGAGACAGGGACAGAGACACAGAGACAGAGACACAGAGACAGAGACACAGAGACAGAGACACAGAGACAGAGACACAGAGACAGAGACACAGAGACAGAGACACAGAGACAGAGACACAGAGACAGTGACACGGAAACGGATACGCGGAGACAGAGACAAGTAGACAGAGACACAGAGACAGAGACACAGATACAAAGACGCAGAGACAGAGACACGGAGGGAGAGACACACAGACAGAGACAAAGTTAAAGAGACACAGAGACAGGGACAGAGACACAGAGACAGAGACACAGAGACAGAGACACGGAGACGGAGACTCGGAGTCAGAGACAAGTAGACAGAGATTCAGGGACAGAGACACAGAGACGGAGTCACAGAGACCGAGACACAGAGACAGAGACACAGAGCCAGAGACAAAGATACAGTGACACAGAGACAGAGACAGAGGCAGACACAGAGTCAGAGACAGAGACAGCGACAGAGACAGAGACAGAGACAGAGACAGAGACAGAGACAGAGACAGAGACAGAGACAGAGACAGAGACAGAGACATGGACAGAGACAGAGACAGAGACAGAGACAGAGACAGAGACAGAGACAGAGACAGAGACAGAGACGGAGACGGAGACAGAGACAGAGACGGAGACAGAGACAGAGACAGAGACAGGGACACAGAGACAGAGAGACAGAGACAGCGACACAGGGACAGAGACAGAGACACAGAGACAGAGACACAGAGACAGAGACACAGGGACAGTGTCACAGAGACAGAAATGCAGAGACAGAGACACAGAAACAGAGGCACAGAGACACAGAGACACAGAGACACAGAGACGCAGAGACAAGGACACAGAGACAGTGACACAGAGACAGAGACACAGAGACAGTGTCACAGAGATAGAGATTCGGAGACTGAGACACAAAGACAGAGACAGAGACACAGAGACAGCGAAACAGAGACAGAGACACAGAGACAGAGACACAGAGACGGAGACACAGAGGCACAGAGACAGAGACACAGAGACAGAGACACAGAGACAGAGACACAGAGACAGAGACACAGATACAAAGACGCAGAGGCAGAGACACGGAGGGAGAGACACACAGACAGAGACAAAGTTAAAGAGACACAGAGACAGGGACAGAGACACAGAGACAGAGACACAGAGACAGAGACACGGAGACGGAGACGCGGAGTCAGAGACAAGTAGACAGAGATTCAGGGACAGAGACACAGAGACGGAGTCACAGAGACAGAGACACAGAGACAGAGCCAGAGACACAGAGACAGAGACACAGACACAGAGACAGAGTCACAAAGACAGAGACACAGAGACAGAGACACAGAGACAGAGACACAGAGACAGAGACACAGAGACAGAGACACAGATACAAAGACGCAGAGACAGAGACACGGAGGGAGAGACACACAGACAGAGACAAAGTTAAAGAGACACAGAGACAGGGACAGAGACACAGGGACAGAGACACAGAGACAGAGACACAGAGACAGAGACACCGAGGCACTGAGACAGAGACACAGAGACAGAGACACAGAGACAGAGACACAGAGACAGAGACACAGAGACAGAGACAGGGACAGGGACACAGAGACAGAGACAGAGAGACAGAGACACAGAGACAGAGACACAGAGACAGAGACACAGAGACAGAGACACAGAGACAGAGACACAGAGGCACTGAGACAGAGACACAGAGACAGAGACACAGAGACAGAGACACAGAGACAGAGACACAGAGAGAGAGACACAGAGACAGAGACACAGAGACAGAGACAAAAAGACACAGAGACAGAGACACAGAGACAGAGACACAGAGACAGTGACACAGAGACAGAGACACAGAGACAGTGACACAGAGACAGTGTCACAGAGACAGAGACACAGAGACAGAGACACAGAGACAGAGACACAGAGACAGTGACACAGAGACAGAGACACAGAGACAGTGACACAGAGACAGTGTCACAGAGACAGAGATGCAGAGACAGAGACACAGAGACAGAGAAACAGAGACAGAGGCACAGAGACAGAGACAGAGACACAGAGACAGAGACACAGAGACAGAGACACAGAGACAGAGACACAGAGACAGAGACACAGAGACAGAGACACAGAGACAGAGACACAGAGACAGAGACACAGAGACAGAGACACAGAGACAGAGACACAGAGGCAGAGACACAGAGACAGAGACACAGAGACAGAGACACAGAGACAGAGACACAGAGACAGAGACACAGACACAGAGACAGAGACGCCGAGACAGTGACACAGAGACAGAGACACAGAGACACAGAGACACAGAGACAGAGCCACAGAGAAAGAGAGACAGAGACAGAGACGCAGAGACAGAGACAGAGACAGACAGAGAGACAGAGACAGAGACAGAGACAGAGACAGTGACAGAGACAGAGACAGAGACAGAGAGAGACAGATACAGTGACAGAGACAGAGACAGAGACAGAGGCAGAGACAGAGACAGAGACAGAGACAGATACAGAGACACAGACAGAGACAGAGGCAGAGACAGAGACAGAGACACAGACACAGAGACAGGGGCACACAGACAGAGACACAGAGACACAGAATCACAGAGACACAGAGACAGGGACACAGAGACAGAGACACAGAGACAGAGACACACAGACAGAGACAAAGATAAAGAGACACAGAGACAGAGACGCAGAGACCGAGACACGGAGGCAGAGACACAGAGGCAGAGACACAGAGACAGAGGCACAGAGACAGAGACACTGAGACAGAGACACTGAGACAGAGACACAGAGACAGAGACACAGAGACAGAGACACAGAGGCACAGAGACAGAGACACAGAGACAGAGACACAGAGACAGAGACACAGAGACTGAGACACAGAGGCACAGAGACAGAGACACAGAGACAGAGACACAGAGACAGAGACACAGAGACAGAGACACAGAGACAGTGTCACAGAGACAGAAATGCAGAGACATCGACAAAGAGACAGAGACACAGAGGCACGGAGACAGAGACACAGAGACAGAGAAACAGAGACAGAGGCACAGAGACAGAGACAGAGACACAGAGACAGAGACACAGAGACAGAGACACAGAGACAGAGACACAGAGACAGAGACACAGAGACAGTGTCACAGAGATAGAGATTCGGAGACTGAGACACAAAGACAGAGACAGAGACACAGAGACGCAGAGACAGAGAAATAGAGACAGTGACACAGAGACAGAGACACAGAGACAGAGACACAGAGACAGAGACACAGAGACAGAGCCGCAGAGACAGAGATACAGAGACAGAGACACAGGGACAGAGACACAGAGACAGAGACAGAGACCCAGAGGCAGAGACGCAGAGACAGAGACGGAGACAGAGACAGAGACAGAGACAGAGACAGAGACAGAGACAGAGACAGAGACAGAGTCAGAGACAGAGACCGAGACAGAGACAGAGACAGAGACAGAGACACAGAGACAGAGACACAGACACAGAGACAGAGACAGAGACAGAGACAGAGACAGAGACAGAGACAGAGACAGAGACAGAGACAGAGACAGAGACAGAGACAGATACAGAGACAGAGACAGAGACAGAGACAGAGAAAGAGACAGAGACAGTGACAGAGACAGAGACAGAGACGGGGACGGAGACAGAGACAGAGACGGAGACAGAGACAGAGACAGAGACAGAGACACAGAGACAGAGGCACAGAGACACAGAGACACAGAGACACAGAGACGCAGAGACAGAGACACAGAGACAGTGAGACAGAGACAGAGACACAGAGACAGAGACATAGAGACAGTGACACAGAGACAGAGATGCAGAGACAGAGACACAAAGACAGAGACAGGGACACAGAGACAGAGAAACAGAGACAGCGACACAGAGACAGAGACAGAGACACAGAGACAGAGACACAGAGACAGAGACACAGGGACAGAGACACAGAGACAGAGACACAGAGACAGAGACACCGAGGCACTGAGACAGAGACACAGAGACAGAGACACAGAGACAGAGACACAGAGACAGAGACACAGAGACAGAGACAGGGACAGGGACACAGAGACAGAGACAGAGAGACAGAGACACAGAGACAGAGACACAGAGACAGAGACACAGAGACAGAGACACAGAGACAGAGACACAGAGGCACTGAGACAGAGACACAGAGACAGAGACACAGAGACAGAGACACAGAGACAGAGACACAGAGAGAGAGACACAGAGACAGAGACACAGAGACAGAGACAAAAAGACACAGAGACAGAGACACAGAGACAGAGACACAGAGACAGTGACACAGAGACAGAGACACAGAGACAGTGACACAGAGACAGTGTCACAGAGACAGAGACACAGAGACAGAGACACAGAGACAGAGACACAGAGACAGTGACACAGAGACAGAGACACAGAGACAGTGACACAGAGACAGTGTCACAGAGACAGAGATGCAGAGACAGAGACACAGAGACAGAGAAACAGAGACAGAGGCACAGAGACAGAGACAGAGACACAGAGACAGAGACACAGAGACAGAGACACAGAGACAGAGACACAGAGACAGAGACACAGAGACAGAGACACAGAGACAGAGACACAGAGACAGAGACACAGAGACAGAGACACAGAGACAGAGACACAGAGACAGAGACACAGAGGCAGAGACACAGAGACAGAGACACAGAGACAGAGACACAGAGACAGAGACGCCGAGACAGTGACACAGAGACAGAGACACAGAGACACAGAGACACAGAGACAGAGCCACAGAGAAAGAGAGACAGAGACAGAGACGCAGAGACAGAGACAGAGACAGACAGAGAGACAGAGACAGAGACAGAGACAGAGACAGAGACAGTGACAGAGACAGAGACAGAGACAGAGAGAGACAGATACAGTGACAGAGACAGAGACAGAGACAGAGGCAGAGACAGAGACAGAGACAGAGACAGATACAGAGACACAGACAGAGACAGAGGCAGAGACAGAGACAGAGACACAGACACAGAGACAGGGGCACACAGACAGAGACACAGAGACACAGAATCACAGAGACACAGAGACAGGGACACAGAGACAGAGACACAGAGACAGAGACACACAGACAGAGACAAAGATAAAGAGACACAGAGACAGAGACGCAGAGACCGAGACACGGAGGCAGAGACACAGAGGCAGAGACACAGAGACAGAGGCACAGAGACAGAGACACTGAGACAGAGACACTGAGACAGAGACACAGAGACAGAGACACAGAGACAGAGACACAGAGGCACAGAGACAGAGACACAGAGACAGAGACACAGAGACAGAGACACAGAGACTGAGACACAGAGGCACAGAGACAGAGACACAGAGACAGAGACACAGAGACAGAGACACAGAGACAGAGACACAGAGACAGTGTCACAGAGACAGAAATGCAGAGACATCGACAAAGAGACAGAGACACAGAGGCACGGAGACAGAGACACAGAGACAGAGAAACAGAGACAGAGGCACAGAGACAGAGACAGAGACACAGAGACAGAGACACAGAGACAGAGACACAGAGACAGAGACACAGAGACAGAGACACAGAGACAGGGACACAGAGACAGAGACACAGAGACTGAGACACAGAGACAGAGACACAGAGACAGAGACACAGAGACAGAGACACAGAGACAGAGACACAGAAACAGAGACACAGAGACACAGAGACAGAGACACAGAGACAGAGACACAGAGACAGAGACACAGAGACAGTGTCACAGAGACAGAAATGCAGAGACAGAGACACAGAGACAGAGGCACAGAGACACAGAGACACAGAGGCACAGAGACGCAGAGACAAGGACACAGAGACAGTGACACAGAGACAGAGACACAGAGACAGTGTCACAGAGATAGAGATGCGGAGACAGAGACACAAAGACAGAGACAGAGACACAGAGACAGCGAAACAGAGACAGAGACACAGAGACAGAGACACAGAGACGGAGACACAGAGGCACAGAGACAGAGACACAGAGACAGAGACACAGAGACAGAGACACAGATACAAAGACGCAGAGACGGAGACACGGAGGGAGAGACACACAGACAGAGACAAAGTTAAAGAGACACAGAGACAGGGACAGAGACACAGAGACAGAGACACAGAGACAGAGACACAGAGACAGAGACACAGAGACAGAGACACAGAGACAGAGACACAGAGACAGAGACACAGAGACAGTGACACGGAAACGGATACGCGGAGACAGAGACAAGTAGACAGAGACACAGAGACAGAGACACAGATACAAAGACGCAGAGACAGAGACACGGAGGGAGAGACACACAGACAGAGACAAAGTTAAAGAGACACAGAGACAGGGACAGAGACACAGAGACAGAGACACAGAGACAGAGACACGGAGACGGAGACTCGGAGTCAGAGACAAGTAGACAGAGATTCAGGGACAGAGACACAGAGACGGAGTCACAGAGACCGAGACACAGAGACAGAGACACAGAGCCAGAGACAAAGATACAGTGACACAGAGACAGAGACAGAGGCAGACACAGAGTCAGAGACAGAGACAGCGACAGAGACAGAGACAGAGACAGAGACAGAGACAGAGACAGAGACAGAGACAGAGACAGAGACAGAGACAGAGACATGGACAGAGACAGAGACAGAGACAGAGACAGAGACAGAGACAGAGACAGAGACAGAGACAGAGACAGAGACGGAGACGGAGACAGAGACAGAGACGGAGACAGAGACAGAGACAGAGACAGGGACACAGAGACAGAGAAACAGAGACAGCGACACAGGGACAGAGACAGAGACACAGAGACAGAGACACAGAGACAGAGACACAGGGACAGTGTCACAGAGACAGAAATGCAGAGACAGAGACACAGAAACAGAGGCACAGAGACACAGAGACACAGAGACACAGAGACGCAGAGACAAGGACACAGAGACAGTGACACAGAGACAGAGACACAGAGACAGTGTCACAGAGATAGAGATTCGGAGACTGAGACACAAAGACAGAGACAGAGACACAGAGACAGCGAAACAGAGACAGAGACACAGAGACAGAGACACAGAGACGGAGACACAGAGGCACAGAGACAGAGACACAGAGACAGAGACACAGAGACAGAGACACAGAGACAGAGACACAGATACAAAGACGCAGAGGCAGAGACACGGAGGGAGAGACACACAGACAGAGACAAAGTTAAAGAGACACAGAGACAGGGACAGAGACACAGAGACAGAGACACAGAGACAGAGACACGGAGACGGAGACGCGGAGTCAGAGACAAGTAGACAGAGATTCAGGGACAGAGACACAGAGACGGAGTCACAGAGACAGAGACACAGAGACAGAGCCAGAGACACAGAGACAGAGACACAGACACAGAGACAGAGTCACAAAGACAGAGACACAGAGACAGAGACACAGAGACAGAGACACAGAGACAGAGACACAGAGACAGAGACACAGAGACAGAGACACAGAGACAGAGACAAAGATACAGTCACACAGGGACAGAGACAGAGGCAGACACAGAGACAGAGACAGAGACAGAGACAGAGACAGAGACAGAGACAGAGACAGAGACAGAGACAGAGACAGAGACAGAGACAGAGACAGAGACAGAGACAGAGACAGAGACAGAGACAGAGACAGAGACAGAGACAGAGACAGAGACACAGAGACAGAGACACAGACACAGAGACAGAGACCCAGAGACAGAGACACAGAGACACAGAGACGCAGAGACAGAGAAATAGAGACAGTGACACAGAGACAGAGACACAGAGACAGAGACACAGAGACAGAGCCGCAGAGACAGAGATACAGAGACAGAGACACAGGGACAGAGACACAGAGACAGAGACAGAGACCCAGAGGCAGAGACGCAGAGACAGAGACGGAGACAGAGACAGAGACAGAGACAGAGACAGAGACAGAGACAGAGACAGAGACAGAGTCAGAGACAGAGACCGAGACAGAGACAGAGACAGAGACAGAGACACAGAGACAGAGACACAGACACAGAGACAGAGACGCAGAGACAGAGACACAGAGACACAGAGACGCAGAGACAGAGAAATAGAGACAGTGACACAGAGACAGAGACACAGAGACAGAGACACAGAGACAGAGCCGCAGAGACAGAGATACAGAGACAGAGACACAGGGACAGAGACACAGAGACAGAGACAGAGACCCAGAGGCAGAGACGCAGAGACAGAGACGGAGACAGAGACAGAGACAGAGACAGAGACAGAGACAGAGACAGAGACAGAGACAGAGACAGAGACAGAGACAGAGACAGAGACAGAGACAGAGACAGAGTCAGAGACAGAGACAGAGACAGAGACAGAGACAGAGACAGAGACAGAGACAGAGACAGAGACAGAGACAGAGACACAGAGACAGAGACACAGACACAGAGACAGAGACGCAGAGACAGAGACACAGAGACACAGAGACGCAGAGACAGAGAAATAGAGACAGTGACACAGAGACAGAGACACAGAGACACAGAAACACAGAGACAGAGCCGCGGAGACAGGGATACAGAGACAGAGACACAGGGACAGAGACACAGAGACAGAGACAGAGACCCAGAGGCAGAGACGCAGAGACAGAGACGGAGACAGAGACAGAGACAGAGACAGAGACAGAGACAGAGACAGAGACAGAGACAGAGACAGAGACAGAGACAGAGACAGAGACAGAGACAGAGACAGAGACAGAGACACAGACACAGAGACAGGGGCACACAGACAGAGACACAGAGACACAGAATCACAGAGACACAGAGACAGGGACACACAGACAGAGACACAGAGACAGAGACACACAGACAGAGACAAAGATAAAGAGACACAGAGACAGAGACGCAGAGACAGAGACACAGAGGCACGGAGACAGAGACACAGAGACAGAGACACAGAGACAGAGACACAGAGACAGAGCCGCAGAGACAGAGATACAGAGACAGAGACACAGGGACAGAGACACAGAGACAGAGACAGAGACCCAGAGGCAGAGACGCAGAGACAGAGACGGAGACAGAGACAGAGACAGAGACAGAGACAGAGGCAGAGACAGAGACAGAGACAGAGACAGAGACAGAGACAGAGACAGAGACAGAGACAGAGACAGAGACAGAGACAGAGTCAGAGACAGAGACAGAGACAGAGACAGAGACAGAGAGACAGAGACACAGACACAGAGACAGGGCACACAGACAGAGACACAGAGACACAGAATCACAGAGACACAGACACAGGGACACAGAGACAGAGACACTGAGACAGAGACAAAGATAAAGAGACACAGAGACAGAGACGCAGAGACCGAGACACAGAGACACAGAGACAGAGCCACAGAGACAGAGAGACAGAGACAGAGACACAAAGACAGAGACAGAGACACAGAGACAGCGAAACAGAGACAGAGACACAGAGACAGAGACACAGAGACAGAGACACAGAGACAGAGACACAGAGACAGAGACACAGAGACAGAGACACAGAGACAGAGACAAAGATACAGTCACACAGGGACAGAGACAGAGGCAGACACAGAGACAGAGACAGAGACAGAGACAGAGACAGAGACAGAGACAGAGACAGAGACAGAGACAGAGACAGAGACAGAGACAGAGACAGAGACAGAGACAGAGACAGAGACAGAGACAGAGACAGAGACAGAGACAGAGACAGAGACAGAGACAGAGACAGAGACACAGAGACAGAGACACAGACACAGAGACAGAGACGCAGAGACAGAGACACAGAGACACAGAGACGCAGAGACAGAGAAATAGAGACAGTGACACAGAGACAGAGACACAGAGACAGAGACACAGAGACAGAGCCGCAGAGACAGAGATACAGAGACAGAGACACAGGGACAGAGACACAGAGACAGAGACAGAGACCCAGAGGCAGAGACGCAGAGACAGAGACGGAGTCAGAGACAGAGACCGAGACAGAGACAGAGACAGAGACAGAGACACAGAGACAGAGACACAGACACAGAGACAGAGACGCAGAGACAGAGACACAGAGACACAGAGACGCAGAGACAGAGAAATAGAGACAGTGACACAGAGACAGAGACACAGAGACAGAGACACAGAGACAGAGCCGCAGAGACAGAGATACAGAGACAGAGACACAGGGACAGAGACACAGAGACAGAGACAGAGACCCAGAGGCAGAGACGCAGAGACAGAGACGGAGACAGAGACAGAGACAGAGACAGAGACAGAGACAGAGACAGAGACAGAGACAGAGACAGAGACAGAGACAGAGTCAGAGACAGAGACAGAGACAGAGACAGAGACAGAGACAGAGACAGAGACAGAGACAGAGACAGAGACAGAGACACAGAGACAGAGACACAGACACAGAGACAGAGACGCAGAGACAGAGACACTGAGACACAGAGACGCAGAGACAGAGAAATAGAGACAGTGACACAGAGACAGAGACACAGAGACACAGAAACACAGAGACAGAGCCGCGGAGACAGGGATACAGAGACAGAGACACAGGGACAGAGACACAGAGACAGAGACAGAGACCCTGAGGCAGAGACGCAGAGACAGAGACGGAGACAGAGACAGAGACAGAGACAGAGACAGAGACAGAGACAGAGACAGAGACAGAGACAGAGACAGAGACAGAGACAGAGACAGAGTCAGAGACAGAGACAGAGACGGAGACAGAGACAGAGACCGAGACAGAGACAGAGACACAGAGACAGAGACACAGACGCAGAGACAGAGACGCCGAGACAGTGACACAGAGACAGAGACACAGAGACACAGAGACACAGAGACAGAGCCGAAGAGAAAGAGAGACAGAGACAGAGGCGCAGAGACAGAGACAGAGACAGACAGAGAGACAGAGACAGAGACAGAGACAGAGACAGTGACAGAGACAGAGACAGAGACAGAGACAGAGACAGAGACAGAGACAGAGACAGAGACAGAGACAGAGACAGAGACAGAGACAGAGACACAGACACAGAGACAGGGGCACACAGACAGAGACACAGAGACACAGAATCACAGAGACACAGAGACAGGGACACACAGACAGAGACACAGAGACAGAGACACACAGACAGAGACAAAGATAAAGAGACACAGAGACAGAGACGCAGAGACAGAGACACAGAGGCACAGAGACAGAGACACAGAGACAGAGACACAGAGACAGAGACACAGAGACAGAGACACAGAGACAGAGACACAGACACAGAGACACAGAGACAGAGACGAAGAGACAGAGACATGGAGACATAGGCACGGAGGCAGAGTCACAGAGACAGAGACAGAGACAGAGACAGAGACAGAGACAGAGACAGAGACAGAGACAGAGACAGAGACAGAGACAGAGACAGAGTCAGAGACAGAGACACAAACAGAGACAGAGACAGAGACAGTGACAGAGACAGAGACAGAGACAGAGACAGAGACAGAGACAGAGACAGATACAGAGACAGAGACAGAGACAGAGACAGAGAAAGAGACAGAGACAGTGACAGAGACAGAGACAGAGACGGGGACGGAGACAGAGACAGAGACGGAGACAGAGACAGAGACAGAGACAGAGACACAGAGACAGAGGCACAGAGACACAGAGACACAGAGACACAGAGACGCAGAGACAGAGACACAGAGACAGTGAGACAGAGACAGAGACACAGAGACAGAGACACAGAGACAGAGACACAGAGACAGAGACATAGAGACAGTGACACAGAGACAGAGATGCAGAGACAGAGACACAAAGACAGAGACAGGGACACAGAGACAGAGAAACAGAGACAGCGACACAGAGACAGAGACAGAGACACAGAGACAGAGACACAGAGACAGAGACACAGGGACAGAGACACAGAGACAGAGACACAGAGACAGAGACACCGAGGCACTGAGACAGAGACACAGAGACAGAGACACAGAGACAGAGACACAGAGACAGAGACACAGAGACAGAGACACAGAGACAGAGACACAGAGACAGAGACACAGAGACAGAGACAGGGACATGGACACAGAGACAGAGACAGAGACAGAGACAGAGACAGAGACAGAGACAGAGACGGAGACACAGAGACGGAGATACAGAGACAGAGACACAGAGGCAGAGACACAGAGACAGAGACAGAGACAGAGACAGAGACACAGACACAGAGACAGAGACACAGAGACAGAGACAGAGACACAGAGACAGAGACACAGAGACAGAGACAGAGACAGAGACAGAGACAGAGAGACAGAGACACAGAGACAGAGACACAGAGACAGAGACACAGAGACAGAGACACAGAGACAGAGACACAGAGACAGAGACACAGAGACAGAGACACACAGGCAGAGACACAGAGACAGAGACACAGAGACAGAGACACAGAGACAGAGACACAGAGACAGAGACACAGAGACAGAGACACAGAGACAGTGAGACAGAGACAGAGACACAGAGACAGAGACATAGAGACAGTGACACAGAGACAGAGATGCAGAGACAGAGACACAAAGACAGAGACAGGGACACAGAGACAGAGAAACAGAGACAGCGACACAGAGACAGAGACAGAGACACAGAGACAGAGACACAGAGACAGAGACACAGGGACAGAGACACAGAGACAGAGACACAGAGACAGAGACACAGAGGCACTGAGACAGAGACACAGAGACAGAGACACAGAGACAGAGACAGAGACAGAGACGGAGACACAGAGACGGAGATACAGAGACAGAGACACAGAGGCAGAGACACAGAGACAGAGACAGAGACAGAGACAGAGACACAGACACAGAGACAGAGACACAGAGACAGAGACAGAGACACAGAGACAGAGACACAGAGACAGAGACAGAGACAGAGACAGAGACAGAGAGACAGAGACACAGAGACAGAGACACAGAGACAGAGACACAGAGACAGAGACACAGAGACAGAGACACAGAGACAGAGACACAGAGACAGAGACACACAGGCAGAGACACAGAGACAGAGACACAGAGACAGAGACACAGAGACAGAGACACAGAGACAGAGACACAGAGACAGAGACACAGAGACAGAGACACAGAGACAGAGACACAGAGACAGAGACACAGAGACAGAGACACAGAGACAGAGACACAGAGACAGAGACACAGAGGCAGAGACACAGAGACAGAGACACAGAGACAGAGACACAGAGACAGAGACACAGAGACAGAGACACAGACACAGAGACAGAGACGCCGAGACAGTGACACAGAGACAGAGACACAGAGACACAGAGACACAGAGACAGAGCCACAGAGAAAGAGAGACAGAGACAGAGACGCAGAGACAGAGACAGAGACAGACAGAGAGACAGAGACAGAGACAGAGACAGAGACAGTGACAGAGACAGAGACAGAGACAGAGAGAGACAGATACAGTGACAGAGACAGAGACAGAGACAGAGGCAGAGACAGAGACAGAGACAGAGACAGAGACAGAGACAGAGACAGAGACGGAGACAGAGACAGAGACAGAGACAGAGACACAGAGACAGAGGCACAGAGACACAGAGACACAGAGACACAGAGACGCAGAGACAGAGACACAGAGACAGTGAGACAGAGACAGAGACACAGAGACAGAGACACAGAGACAGAGACATAGAGACAGTGACACAGAGACAGAGATGCAGAGACAGAGACACAAAGACAGAGACAGGGACACAGAGACAGAGAAACAGAGACAGCGACACAGAGACAGAGACAGAGACACAGAGACAGAGACACAGAGACAGAGACACAGGGACAGAGACACAGAGACAGAGACACAGAGACAGAGACACCGAGGCACTGAGACAGAGACACAGAGACAGAGACACAGAGACAGAGACACAGAGACAGAGACACAGAGACAGAGACACAGAGACAGAGACAGGGACAGGGACACAGAGACAGAGACAGAGACAGAGACAGAGACAGAGACAGAGACAGAGACGGAGACACAGAGACGGAGATACAGAGACAGAGACACAGAGGCAGAGACACAGAGACAGAGACAGAGACAGAGACAGAGACACAGACACAGAGACAGAGACACCGAGACAGAGACAGAGACACAGAGACAGAGACACAGAGACAGAGACAGAGACAGAGACAGAGACAGAGAGACAGAGACACAGAGACAGAGACACAGAGACAGAGACACAGAGACAGAGACACAGAGACAGAGACACAGAGACAGAGACACAGAGACAGAGACACACAGGCAGAGACACAGAGACAGAGACACAGAGACAGAGACACAGAGACAGAGACACAGAGACAGAGACACAGAGACAGAGACACAGAGACAGTGAGACAGAGACAGAGACACAGAGACAGAGACATAGAGACAGTGACACAGAGACAGAGATGCAGAGACAGAGACACAAAGACAGAGACAGGGACACAGAGACAGAGAAACAGAGACAGCGACACAGAGACAGAGACAGAGACACAGAGACAGAGACACAGAGACAGAGACACAGGGACAGAGACACAGAGACAGAGACACAGAGACAGAGACACAGAGGCACTGAGACAGAGACACAGAGACAGAGACACAGAGACAGAGACACAGAGACAGAGACACAGAGAGAGAGACACAGAGACAGAGACACAGAGACAGAGACACAAAGACACAGAGACAGAGACACAGAGACAGAGACACAGAGACAGTGACACAGAGACAGAGACACAGAGACAGTGACACAGAGACAGTGTCACAGAGACAGAGACACAGAGACAGAGACACAGAGACAGAGACACAGAGACAGTGACACAGAGACAGAGACACAGAGACAGTGACACAGAGACAGTGTCACAGAGACAGAGATGCAGAGACAGAGACACAGAGACAGAGAAACAGAGACAGAGGCACAGAGACAGAGACAGAGACACAGAGACAGAGACACAGAGACAGAGACACAGAGACAGAGACACAGAGACAGAGACACAGAGACAGAGACACAGAGACAGAGACACAGAGACAGAGACACAGAGACAGAGACACAGAGACAGAGACACAGAGGCAGAGACACAGAGACAGAGACACAGAGACAGAGACACAGAGACAGAGACACAGAGACAGAGACACAGACACAGAGACAGAGACGCCGAGACAGTGACACAGAGACAGAGACACAGAGACACAGAGACACAGAGACAGAGCCACAGAGAAAGAGAGACAGAGACAGAGACGCAGAGACAGAGACAGAGACAGACAGAGAGACAGAGACAGAGACAGAGACAGAGACAGTGACAGAGACAGAGACAGAGACAGAGAGAGACAGATACAGTGACAGAGACAGAGACAGAGACAGAGGCAGAGACAGAGACAGAGACAGAGACAGAGACAGAGACAGAGACACAGACAGAGACAGAGGCAGAGACAGAGACAGAGACACAGACACAGAGACAGGGGCACACAGACAGAGACACAGAGACACAGAATCACAGAGACACAGAGACAGGGACACAGAGACAGAGACACAGAGACAGAGACACACAGACAGAGACAAAGATAAAGAGACACAGAGACAGAGACGCAGAGACCGAGACACGGAGGCAGAGACACAGAGGCAGAGACACAGAGACAGAGGCACAGAGACAGAGACACTGAGACAGAGACACTGAGACAGAGACACAGAGACAGAGACACAGAGACAGAGACACAGAGGCACAGAGACAGAGACACAGAGACAGAGACACAGAGACAGAGACACAGAGACTGAGACACAGAGGCACAGAGACAGAGACACAGAGACAGAGACACAGAGACAGAGACACAGAGACAGAGACACAGAGACAGGGACACAGAGACAGAGACACAGAGACTGAGACACAGAGACAGAGACACAGAGACAGAGACACAGAGACAGAGACACAGAGACAGAGACACAGAAACAGAGACACAGAGACACAGAGACAGAGACACAGAGACAGAGACACAGAGACAGAGACACAGAGACAGTGTCACAGAGACAGAAATGCAGAGACAGAGACACAGAGACAGAGGCACAGAGACACAGAGACACAGAGGCACAGAGACGCAGAGACAAGGACACAGAGACAGTGACACAGAGACAGAGACACAGAGACAGTGTCACAGAGATAGAGATGCGGAGACAGAGACACAAAGACAGAGACAGAGACACAGAGACAGCGAAACAGAGACAGAGACACAGAGACAGAGACACAGAGACGGAGACACAGAGGCACAGAGACAGAGACACAGAGACAGAGACACAGAGACAGAGACACAGATACAAAGACGCAGAGACGGAGACACGGAGGGAGAGACACACAGACAGAGACAAAGTTAAAGAGACACAGAGACAGGGACAGAGACACAGAGACAGAGACACAGAGACAGAGACACAGAGACAGAGACACAGAGACAGAGACACAGAGACAGAGACACAGAGACAGTGACACGGAAACGGATACGCGGAGACAGAGACAAGTAGACAGAGACACAGAGACAGAGACACAGATACAAAGACGCAGAGACAGAGACACGGAGGGAGAGACACACAGACAGAGACAAAGTTAAAGAGACACAGAGACAGGGACAGAGACACAGAGACAGAGACACAGAGACAGAGACACGGAGATGGAGACTCGGAGTCAGAGACAAGTAGACAGAGATTCAGGGACAGAGACACAGAGACGGAGTCACAGAGACCGAGACACAGAGACAGAGACACAGAGCCAGAGACAAAGATACAGTGACACAGAGACAGAGACAGAGGCAGACACAGAGACAGAGACAGAGACAGCGACAGAGACAGAGACAGAGACAGAGACAGAGACAGAGACAGAGACAGAGACAGAGACAGAGACAGAGACAGAGACATGGACAGAGACAGAGACAGAGACAGAGACAGAGACAGAGACAGAGACAGAGACAGAGACGGAGACGGAGACAGAGACAGAGACGGAGACAGAGACAGAGACAGAGACAGGGACACAGAGACAGAGAAACAGAGACAGCGACACAGGGACAGAGACAGAGACACAGAGACAGAGACACAGGGACAGTGTCACAGAGACAGAAATGCAGAGACAGAGACACAGAAACAGAGGCACAGAGACACAGAGACACAGAGACACAGAGACGCAGAGACAAGGACACAGAGACAGTGACACAGAGACAGAGACACAGAGACAGTGTCACAGAGATAGAGATTCGGAGACTGAGACACAAAGACAGAGACAGAGACACAGAGACAGCGAAACAGAGACAGAGACACAGAGACAGAGACACAGAGACGGAGACACAGAGGCACAGAGACAGAGACACAGAGACAGAGACACAGAGACAGAGACACAGAGACAGAGACACAGATACAAAGACGCAGAGGCAGAGACACGGAGGGAGAGACACACAGACAGAGACAAAGTTAAAGAGACACAGAGACAGGGACAGAGACACAGAGACAGAGACACAGAGACAGAGACACGGAGACGGAGACGCGGAGTCAGAGACAAGTAGACAGAGATTCAGGGACAGAGACACAGAGACGGAGTCACAGAGACAGAGACACAGAGACAGAGCCAGAGACACAGAGACAGAGACACAGACACAGAGACAGAGTCACAAAGACAGAGACACAGAGACAGAGACACAGAGACAGAGACACAGAGACAGAGACACAGAGACAGAGACACAGAGACACAGAGACAGAGACAAAGATACAGTCACACAGGGACAGAGACAGAGGCAGACACAGAGACAGAGACAGAGACAGAGACAGAGACAGAGACAGAGACAGAGACAGAGACAGAGACAGAGACAGAGACAGAGACAGAGACAGAGACAGAGACAGAGACAGAGACAGAGACAGAGACAGAGACAGAGACACAGAGACAGAGACACAGACACAGAGACAGAGACGCAGAGACAGAGACACAGAGACACAGAGACGCAGAGACAGAGAAATAGAGACAGTGACACAGAGACAGAGACACAGAGACAGAGACACAGAGACAGAGCCGCAGAGACAGAGATACAGAGACAGAGACACAGGGACAGAGACACAGAGACAGAGACAGAGACCCAGAGGCAGAGACGCAGAGACAGAGACGGAGACAGAGACAGAGACAGAGACAGAGACAGAGACAGAGACAGAGACAGAGACAGAGTCAGAGACAGAGACCGAGACAGAGACAGAGACAGAGACAGAGACACAGAGACAGAGACACAGACACAGAGACAGAGACGCAGAGACAGAGACACAGAGACACAGAGACGCAGAGACAGAGAAATAGAGACAGTGACACAGAGACAGAGACACAGAGACAGAGACACAGAGACAGAGCCGCAGAGGCAGAGATACAGAGACAGAGACACAGGGACAGAGACACAGAGACAGAGACAGAGACCCAGAGGCAGAGACGCAGAGACAGAGACGGAGACAGAGACAGAGACAGAGACAGAGACAGAGACAGAGACAGAGACAGAGACAGAGACAGAGACAGAGACAGAGACAGAGACAGAGACAGAGACAGAGTCAGAGACAGAGACAGAGACAGAGACAGAGACAGAGACAGAGACAGAGACACAGAGACAGAGGCACAGAGACACAGAGACACAGAGACACAGAGACGCAGAGACAGAGACACAGAGACAGTGAGACAGAGACAGAGACACAGAGACAGAGACACAGAGACAGAGACATAGAGACAGTGACACAGAGACAGAGATGCAGAGACAGAGACACAAAGACAGAGACAGGGACACAGAGACAGAGAAACAGAGACAGCGACACAGAGACAGAGACAGAGACACAGAGACAGAGACACAGAGACAGAGACACAGGGACAGAGACACAGAGACAGAGACACAGAGACAGAGACACCGAGGCACTGAGACAGAGACACAGAGACAGAGACACAGAGACAGAGACACAGAGACGGAGACACAGAGACAGAGACACAGAGACAGAGACAGGGACAGGGACACAGAGACAGAGACAGAGACAGAGACAGAGACAGAGACAGAGACAGAGACGGAGACACAGAGACGGAGATACAGAGACAGAGACACAGAGGCAGAGACACAGAGACAGAGACAGAGACAGAGACAGAGACACAGACACAGAGACAGAGACACCGAGACAGAGACAGAGACACAGAGACAGAGACACAGAGACAGAGACAGAGACAGAGACAGAGACAGAGAGACAGAGACACAGAGACAGAGACACAGAGACAGAGACACAGAGACAGAGACACAGAGACAGAGACACAGAGACAGAGACACAGAGACAGAGACACACAGGCAGAGACACAGAGACAGAGACACAGAGACAGAGACACAGAGACAGAGACACAGAGACAGAGACACAGAGACAGAGACACAGAGACAGTGAGACAGAGACAGAGACACAGAGACAGAGACATAGAGACAGTGACACAGAGACAGAGATGCAGAGACAGAGACACAAAGACAGAGACAGGGACACAGAGACAGAGAAACAGAGACAGCGACACAGAGACAGAGACAGAGACACAGAGACAGAGACACAGAGACAGAGACACAGGGACAGAGACACAGAGACAGAGACACAGAGACAGAGACACAGAGGCACTGAGACAGAGACACAGAGACAGAGACACAGAGACAGAGACACAGAGACAGAGACACAGAGAGAGAGACACAGAGACAGAGACACAGAGACAGAGACACAAAGACACAGAGACAGAGACACAGAGACAGAGACACAGAGACAGTGACACAGAGACAGAGACACAGAGACAGTGACACAGAGACAGTGTCACAGAGACAGAGACACAGAGACAGAGACACAGAGACAGAGACACAGAGACAGTGACACAGAGACAGAGACACAGAGACAGTGACACAGAGACAGTGTCACAGAGACAGAGATGCAGAGACAGAGACACAGAGACAGAGAAACAGAGACAGAGGCACAGAGACAGAGACAGAGACACAGAGACAGAGACACAGAGACAGAGACACAGAGACAGAGACACAGAGACAGAGACACAGAGACAGAGACACAGAGACAGAGACACAGAGACAGAGACACAGAGACAGAGACACAGAGACAGAGACACAGAGACAGAGACACAGAGGCAGAGACACAGAGACAGAGACACAGAGACAGAGACACAGAGACAGAGACACAGAGACACAGAGACAGAGACAAAGATACAGTCACACAGGGACAGAGACAGAGGCAGACACAGAGACAGAGACAGAGACAGAGACAGAGACAGAGACAGAGACAGAGACAGAGACAGAGACAGAGACAGAGACAGAGACAGAGACAGAGACAGAGACAGAGACAGAGACAGAGACAGAGACAGAGACAGAGACACAGAGACAGAGACACAGACACAGAGACAGAGACGCAGAGACAGAGACACAGAGACACAGAGACGCAGAGACAGAGAAATAGAGACAGTGACACAGAGACAGAGACACAGAGACAGAGACACAGAGACAGAGCCGCAGAGACAGAGATACAGAGACAGAGACACAGGGACAGAGACACAGAGACAGAGACAGAGACCCAGAGGCAGAGACGCAGAGACAGAGACGGAGACAGAGACAGAGACAGAGACAGAGACAGAGACAGAGACAGAGACAGAGACAGAGTCAGAGACAGAGACCGAGACAGAGACAGAGACAGAGACAGAGACACAGAGACAGAGACACAGACACAGAGACAGAGACGCAGAGACAGAGACACAGAGACACAGAGACGCAGAGACAGAGAAATAGAGACAGTGACACAGAGACAGAGACACAGAGACAGAGACACAGAGACAGAGCCGCAGAGGCAGAGATACAGAGACAGAGACACAGGGACAGAGACACAGAGACAGAGACAGAGACCCAGAGGCAGAGACGCAGAGACAGAGACGGAGACAGAGACAGAGACAGAGACAGAGACAGAGACAGAGACAGAGACAGAGACAGAGACAGAGACAGAGACAGAGACAGAGACAGAGACAGAGACAGAGACAGAGACAGAGTCAGAGACAGAGACAGAGACAGAGACAGAGACAGAGACAGAGACAGAGACAGAGTCAGAGACAGAGACAGAGACAGAGACAGAGACAGAGACAGAGACAGAGACAGAGACAGAGACAGAGACAGAGACAGAGACAGAGACAGAGACAGAGACAGAGACACAGAGACAGAGACACAGACACAGAGACAGAGACGCAGAGACAGAGACACAGAGACACAGAGACGCAGAGACAGAGAAATAGAGACAGTGACACAGAGACAGAGACACAGAGACACAGAAACACAGAGACAGAGCCGCGGAGACAGGGATACAGAGACAGAGACACAGGGACAGAGACACAGAGACAGAGACAGAGACCCAGAGGCAGAGACGCAGAGACAGAGACGGAGACAGAGACAGAGACAGAGACAGAGACAGAGACAGAGACAGAGACAGAGACAGAGACAGAGACAGAGACAGAGACAGAGACAGAGACACAGACACAGAGACAGGGGCACACAGACAGAGACACAGAGACACAGAATCACAGAGACACAGAGACAGGGACACACAGACAGAGACACAGAGACAGAGACACACAGACAGAGACAAAGATAAAGAGACACAGAGACAGAGACGCAGAGACAGAGACACAGAGGCACGGAGACAGAGACACAGAGACAGAGACACAGAGACAGAGACACAGACACAGAGACACAGAGACAGAGACGAAGAGACAGAGACATGGAGACATAGGCACGGAGGCAGAGACACAAAGACAGAGACAGAGACAGAGACAGAGACAGAGACAGAGACAGAGACAGAGACAGAGACAGAGACAGAGACAGAGACAGAGACAGAGACAGAGACAGAGACAGAGACAGAGACAGAGACAGAGTCAGAGACAGAGACACAAACAGAGACAGAGACAGAGACAGTGACAGAGACAGAGACAGAGACAGAGACAGAGACAGAGACAGAGACAGAGACAGAGACAGAGACAGAGACACAGACACAGAGACAGGGGCACACAGACAGAGACACAGAGACACAGAATCACAGAGACACAGAGACAGGGACACACAGACAGAGACACAGAGACAGAGACACACAGACAGAGACAAAGATAAAGAGACACAGAGACAGAGACGCAGAGACAGAGACACAGAGGCACAGAGACAGAGACACAGAGACAGAGACACAGAGACAGAGACACAGAGACAGAGACACAGACACAGAGACACAGAGACAGAGACACAGACACAGAGACACAGAGACATAGGCACGGAGGCAGAGACACAGAGACAGAGACAGAGACAGAGACAGAGACAGAGACAGAGACAGAGACAGAGACAGAGACAGAGACACAGACAGAGACAGAGACAGAGACAGAGACAGAGTCAGAGACAGAGACACAAACAGAGACAGAGACAGAGACAGTGACAGAGACAGAGACAGAGACAGAGACAGAGACAGAGACAGAGACAGAGACAGATACAGAGACAGAGACAGAGACAGAGACAGAGAAAGAGACAGAGACAGTGACAGAGACAGAGACAGAGACGGGGACGGAGACAGAGACAGAGACGGAGACAGAGACAGAGACAGAGACACAGAGACAGAGGCACAGAGACACAGAGACACAGAGACACAGAGACGCAGAGACAGAGACACAGAGACAGTGAGACAGAGACAGAGACACAGAGACAGAGACATAGAGACAGTGACACAGAGACAGAGATGCAGAGACAGAGACACAAAGACAGAGACAGGGACACAGAGACAGAGAAACAGAGACAGCGACACAGAGACAGAGACAGAGACACAGAGACAGAGACACAGAGACAGAGACACAGGGACAGAGACACAGAGACAGAGACACAGAGACAGAGACACCGAGGCACTGAGACAGAGACACAGAGACAGAGACACAGAGACAGAGACACAGAGACAGAGACAGGGACAGGGACACAGAGACAGAGACAGAGACAGAGACAGAGACAGAGACAGAGACAGAGACAGAGACGGAGACACAGAGACGGAGATACAGAGACAGAGACACAGAGGCAGAGACACAGAGACAGAGACAGAGACAGAGACAGAGACACAGACACAGAGACAGAGACACAGAGACAGAGACACAGAGACAGAGACACAGAGACAGAGACAGAGACAGAGACAGAGACAGAGAGACAGAGACACAGAGACAGAGACACAGAGACAGAGACACAGAGACAGAGACACAGAGACAGAGACACAGAGACAGAGACACAGAGGCAGAGACACAGAGACAGAGACACAGAGACAGAGACACAGAGACAGAGACACAGAGACAGAGACACAGAGACAGAGACACAGAGACAGTGAGACAGAGACAGAGACACAGAGACAGAGACATAGAGACAGTGACACAGAGACAGAGATGCAGAGACAGAGACACAAAGACAGAGACAGGGACACAGAGACAGAGAAACAGAGACAGCGACACAGAGACAGAGACAGAGACACAGAGACAGAGACACAGAGACAGAGACACAGGGACAGAGACACAGAGACAGAGACACAGAGACAGAGACACAGAGGCACTGAGACAGAGACACAGAGACAGAGACACAGAGACAGAGACACAGAGACAGAGACACAGAGACAGAGACACAGAGACAGAGACACAGAGAGAGAGACACAGAGACAGAGACACAGAGACAGAGACACAAAGACACAGAGACAGAGACACAGAGACAGAGACACAGAGACAGTGACACAGAGACAGAGACACAGAGACAGTGACACAGAGACAGTGTCACAGAGACAGAGACACAGAGACAGAGACACAGAGACAGAGACACAGAGACAGTGACACAGAGACAGAGACACAGAGACAGTGACACAGAGACAGTGTCACAGAGACAGAGAAGCAGAGACAGAGACACAGAGACAGAGAAACAGAGACAGAGGCACAGAGACAGAGACAGAGACACAGAGACAGAGACACAGAGACAGAGACGCAGAGACAGAGACACAGAGACAGAGACAGAGACACAGAGACAGAGACACAGAGACAGAGACACAGAGACAGAGACACAGAGACAGAGACACAGAGACAGAGACACAGAGGCAGAGACACAGAGACGGAGACACAGAGACAGAGACATAGAGACAGTGACACAGAGACAGAGACACAAAGACAGAGACAGGGACACAGAGACAGAGAAACAGAGACAGCGACACAGAGACAGAGACAGGGACACAGAGACAGAGACACAGAAACAGAGACACACAGACAGAGACAAAGATAAAGAGACACAGAGACAGAGACGCAGAGACCGAGACACGGAGGCAGAGACACAGAGGCAGAGACACAGAGACAGAGGCACAGAGACAGAGACACTGAGACAGAGACACTGAGACAGAGACACAGAGACAGAGACACAGAGACAGAGACACAGAGGCACAGAGACAGAGACACAGAGACAGAGACACAGAGACAGAGACACAGAGACTGAGACACAGAGGCACAGAGACAGAGACACAGAGACAGAGACACAGAGACAGAGACACAGAGACAGAGACACAGAGACAGTGTCACAGAGACAGAGACACAGAGACAGAGACACAGAGACAGAGACACAGAGACAGTGTCACAGAGACAGAAATGCAGAGACAGAGACACAGAGACAGAGGCACAGAGACACAGAGACACAGAGGCACAGAGACGCAGAGACAAGGACACAGAGACAGTGACACAGAGACAGAGACACAGAGACAGTGTCACAGAGATAGAGATGCGGAGACAGAGACACAAAGACAGAGACAGAGACACAGAGACAGCGAAACAGAGACAGAGACACAGAGACAGAGACACAGAGACGGAGACACAGAGGCACAGAGACAGAGACACAGAGACAGAGACACAGAGACAGAGACACAGATACAAAGACGCAGAGACGGAGACACGGAGGGAGAGACACACTGACAGAGACAAAGTTAAAGAGACACAGAGACAGGGACAGAGACACAGAGACAGAGACACAGAGACAGAGACACAGAGACAGAGACACAGAGACAGAGACACAGAGACAGAGACACAGAGACAGAGACACAGAGACAGTGACACGGAAACGGATACGCGGAGACAGAGACAAGTAGACAGAGACACAGAGACAGAGATACAGATACAAAGACGCAGAGACAGAGACACGGAGGGAGAGACACACAGACAGAGACAAAGTTAAAGAGACACAGAGACAGGGACAGAGACACAGAGACAGAGACACAGAGACAGAGACACGGAGACGGAGACTCGGAGTCAGAGACAAGTAGACAGAGATTCAGGGACAGAGACACAGAGACGGAGTCACAGAGACCGAGACACAGAGACAGAGACACAGAGCCAGAGACAAAGATACAGTGACACAGAGACAGAGACAGAGGCAGACACAGAGACAGAGACAGAGACAGCGACAGAGACAGAGACAGAGACAGAGACAGAGACAGAGACAGAGACAGAGACAGAGACATGGACAGAGACAGAGACAGAGACAGAGACAGAGACAGAGACAGAGACAGAGACAGAGACAGAGACGGAGACGGAGACAGAGACAGAGACAGAGACGGAGACAGAGACAGAGACAGAGACAGGGACACAGAGACAGAGAAACAGAGACAGCGACACAGGGACAGAGACAGAGACACAGAGACAGAGACACAGAGACAGAGACACAGAGACAGAGACACAGGGACAGTGTCACAGAGACAGAAATGCAGAGACAGAGACACAGAAACAGAGGCACAGAGACACAGAGACACAGAGACACAGAGACGCAGAGACAAGGACACAGAGACAGTGACACAGAGACAGAGACACAGAGACAGTGTCACAGAGATAGAGATTCGGAGACTGAGACACAAAGACAGAGACAGAGACACAGAGACAGCGAAACAGAGACAGAGACACAGAGACAGAGACACAGAGACGGAGACACAGAGGCACAGAGACAGAGACACAGAGACAGAGACACAGAGACAGAGACACAGATACAAAGACGCAGAGGCAGAGACACGGAGGGAGAGACACACAGACAGAGACAAAGTTAAAGAGACACAGAGACAGGGACAGAGACACAGAGACAGAGACACAGAGACAGAGACACGGAGACGGAGACGCGGAGTCAGAGACAAGTAGACAGAGATTCAGGGACAGAGACACAGAGACGGAGTCACAGAGACAGAGACACAGAGACAGAGCCAGAGACACAGAGACAGAGACACAGACACAGAGACAGAGTCACAAAGACAGAGACACAGAGACAGAGACACAGAGACAGAGACACAGAGACAGAGACAAAGATACAGTCACACAGGGACAGAGACAGAGGCAGACACAGAGACAGAGACAGAGACAGAGACAGAGACAGAGACAGAGACAGAGACAGAGACAGAGACAGAGACAGAGACAGAGACAGAGACAGAGACAGAGACAGAGACAGAGACAGAGACAGAGACAGAGACAGAGACAGAGACAGAGACAGAGACAGAGACACAGAGACAGAGACACAGACACAGAGACAGAGACGCAGAGACAGAGACACAGAGACACAGAGACGCAGAGACAGAGAAATAGAGACAGTGACACAGAGACAGAGACACAGAGACAGAGAAACAGAGACAGAGCCGCAGAGACAGAGATACAGAGACAGAGACACAGGGACAGAGACACAGAGACAGAGACAGAGACCCAGAGGCAGAGACGCAGAGACAGAGACGGAGACAGAGACAGAGACAGAGACAGAGACAGAGACAGAGACAGAGACAGAGACAGAGTCAGAGACAGAGACCGAGACAGAGACAGAGACAGAGACAGAGACACAGAGACAGAGACACAGACACAGAGACAGAGACGCAGAGACAGAGACATCGAGACACAGAGACGCAGAGACAGAGAAATAGAGACAGTGACACAGAGACAGAGACACAGAGACAGAGACACAGAGACAGAGACACAGAGACAGAGACACAGAGACAGAGCCGCAGAGACAGAGATACAGAGACAGAGACACAGGGACAGAGACACAGAGACAGAGACAGAGACCCAGAGGCAGAGACGCAGAGACAGAGACGGAGACAGAGACAGAGAGAGAGACAGAGACAGAGACAGAGACAGAGACAGAGACAGAGACAGAGACAGAGACAGAGACAGAGACAGAGACAGAGACAGAGACAGAGACAGAGACAGAGACAGAGACAGAGACAGAGACAGAGACAGAGACAGAGACAGAGACACAGACACAGAGACAGGGGCACACAGACAGAGACACAGAGACACAGAATCACAGAGACACAGAGACAGGGACACACAGACAGAGACACAGAGACAGAGACACACAGACAGAGACAAAGATAAAGAGACACAGAGACAGAGACGCAGAGACAGAGACACAGAGGCACAGAGACAGAGACACAGAGACAGAGACACAGAGACAGAGACACAGAGACAGAGACACAGACACAGAGACACAGAGACAGAGACGAAGAGACAGAGACATGGAGACATAGGCACGGAGGCAGAGACACAGAGACAGAGACAGAGACAGAGACAGAGACAGAGACAGAGACAGAGACAGAGACAGAGACACAGACAGAGACAGAGACAGAGACAGAGACAGAGTCAGAGACAGAGACACAAACAGAGACAGAGACAGAGACAGTGACAGAGACAGAGACAGAGACAGAGACAGAGACAGAGACAGAGACAGATACAGAGACAGAGACAGAGACAGAGACAGAGAAAGTGACAGAGACCGTGACAGAGACAGAGACAGAGACGGGGACGGAGACAGAGACAGAGACGGAGACAGAGACAGAGACAGAGACAGAGACACAGAGACAGAGGCACAGAGACACAGAGACACAGAGACACAGAGACGCAGAGACAGAGACACAGAGACAGTGAGACAGAGACAGAGACACAGAGACAGAGACATAGAGACAGTGACACAGAGACAGAGATGCAGAGACAGAGACACAAAGACAGAGACAGGGACACAGAGACAGAGAAACAGAGACAGCGACACAGAGACAGAGACAGAGACACAGAGACAGAGACACAGAGACAGAGACACAGGGACAGAGACACAGAGACAGAGACACAGAGACAGAGACACCGAGGCACTGAGACAGAGACACAGAGACAGAGACACAGAGACAGAGACACAGAGACAGAGACACAGAGACAGAGACAGGGACAGGGACACAGAGACAGAGACAGAGACAGAGACAGAGACAGAGACAGAGACAGAGACGGAGACACAGAGACGGAGATACAGAGACAGAGACACAGAGGCAGAGACACAGAGACAGAGACAGAGACAGAGACAGAGACACAGACACAGAGACAGAGACACAGAGACAGAGACACAGAGACAGAGACACAGAGACAGAGACACAGAGACAGAGACAGAGACAGAGACAGAGACAGAGAGACAGAGACACAGAGACAGAGACACAGAGACAGAGACACAGAGACAGAGACACAGAGACAGAGACACAGAGACAGAGACACAGAGACAGAGACACAGAGGCAGAGACACAGAGACAGAGACACAGAGACAGAGACACAGAGACAGAGACACAGAGACAGAGACACAGAGACAGAGACACAGAGACAGTGAGACAGAGACAGAGACACATAGACAGAGACATAGAGACAGTGACACAGAGACAGAGATGCAGAGACAGAGACACAAAGACAGAGACAGGGACACAGAGACAGAGAAACAGAGACAGCGACACAGAGACAGAGACAGAGACACAGAGACAGAGACACAGAGGCACTGAGACAGAGACACAGAGACAGAGACACAGAGACAGAGACACAGAGACAGAGACACAGAGAGAGAGACACAGAGACAGAGACACAGAGACAGAGACACAAAGACACAGAGACAGAGACACAGAGACAGAGACACAGAGACAGTGACACAGAGACAGAGACACAGAGACAGTGACACAGAGACAGTGTCACAGAGACAGAGACACAGAGACAGAGACACAGAGACAGAGACACAGAGACAGAGACACAGAGACAGTGACAGAGACAGTGTCACAGATACAAAGACGCAGAGACGGAGACACGGAGGGAGAGACACACAGACAGAGACAAAGTTAAAGAGACACAGAGACAGGGACAGAGACACAGAGACAGAGACACAGAGACAGAGACACGGAGACGGAGACTCGGAGTCAGAGACAAGTAGACAGAGATTCAGGGACAGAGACACAGAGACGGAGTCACAGAGACCGAGACACAGAGACAGAGACACAGAGCCAGAGACAAAGATACAGTGACACAGAGACAGAGACAGAGGCAGACACAGAGACAGAGACAGAGACAGCGACAGAGACAGAGACAGAGACAGAGACAGAGACAGAGACAGAGACAGAGACAGAGACAGAGACAGAGACAGAGACAGAGACATGGACAGAGACAGAGACAGAGACAGAGACAGAGACAGAGACAGAGACAGAGACAG
Organism: Megachile willughbiella; assembly: GCA_945859595.2. NCBI lineage: Eukaryota > Metazoa > Arthropoda > Insecta > Hymenoptera > Megachilidae > Megachile > Megachile willughbiella. The sequence continues at coordinate 10,945,585 of OX243809.1, read as the reverse complement.
AGACAGAGACGGAGACGGAGACAGAGACAGAGACGGAGACAGAGACAGAGACAGAGACAGGGACACAGAGTCAGAGAAACAGAGACAGCGACACAGGGACAGAGACAGAGACACAGAGACAGAGACACAGAGACAGAGACACAGGGACAGTGTCACAGAGACAGAAATGCAGAGACAGAGACACAGAAACAGAGGCACAGAGACACAGAGACACAGAGACACAGAGACGCAGAGACAAGGACACAGAGACAGAGACACAGAGACACAGAGACGCAGAGACAGAGAAATAGAGACAGTGACACAGAGACAGAGACACAGAGACAGAGACACAGAGACAGAGCCGCAGAGACAGAGATACAGAGACAGAGACACAGGGACAGAGACACAGAGACAGAGACAGAGACCCAGAGGCAGAGACGCAGAGACAGAGACGGAGACAGAGACAGAGACAGAGACAGAGACAGAGACAGAGACAGAGACAGAGACAGAGACAGAGACAGAGACAGAGTCAGAGACAGAGACAGAGACAGGGACAGAGACAGAGACAGAGACAGAGACAGAGACAGAGACAGAGACAGAGACAGAGACAGAGACACAGAGACAGAGACACAGACACAGAGACAGAGACGCAGAGACAGAGACACAGAGACACAGAGACGCAGAGACAGAGAAATAGAGACTGTGACACAGAGACAGAGACACAGAGACACAGAAACACAGAGACAGAGCCGCGGAGACAGGGATACAGAGACAGAGACACAGGGACAGAGACACAGAGACAGAGACAGAGACCCAGAGGCAGAGACGCAGAGACAGAGCCAAAGAGAAAGAGAGACAGAGACATAGGCGCAGAGACAGAGACAGAGACAGACAGAGAGACAGAGACAGAGACAGAGACAGAGACAGTGACAGAGACAGAGACAGAGACAGAGACAGAGACAGAGACAGAGACAGAGACAGAGACAGAGACAGAGACAGAGACAGAGACACAGACACAGAGACAGGGGCACACAGACAGAGACACAGAGACACAGAATCACAGAGACACAGAGACAGGGACACACAGACAGAGACACAGAGACAGAGACACACAGACAGAGACAAAGATAAAGAGACACAGAGACAGAGACGCAGAGACAGAGACACAGAGGCACAGAGACAGAGACACAGAGACAGAGACACAGAGACAGAGACACAGACACAGAGACACAGAGACAGAGACGAAGAGACAGAGACATGGAGACATAGGCACGGAGGCAAAGACACAGAGACAGAGACAGAGACAGAGACAGAGACAGAGACAGAGACAGAGACAGAGACACAGACAGAGACAGAGACAGAGACAGAGACAGAGTCAGAGACAGAGACACAAACAGAGACAGAGACAGAGACAGTGACAGAGACAGAGACAGAGACAGAGACAGAGACAGAGACAGATACAGAGACAGAGACAGAGACAGAGACAGAGAAAGCGACAGAGACAGTGACAGAGACAGAGACAGAGACGGGGACGGAGACAGAGACAGAGACGGAGACAGAGACAGAGACAGAGACAGAGACACAGAGACAGAGGCACAGAGACACAGAGACACAGAGACACAGAGACGCAGAGACAGAGACACAGAGACAGTGAGACAGAGACAGAGACACAGAGACAGAGACATAGAGACAGTGACACAGAGACAGAGATGCAGAGACAGAGACACAAAGACAGAGACAGGGACACAGAGACAGAGAAACAGAGACAGCGACACAGAGACAGAGACAGAGACACAGAGACAGAGACACAGAGACAGAGACACAGGGACAGAGACACAGAGACAGAGACACAGAGACAGAGACACCGAGGCACTGAGACAGAGACACAGAGACAGAGACACAGAGACAGAGACACAGAGACAGAGACAGGGACAGGGACACAGAGACAGAGACAGAGACAGAGACAGAGACAGAGACAGAGACAGAGACGGAGACACAGAGACGGAGATACAGAGACAGAGACACAGAGGCAGAGACACAGAGACAGAGACAGAGACAGAGACAGAGACACAGACACAGAGACAGAGACACAGAGACAGAGACACAGAGACAGAGACACAGAGACAGAGACACAGAGACAGAGACAGAGACAGAGACAGAGACAGAGAGACAGAGACACAGAGACAGAGACACAGAGACAGAGACACAGAGACAGAGACACAGAGACAGAGACACAGAGGCAGAGACACAGAGACAGAGACACAGAGACGGAGACACAGAGACAGAGACACAGAGACAGAGACACAGAGACAGAGACACAGAGACAGTGAGACAGAGACAGAGACACATAGACAGAGACATAGAGACAGTGACACAGAGACAGAGATGCAGAGACAGAGACACAAAGACAGAGACAGGGACACAGAGACAGAGAAACAGAGACAGCGACACAGAGACAGAGACAGAGACACAGAGACAGAGACACAGAGACAGAGACACAGAGACAGAGACACAGGGACAGAGACACAGAGACAGAGACACAGAGACAGAGACACAGAGGCACTGAGACAGAGACACAGAGACAGAGACACAGAGACAGAGACACAGAGACAGAGACACAGAGAGAGAGACACAGAGACAGAGACACAGAGACAGAGACACAAAGACACAGAGACAGAGACACAGAGACAGAGACACAGAGACAGTGACACAGAGACAGAGACACAGAGACAGTGACACAGAGACAGTGTCACAGAGACAGAGACACAGAGACAGAGACACAGAGACAGAGACACAGAGACAGTGACACAGAGACAGAGACACAGAGACAGTGACACAGAGACAGTGTCACAGAGACAGAGATGCAGAGACAGAGACACAGAGACAGAGAAACAGAGACAGAGGCACATAGACAGAGACAGAGGCACATAGACAGAGACAGAGACACAGAGACAGAGACACAGAGACAGAGACACAGAGACAGAGACACAGAGACAGAGACACAGAGACAGAGACACAGAGACAGAGACACAGAGACAGAGACACAGAGACAGAGACACAGAGACAGAGACACAGAGACAGAGACACAGAGACAGAGACACAGAGACAGTGACACAGAGACAGAGACACAGAGACAGTGACACAGAGACAGTGTCACAGAGACACAGAGACAGAGACACAGAGACAGAGACACAGGGACAGAGACACAGAGACAGAGACACAGAGACAGAGACACAGAGGCACTGAGACAGAGACACAGAGACAGAGACACAGAGACAGAGACACAGAGACAGAGACACAGAGAGAGAGACACAGAGACAGAGACACAGAGACAGAGACACAGAGACAGAGACACAGAGACAGAGACACAGAGACAGAGACACAGAGACAGAGACACAGACACAGAGACAGAGACGCCGAGACAGTGACACAGAGACAGAGACACAGAGACACAGAGACACAGAGACAGAGCCACAGAGAAAGAGAGACAGAGACAGAGACGCAGAGAGAGAGACAGAGACAGACAGAGAGACAGAGACAGAGACAGAGACAGATACAGTGACAGAGACAGAGACAGAGACAGAGAGAGACAGATACGGTGACAGAGACAGAGACAGAGACAGAGGCAGAGACAGAGACAGAGACAGAGACAGAGACAGAGACAGAGACAGAGACAGAGGCAGAGACAGAGACAGAGACACAGACACAGAGACAGGGGCACACAGACAGAGACACAGAGACACAGAATCACAGAGACACAGAGACAGGGACACAGAGACAGAGACACAGAGACAGAGACACACAGACAGAGACAAAGATAAAGAGACACAGAGACAGAGACGCAGAGACCGAGACACGGAGGCAGAGACACAGAGGCAGAGACACAGAGACAGAGGCACAGAGACAGAGACACTGAGACAGAGACACTGAGACAGAGACACAGAGACAGAGACACAGAGACAGAGACACAGAGGCACAGAGACAGAGACACAGAGACAGAGACACAGAGACAGAGACACAGAGACTGAGACACAGAGGCACAGAGACAGAGACACAGAGACAGAGACACAGAGACAGAGACACAGAGACAGAGACACAGAGACAGTGTCACAGAGACAGAAATGCAGAGACATCGACAAAGAGACAGAGACACAGAGGCACGGAGACAGAGACACAGAGACAGAGAAACAGAGACAGAGGCACAGAGACAGAGACAGAGACACAGAGACAGAGACACAGAGACAGAGACACAGAGACAGAGACACAGAGACAGAGACACAGAGACAGGGACACAGAGACAGAGACACAGAGACTGAGACACAGAGACAGAGACACAGAGACAGAGACACAGAGACAGAGACACAGAGACAGAGACACAGAAACAGAGACACAGAGACACAGAGACAGAGACAGAGACACAGAGACAGAGACACAGAGAGAGAGACACAGAGACAGTGTCACAGAGACAGAAATGCAGAGACAGAGACACAGAGACAGAGGCACAGAGACACAGAGACACAGAGGCACAGAGACGCAGAGACAAGGACACAGAGACAGTGACACAGAGACAGAGACACAGAGACAGTCTCACAGAGATAGAGATGCGGAGACAGAGACACAAAGACAGAGACAGAGACACAGAGACAGCGAAACAGAGACAGAGACACAGAGACAGAGACACAGAGACGGAGACACAGAGGCACAGAGACAGAGACACAGAGACAGAGACACAGAGATAGAGACACAGATACAAAGACGCAGAGACGGAGACACGGAGGGAGAGACACACAGACAGAGACAAAGTTAAAGAGACACAGAGACAGGGACAGAGACACAGAGACAGAGACACAGAGACAGAGACACAGAGACAGAGACACAGAGACAGAGACACAGAGACAGAGACACAGAGACAGAGACACAGAGACAGTGACACGGAAACGGATACGCGGAGACAGAGACAAGTAGACAGAGACACAGAGACAGAGACACAGATACAAAGACGCAGAGACAGAGACACGGAGGGAGAGACACACAGACAGAGACAAAGTTAAAGAGACACAGAGACAGGGACAGAGACACAGAGACAGAGACACAGAGACAGAGACACGGAGACGGAGACTCGGAGTCAGAGACAAGTAGACAGAGATTCAGGGACAGAGACACAGAGACGGAGTCACAGAGACCGAGACACAGAGACAGAGACACAGAGCCAGAGACAAAGATACAGTGACACAGAGACAGAGACAGAGGCAGACACAGAGACAGAGACAGAGACAGCGACAGAGACAGAGACAGAGACAGAGACAGAGACAGAGACAGAGACAGAGACAGAGACAGAGACAGAGACATGGACAGAGACAGAGACAGAGACAGAGACAGAGACAGAGACAGAGACAGAGACAGAGACAGAGACGGAGACGGAGACAGAGACAGAGACGGAGACAGAGACAGAGACAGAGACAGGGACACAGAGTCAGAGAAACAGAGACAGCGACACAGGGACAGAGACAGAGACACAGAGACAGAGACACAGAGACAGAGACACAGAGACAGAGCCGCAGAGACAGAGATACAGAGACAGAGACACAGGGACAGAGACACAGAGAAAGAGACAGAGACCCAGAGGCAGAGACGCAGAGACAGAGACGGAGACAGAGACAGAGACAGAGACAGAGACAGAGACAGAGACAGAGACAGAGACAGAGACAGAGACAGAGTCAGAGACAGAGACAGAGACAGAGACAGAGACAGAGACAGAGACAGAGACAGAGACACAGAGACAGAGACACAGAGACAGAGACACAGAGACAGAGACACAGAGACAGAGACACAGAGACAGAGACACAGAGACAGAGACACAGAGACAGAGACACAGAGGCAGAGACACAGAGACAGAGACACAGAGACAGAGACACAGAGACAGAGACACAGAGACAGAGACACAGAGACAGAGACACAGACACAGAGACAGAGACGCCGAGACAGTGACACAGAGACAGAGACACAGAGACACAGAGACACAGAGACAGAGCCACAGAGAAAGAGAGACAGAGACAGAGACGCAGAGACAGAGACAGAGACAGACAGAGAGACAGAGACAGAGACAGAGACAGAGACAGTGACAGAGACAGAGACAGAGACAGAGAGAGACAGATACAGTGACAGAGACAGAGACAGAGACAGAGACAGAGACAGAGACAGAGACAGAGACACAGAGACAGAGACACAGACACAGAGACAGAGACGCAGAGACAGAGACACAGAGACACAGAGACGCAGAGACAGAGAAATAGAGACTGTGACACAGAGACAGAGACACAGAGACACAGAAACACAGAGACAGAGCCGCGGAGAAAGGGATACAGAGACAGAGACACAGGGACAGAGACACAGAGACAGAGACAGAGACCCAGAGGCAGAGACGCAGAGACAGAGACGGAGACAGAGACAGAGACAGAGACAGAGACAGAGACAGAGACAGAGACAGAGACAGAGACAGAGACAGAGTCAGAGACAGAGACAGAGACGGAGACAGAGACAGAGACCGAGACAGAGACAGAGACACAGAGACAGAGACACAGACGCAGAGACAGAGACGCCGAGACAGTGACACAGAGACAGAGACACAGAGACACAGAGACACAGAGACAGAGCCAAAGAGAAAGAGAGACAGAGACAGAGGCGCAGAGACAGAGACAGAGACAGACAGAGAGACAGAGACAGAGACAGAGACAGAGACAGTGACAGAGACAGAGACAGAGACAGAGACAGAGACAGAGACAGAGACAGAGACAGAGACAGAGACAGAGACAGAGACAGAGACACAGACACAGAGACAGGGGCACACAGACAGAGACACAGAGACACAGAATCACAGAGACACAGAGACAGGGACACACAGACAGAGACACAGAGACAGAGACACACAGACAGAGACAAAGATAAAGAGACACAGAGACAGAGACGCAGAGACAGAGACACAGAGGCACGGAGACAGAGACACAGAGACAGAGACACAGAGACAGAGACACAGACACAGAGACACAGAGACAGAGACGAAGAGACAGAGACATGGAGACATAGGCACGGAGGCAGAGACACAGAGACAGAGACAGAGACAGAGACAGAGACAGAGACAGAGACAGAGACAGAGACAGAGACAGAGACAGAGACAGAGACAGAGACAGAGACAGAGTCAGAGACAGAGACACAAACAGAGACAGAGACAGAGACAGTGACAGAGACAGAGACAGAGACAGAGACAGAGACAGAGACAGAGACAGAGACAGAGACAGATACAGAGACAGAGACAGAGACAGAGACAGAGAAAGAGACAGAGACAGTGACAGAGACAGAGACAGAGACGGGGACGGAGACAGAGACAGAGACGGAGACAGAGACAGAGACAGAGACAGAGACACAGAGACAGAGGCACAGAGACACAGAGACACAGAGACACAGAGACGCAGAGACAGAGACACAGAGACAGAGACACAGAGACACAGAGACGCAGAGACAGAGAAATAGAGACAGTGACACAGAGACAGAGACACAGAGACAGAGACACAGAGACAGAGCCGCAGAGACAGAGATACAGAGACAGAGACACAGGGACAGAGACACAGAGACAGAGACAGAGACCCAGAGGCAGAGACGCAGAGACAGAGACGGAGACAGAGACAGAGACAGAGACAGAGACAGAGACAGAGACAGAGACAGAGACAGAGACAGAGACAGAGACAGAGTCAGAGACAGAGACAGAGACAGAGACAGAGACAGAGACAGAGACAGAGACAGAGACAGAGACAGAGACAGAGACAGAGACAGAGACACAGAGACAGAGACACAGACACAGAGACAGAGACGCAGAGACAGAGACACAGAGACACAGAGACGCAGAGACAGAGAAATAGAGACTGTGACACAGAGACAGAGACACAGAGACACAGAAACACAGAGACAGAGCCGCGGAGACAGGGATACAGAGACAGAGACACAGGGACAGAGACACAGAGACAGAGACAGAGATCCAGAGGCAGAGACGCAGAGACAGAGACGGAGACAGAGACAGAGACAGAGACAGAGACAGAGACAGAGACAGAGACAGAGACAGAGACAGAGTCAGAGACAGAGACAGAGACGGAGACAGAGACAGAGACCGAGACAGAGACAGAGACACAGAGACAGAGACACAGACGCAGAGACAGAGACGCCGAGACAGTGACACAGAGACAGAGGCACAGAGACACAGAGACACAGAGACAGAGCCAAAGAGAAAGAGAGACAGAGACAGAGGCGCAGAGACAGAGACAGAGACAGACAGAGAGACAGAGACAGAGACAGAGACAGAGACAGTGACAGAGACAGAGACAGAGACAGAGACAGAGACAGAGACAGAGACAGAGACAGAGACAGAGACAGAGACACAGACACAGAGACAGGGGCACACAGACAGAGACACAGAGACACAGAATCACAGAGACACAGAGACAGGGACACACAGACAGAGACACAGAGACAGAGACACACAGACAGAGACAAAGATAAAGAGACACAGAGACAGAGACGCAGACACAGAGACAGAGACGCCGAGACAGAGACACAGAGACAGAGACACAGAGACAGAGACACAGAGACAGAGACACAGAGACAGAGACACAGAGACAGAGACACAGAGACAGAGACACAGACACAGAGACAGAGACGCCGAGACAGTGACACAGAGACAGAGACACAGAGACACAGAGACACAGAGACAGAGCCACAGAGAAAGAGAGACAGAGACAGAGACGCAGAGAGAGAGACAGAGACAGACAGAGAGACAGAGACAGAGACAGAGACAGATACAGTGACAGAGACAGAGACAGAGACAGAGAGAGACAGATACGGTGACAGAGACAGAGACAGAGACAGAGGCAGAGACAGAGACAGAGACAGAGACAGAGACAGAGACACAGACAGAGACAGAGGCAGAGACAGAGACAGAGACACAGACACAGAGACAGGGGCACACAGACAGAGACACAGAGACACAGAATCACAGAGACACAGAGACAGGGACACAGAGACAGAGACACAGAGACAGAGACACACAGACAGAGACAAAGATAAAGAGACACAGAGACAGAGACGCAGAGACCGAGACACGGAGGCAGAGACACAGAGGCAGAGACACAGAGACAGAGGCACAGAGACAGAGACACTGAGACAGAGACACTGAGACAGAGACACAGAGACAGAGACACAGAGACAGAGACACAGAGGCACAGAGACAGAGACACAGAGACAGAGACACAGAGACAGAGACACAGAGACTGAGACACAGAGGCACAGAGACAGAGACACAGAGACAGAGACACAGAGACAGAGACACAGAGACAGAGACACAGAGACAGTGTCACAGAGACAGAAATGCAGAGACATCGACAAAGAGACAGAGACACAGAGGCACGGAGACAGAGACACAGAGACAGAGAAACAGAGACAGAGGCACAGAGACAGAGACAGAGACACAGAGACAGAGACACAGAGACAGAGACACAGAGACAGAGACACAGAGACAGAGACACAGAGACAGGGACACAGAGACAGAGACACAGAGACTGAGACACAGAGACAGAGACACAGAGACAGAGACACAGAGACAGAGACACAGAGACAGAGACACAGAAACAGAGACACAGAGACACAGAGACAGAGACAGAGACACAGAGACAGAGACACAGAGACAGAGACACAGAGACAGTGTCACAGAGACAGAAATGCAGAGACAGAGACACAGAGACAGAGGCACAGAGACACAGAGACACAGAGGCACAGAGACGCAGAGACAAGGACACAGAGACAGTGACACAGAGACAGAGACACAGAGACAGTCTCACAGAGATAGAGATGCGGAGACAGAGACACAAAGACAGAGACAGAGACACAGAGACAGCGAAACAGAGACAGAGACACAGAGACAGAGACACAGAGACGGAGACACAGAGGCACAGAGACAGAGACACAGAGACAGAGACACAGAGATAGAGACACAGATACAAAGACGCAGAGACGGAGACACGGAGGGAGAGACACACAGACAGAGACAAAGTTAAAGAGACACAGAGACAGGGACAGAGACACAGAGACAGAGACACAGAGACAGAGACACAGAGACAGAGACACAGAGACAGAGACACAGAGACAGAGACACAGAGACAGAGACACAGAGACAGTGACACGGAAACGGATACGCGGAGACAGAGACAAGTAGACAGAGACACAGAGACAGAGACACAGATACAAAGACGCAGAGACAGAGACACGGAGGGAGAGACACACAGACAGAGACAAAGTTAAAGAGACACAGAGACAGGGACAGAGACACAGAGACAGAGACACAGAGACAGAGACACGGAGACGGAGACTCGGAGTCAGAGACAAGTAGACAGAGATTCAGGGACAGAGACACAGAGACGGAGTCACAGAGACCGAGACACAGAGACAGAGACACAGAGCCAGAGACAAAGATACAGTGACACAGAGACAGAGACAGAGGCAGACACAGAGACAGAGACAGAGACAGCGACAGAGACAGAGACAGAGACAGAGACAGAGACAGAGACAGAGACAGAGACAGAGACAGAGACAGAGACATGGACAGAGACAGAGACAGAGACAGAGACAGAGACAGAGACAGAGACAGAGACAGAGACAGAGACGGAGACGGAGACAGAGACAGAGACGGAGACAGAGACAGAGACAGAGACAGGGACACAGAGTCAGAGAAACAGAGACAGCGACACAGGGACAGAGACAGAGACACAGAGACAGAGACACAGAGACAGAGACACAGAGACAGAGCCGCAGAGACAGAGATACAGAGACAGAGACACAGGGACAGAGACACAGAGAAAGAGACAGAGACCCAGAGGCAGAGACGCAGAGACAGAGACGGAGACAGAGACAGAGACAGAGACAGAGACAGAGACAGAGACAGAGACAGAGACAGAGACAGAGACAGAGACAGAGTCAGAGACAGAGACAGAGACAGAGACAGAGACAGAGACAGAGACAGAGACAGAGACACAGAGACAGAGACACAGAGACAGAGACACAGAGACAGAGACACAGAGACAGAGACACAGAGACAGAGACACAGAGACAGAGACACAGAGACAGAGACACAGAGGCAGAGACACAGAGACAGAGACACAGAGACAGAGACACAGAGACAGAGACACAGAGACAGAGACACAGACACAGAGACAGAGACGCCGAGACAGTGACACAGAGACAGAGACACAGAGACACAGAGACACAGAGACAGAGCCACAGAGAAAGAGAGACAGAGACAGAGACGCAGAGACAGAGACAGAGACAGACAGAGAGACAGAGACAGAGACAGAGACAGAGACAGTGACAGAGACAGAGACAGAGACAGAGAGAGACAGATACAGTGACAGAGACAGAGACAGAGACAGAGACAGAGACAGAGACAGAGACACAGAGACAGAGACACAGACACAGAGACAGAGACGCAGAGACAGAGACACAGAGACACAGAGACGCAGAGACAGAGAAATAGAGACTGTGACACAGAGACAGAGACACAGAGACACAGAAACACAGAGACAGAGCCGCGGAGAAAGGGATACAGAGACAGAGACACAGGGACAGAGACACAGAGACAGAGACAGAGACCCAGAGGCAGAGACGCAGAGACAGAGACGGAGACAGAGACAGAGACAGAGACAGAGACAGAGACAGAGACAGAGACAGAGACAGAGACAGAGACAGAGTCAGAGACAGAGACAGAGACGGAGACAGAGACAGAGACCGAGAGAGAGACAGAGACACAGAGACAGAGACACAGACGCAGAGACAGAGACGCCGAGACAGTGACACAGAGACAGAGACACAGAGACACAGAGACACAGAGACAGAGCCAAAGAGAAAGAGAGACAGAGACAGAGGCGCAGAGACAGAGACAGAGACAGACAGAGAGACAGAGACAGAGACAGAGACAGAGACAGTGACAGAGACAGAGACAGAGACAGAGACAGAGACAGAGACAGAGACAGAGACAGAGACAGAGACAGAGACACAGACACAGAGACAGGGGCACACAGACAGAGACACAGAGACACAGAATCACAGAGACACAGAGACAGGGACACACAGACAGAGACACAGAGACAGAGACACACAGACAGAGACAAAGATAAAGAGACACAGAGACAGAGACGCAGAGACAGAGACACAGAGGCACGGAGACAGAGACACAGAGACAGAGACACAGAGACAGAGACACAGACACAGAGACACAGAGACAGAGACGAAGAGACAGAGACATGGAGACATAGGCACGGAGGCAGAGACACAGAGACAGAGACAGAGACAGAGACAGAGACAGAGACAGAGACAGAGACAGAGACAGAGACAGAGACAGAGACAGAGACAGAGACAGAGACAGAGACAGAGTCAGAGACAGAGACACAAACAGAGACAGAGACAGAGACAGTGACAGAGACAGAGACAGAGACAGAGACAGAGACAGAGACAGAGACAGAGACAGAGACAGATACAGAGACAGAGACAGAGACAGAGACAGAGAAAGAGACAGAGACAGTGACAGAGACAGAGACAGAGACGGGGACGGAGACAGAGACAGAGACGGAGACAGAGACAGAGACAGAGACAGAGACACAGAGACAGAGGCACAGAGACACAGAGACACAGAGACACACAGACGCAGAGACAGAGACACAGAGACAGAGACACAGAGACACAGAGACGCAGAGACAGAGAAATAGAGACAGTGACACAGAGACAGAGACACAGAGACAGAGACACAGAGACAGAGCCGCAGAGACAGAGATACAGAGACAGAGACACAGGGACAGAGACACAGAGACAGAGACAGAGACCCAGAGGCAGAGACGCAGAGACAGAGACGGAGACAGAGACAGAGACAGAGACAGAGACAGAGACAGAGACAGAGACAGAGACAGAGACAGAGACAGAGACAGAGTCAGAGACAGAGACAGAGACAGAGACAGAGACAGAGACAGAGACAGAGACAGAGACAGAGACAGAGACAGAGACAGAGACAGAGACACAGAGACAGAGACACAGACACAGAGACAGAGACGCAGAGACAGAGACACAGAGACACAGAGACGCAGAGACAGAGAAATAGAGACTGTGACACAGAGACAGAGACACAGAGACACAGAAACACAGAGACAGAGCCGCGGAGACAGGGATACAGAGACAGAGACACAGGGACAGAGACACAGAGACAGAGACAGAGATCCAGAGGCAGAGACGCAGAGACAGAGACGGAGACAGAGACAGAGACAGAGACAGAGACAGAGACAGAGACAGAGACAGAGACAGAGACAGAGTCAGAGACAGAGACAGAGACGGAGACAGAGACAGAGACCGAGACAGAGACAGAGACACAGAGACAGAGACACAGACGCAGAGACAGAGACGCCGAGACAGTGACACAGAGACAGAGGCACAGAGACACAGAGACACAGAGACAGAGCCAAAGAGAAAGAGAGACAGAGACAGAGGCGCAGAGACAGAGACAGAGACAGACAGAGAGACAGAGACAGAGACAGAGACAGAGACAGTGACAGAGACAGAGACAGAGACAGAGACAGAGACAGAGACAGAGACAGAGACAGAGACAGAGACAGAGACACAGACACAGAGACAGGGGCACACAGACAGAGACACAGAGACACAGAATCACAGAGACACAGAGACAGGGACACACAGACAGAGACACAGAGACAGAGACACACAGACAGAGACAAAGATAAAGAGACACAGAGACAGAGACGCAGAGACAGAGACACAGAGGCACGGAGACAGAGACACAGAGACAGAGACACAGACACAGAGACACAGAGACAGAGACGAAGAGACAGAGACATGGAGACATAGGCACGGAGGCAGAGACACAGAGACAGAGACAGAGACAGAGACAGAGACAGAGACAGAGACAGAGACAGAGACAGAGACAGAGACAGAGACAGAGACAGAGACAGAGACAGAGACAGAGACAGAGTCAGAGACAGAGACACAAACAGAGACAGAGACAGAGACAGTGACAGAGACAGAGACAGAGACAGAGACAGAGACAGAGACAGAGACAGAGACAGAGACAGATACAGAGACAGAGACAGAGACAGAGACAGAGAAAGAGACAGAGACAGTGACAGAGACAGAGACAGAGACGAGGACGGAGACAGAGACAGAGACGGAGACAGAGACAGAGACAGAGACAGAGACACAGAGACAGAGGCACAGAGACACAGAGACACAGAGACACAGAGACGCAGAGACAGTGAGACAGAGACAGAGACACAGAGACAGAGACATAGAGACAGTGACACAGAGACAGAGATGCAGAGACAGAGACACAAAGACAGAGACAGGGACACAGAGACAGAGAAACAGAGACAGCGACACAGAGACAGAGACAGAGACACAGAGACAGAGACACAGAGACAGAGACACAGGGACAGAGACACAGAGACAGAGACACAGAGACAGAGACACAGAGGCACTGAGACAGAGACACAGAGACAGAGACACAGAGACAGAGACACAGAGACAGAGACAGGGACAGGGACACAGAGACAGAGACAGAGACAGAGACAGAGACAGAGACAGAGACAGAGACGGAGACACAGAGACGGAGATACAGAGACAGAGACACAGAGGCAGAGACACAGAGACAGAGACAGAGACAGAGACAGAGACACAGACACAGAGACAGAGACACAGAGACAGAGACACAGAGACAGAGACACAGAGACAGAGACAGAGACAGAGACAGAGACAGAGACAGAGACAGAGAGACAGAGACACAGAGACAGAGACACAGAGACAGAGACACAGAGACAGAGACACAGAGACAGAGACACAGAGACAGAGACACAGAGGCAGAGACACAGAGACAGAGACACAGAGACAGAGACACAGAGACAGAGACACAGAGACAGAGACACAGAGACAGAGACACAGAGACAGTGAGACAGAGACAGACACACAGAGACAGAGACATAGAGACAGTGACACAGAGACAGAGATGCAGAGACAGAGACACAAAGACAGAGACAGGGACACAGAGACAGAGAAACAGAGACAGAGACAGAGACACAGAGACAGAGACACAGAGACAGAGACACAGAGACAGAGACACAGAGACAGTGACACAGAGACAGAGACACAGAGACAGTGACACAGAGACAGTGTCACAGAGACAGAGATGCAGAGACAGAGACACAGAGACAGAGAAACAGAGACAGAGGCACAGAGACAGAGACAGAGACACAGAGACAGAGACACAGAGACAGAGACACAGAGACAGAGACACAGAGACAGAGACACAGAGACAGAGACACAGAGACAGAGACACAGAGACAGAGACACAGAGACAGAGACACAGAGACAGAGACACAGAGACAGAGACACAGAGGCAGAGACACAGAGACAGAGGCACAGAGACAGAGACACAGAGACAGAGACACAGAGACAGAGACACAGACACAGAGACAGAGACGCCGAGACAGTGACACAGAGACAGAGACACAGAGACACAGAGACACAGAGACAGAGCCACAGAGAAAGAGAGACAGAGACAGAGACGCAGAGACAGAGACAGAGACAGAGACAGACAGAGACAGACAGAGAGACAGAGACAGAGACAGAGACAGAGACAGTGACAGAGACAGAGACAGAGACAGAGAGAGACAGATACAGTGACAGAGACAGAGACAGAGACAGAGGCAGAGACAGAGACAGAGACAGAGACAGAGACAGAGACACAGACAGAGACAGAGGCAGAGACAGAGACAGAGACACAGACACAGAGACAGGGGCACACAGACAGAGACACAGAGACACAGAATCACAGAGACACAGAGACAGGGACACAGAGACAGAGACACAGAGACAGAGACACACAGACAGAGACAAAGATAAAGAGACACAGAGACAGAGACGCAGAGACCGAGACACGGAGGCAGAGACACAGAGGCAGAGACACAGAGACAGAGGCACAGAGACAGAGACACTGAGACAGAGACACTGAGACAGAGACACAGAGACAGAGACACAGAGACAGAGACACAGAGGCACAGAGACAGAGACACAGAGACAGAGACACAGAGACAGAGACACAGAGACAGAGACACAGAGACAGAGACGCAGAGACAGAGACATGGAGACATAGGCACGGAGGCAGAGACACAGAGACAGAGACAGAGACAGAGACCGAGACAGAGACAGAGACAGAGACAGAGACAGAGACAGAGACAGAGACAGAGACAGAGACAGAGACAGAGACAGAGACAGAGACAGAGTCAGAGACAGAGACACAAACAGAGACAGAGACAGAGACAGTGACAGAGACAGAGACAGAGACAGAGACAGAGACAGAGACAGAGACAGAGACAGAGACAGAGACAGAGACAGAGACAGAGGCAGATACAGAGACAGAGACAGAGACAGAGACAGAGAAATAGACAGAGACAGTGACAGAGACAGAGACAGAGACAGAGACAGAGACAGAGACAGAGACAGAGACAGAGACAGAGACAGAGACAGAGACAGAGACAGAGACAGAGACACAGAGACAGAGGCACAGAGACACAGAGACACAGAGACACAGAGACGCAGAGACAGAGACACAGAGACAGTGAGACAGAGACAGAGACACAGAGACAGAGACATAGAGACAGTGACACAGAGACAGAGATGCAGAGACAGAGACACAAAGACAGAGACAGGGACACAGAGACAGAGAAACAGAGACAGCGACACAGAGACAGAGACAGAGACACAGAGACAGAGACACAGAGACAGAGACACAGAGACAGAGACACAGAGGCACTGAGACAGAGACACAGAGACAGAGACACAGAGACAGAGACAGGGACAGGGACACAGAGACAGAGACAGAGACAGAGACAGAGACGGAGACAGAGACGGAGACACAGAGACGGAGATACAGAGACAGAGACACAGAGGCAGAGACACAGAGACAGAGACAGAGACAGAGACAGAGACACAGAGACAGAGACACAGAGACAGAGACACAGAGACAGAGACACAGAGACAGAGACACAGAGACAGAGACACAGAGACAGAGACACAGAGACAGAGACACAGACAGAGACACAGAGACAGAGACACAGAGACAGAGACACAGAGACAGAGACACAGAGACAGAGACACAGAGACAGAGACAGAGACACAGACAGAGACACAGAGACAGAGACACAGAGAATGAGACACAGAGACAGAGACACAGAGACAGAGACACAGAGACAGAGACACAGAGACAGAGACACAGAGACAGAGACGGAGACAGAGACAGAGACAGAGACAGAGACAGAGACAGAGACAGAGACAGAGACAGAGACAGAGACAGAGACAGAGACAGAGTCAGAGACAGAGACAGAGACAGAGACAGAGACAGAGACAGAGGCAGATACAGAGACAGAGACAGAGACAGAGACAGAGAAATAGACAGAGACAGTGACAGAGACAGAGACAGAGACAGAGACAGAGACAGAGACAGAGACAGAGACAGAGACAGAGACAGAGACAGAGACAGAGACAGAGACACAGAGACAGAGGCACAGAGACACAGAGACACAGAGACACAGAGACGCAGAGACAGAGACACAGAGACAGTGAGACAGAGACAGAGACACAGAGACAGAGACATAGAGACAGTGACACAGAGACAGAGATGCAGAGACAGAGACACAAAGACAGAGACAGGGACACAGAGACAGAGAAACAGAGACAGCGACACAGAGACAGAGACAGAGACACAGAGACAGAGACACAGAGACAGAGACACAGAGACAGAGACACAGAGGCACTGAGACAGAGACACAGAGACAGAGACACAGAGACAGAGACAGGGACAGGGACACAGAGACAGAGACAGAGACAGAGACAGAGACGGAGACAGAGACGGAGACACAGAGACGGAGATACAGAGACAGAGACACAGAGGCAGAGACACAGAGACAGAGACAGAGACAGAGACAGAGACACAGAGACAGAGACACAGAGACAGAGACACAGA